>JAHRHZ010000012.1:36176827-36197063 GCA_024137785.1 Ginglymostoma cirratum | reverse complement strand
CTCTCTCCCTATTTATTTCAGAACCCTCTTCCCCTCCCCCATTTCTGATGAAGGGTTTAGGCCCGAAACGTCAAGTTTTCCTGCTCCTATGATGCTGCTTGACCTGCTGTGTTCATCCAGCCCCATGCTTGTTATCCCACATTTAAACATGCTGTCTGTTTCTTGCTAGCTAACAAAACCTCTATCCATGCTAATCTATTCCTCTACATGCTAAGCTCTTATTTTATGTGGCAACCTTAGATGTGTCACTTTGTCAACTGTATTCTCGACAGCTACATAGCTATTCACCAGATTCCACTTCACCTATCATGTTTGTTATTTCATAAATTAATTTGTCGAAAAAAATTCCCTTTCATGAAACCATACTGACTCTGTTTGATTGTATGTGGATTTCCTCTACTATGACTTCCATAATAATAACGTTTCCAGCATTTTCCCAGCAGTTCAGCTGAAGTTGTCCTAGATACTAACTTCTTCAATATCCATACATCTCAATGTGCCCTTAGTGATGAGGGTAGCCTGCCTTGACTCTGAAATATTTATTGGGGTCAGGTATGAATGTTCTTGGCAGGTATCTCTCAGCACTTATGTTGAAATGTGGTCATTGTGATTTTCATCTCCTTTGCATTTACTTAGCTGCCAGACAAGATAGCTCAAACAATATTGATCATTGAGCAAAGAAATTTATCTGAGTGGTGTCAGCCATAATTGGGTCATTGCCAAGATGGATTCTTGTAGATAGTCAGGACCTCTTGATTTAGAAATTGTCCATAATGTAATACATTTTGCACTGAAGTTCCAATTTGAATTTATGTTCCATGGTCCTAGGGTATCAGTTGTGATTCAGTAGCAGCACACTTAAGAGTCAAAGATTGCGGTTATGTTCCAAACCCTTAATCATATAATCCAAGTGCCACTTTAATGCAGTATTGAGGGACCTCTGCACCATTGAGGCACCATATTTTGAATGAAGCATTAAACTAAGACACCGCCTGGTATCTCAAGTGGAAATAAAAGTTCTCGCTACACTATTTGACAAACAGCAGGAAATTCTCCCTGTATGTTAGCAACAATTGTCCCTCACCCAATGGATTACTCTTACCAAATCTCTGAAGGTCCAAGGGCAGAAAACCCATAGTTGTTCTGATGGACTCCTGACGTAACATTGCTATAATGGCTTCAAACTTAACTGAAACCTAGCAGTGTAAATTCACAGCTATACCATGCTATTTTCTGCTTACACCCAGACCATAGAACCATGTACATATGGAGACAGGACTGAGTATGTGGCCAGTGCCTAAAACAGAAATTTCCTCAGTTAGAACCCAGGCTAGAGTTGGTAAATGCATGCTGGATGTTAACAGATGGGAGCCAGACAAGCATTAGATTCCTCATTCCCAAAGATCCGGAGCTGAATTTATTTTTGTCAGCAGCCCTCGAATTCAAGGGGACACTGGGATGAGTGAAGCCTTCCACTGGATATTTGTCTAGGAGCATCACCACTTGTTCTCGACTTGCGCATAATCCATATACACATAATCCCCCCACCTGCTCCCACAGTGTCCAGCCAGATATCTGACAAAGAAGAAAGATATCATTGTCTTATGCTGGTAAAGGAAGAAGTTAAAGAAAGAACATTGTTATAGATTTTTGTATTTTGAAATTCATAAAGTGTTATGATGTACTACAGATGCTTTAATTCTGCTGTAAAAGTAAGTAAAGTTGCCATAATCAAAGAGGACCATAGGGTTGTTCTTATTAGAGAGAGATGACTGGTGGTGGTTTAACCTGAAGATCATGACACCTTAGGCAATGGGGGAGCTTGAGAAGGAGGATCCTTGATGGTAACGTTTGCCAATACTGGAATTGAACCTATGCTGATGGCATCACACTGCGTCACAACAGCTGTACAGCCGACTGAACTAACCGACTTCAAATTCAGCTGCGACCAAGTACATAGGAACAAAAGGATCTTTTCAAAAAGCATGCTCAGCAGGAGAAAAATAAAATAGAGCTCAAATAAATGGTTGCACAATCACATGTGACAACTATGTATTGCAGGTGGTCACAGCATGAAATGTTACATTCACGTCCCAATTGGATTTCATCAAAGGATTCAATGTATCTCCATTGTATCACTGAATGAATACTTAGTGGAAAATTACACATAAATTTGAAGGTTTTTATGCATCAATTCATAATTTAATACAGCATCTTGAGATGTGTAGGAGTAATGAGTACAGAAAGCTATTAAGGTCATACTTCATTATTAATTGTGCTGTCTCCATAATTCAGAACAATAGCACTGAGCATAACTGGCTGAAATAGATACGATGGAAGAAATATTGTGAGGTTCCAATAAATTGACTGCTCTCTAGTCTATTAAGCTCGACAGATAGAACTTAGTTATGTTGTTGGTGCTTGTTCATTTGTAGACAGTGCTGAATTACCATTTAATATTTGCTTATTTCAGCCTTCAAGTCTAATTTTGTGATCTACCTCTTCATTCTGACCCAATGAATTTAATTCCCATTTGAGAAAGAAAGAACAGATGTAGTCAAGAGGTGATGCCTATTTTCACGCAAGCATCATGAAATTGTGTTTGTGCACAAGGACATTTTCATGAAATTTTCTTCATAATTATAAAAATCTTTCATTTATTTGTAATTTCTTGCAACCATGAGACGTCTCCAAGCACTTAACAGCTACTGAAGTGTAGTCACCATTGTATTGCATAGAATACTTCAACCAATTTTACCCCACTTCCTTTTGATGATACAAAAACAAAACCGCTGGAAATATCAACAGGTCTGGCCACATCTGTGGAAAAAAATTAAGGTTCACGTTTCAGGTGCAGTGACCCTTCTTCAGAATTGATGGTCGCTAGGTAAAGGTTGGTTTTTATGCAGAAGATAGGTTGCGGGGAGGGGTTTAGGAGTAAATGATAACTAGAGATAGAGCCCAAGGAGAGAGAGGAACAGTTGGACAGACAAAGAAGCAAATAATAGTCAGCCTAGGAGAATGAATGGCTGTTAATGGGTGGCTAACATTGGGTAGTGTGTTCTAGCAGATCATGTGATAAAAGGCTTGGTGCGTGGGTGTTCTGGTAAGGACATGGGAGAAGGTGTCTCAAGCCTTAAAATTGTTGAATTCAATATTGAGACCAGAAGGCTGACTTCTGACAATAGGTCACTGGATTTGAATAATTAACTCTGCTTTTCTCTCTACATGAGCTGCCAGAGCTGTTGAGTTTCACCCACACTTTCATATTTTCCAAAATCCACAGTACTTTGCTTTTATTTACACACAGCAATTTCCCACAAATAACAATGTGATGATGACCAGACAATCTGTTCTTTCTGCTATTGTTTGAAAGATGAATGTTGGTAAGGACAAGTTGGATAACTCTTCTACTGTTCTTCAAAAAAGCAAACTGAGATCAATTATATCCACCCAAGCAGCGTGATGATTCCTTTGTTTAAAGTGTCAAAAGACAGCCTATCTGACACTGTGACACTCCTTCAGTAGTCTACTGGATTGCCTACATTGATGTGTTCTGAAACCCTTGAGTGGGACTTAACATTCAGGGCCAAACAAGTTATCTATTGAGCTACAGCTGACCGACTTCATACTTCCCTTCAGCTACAATCCAAGCATTCCCTCATTGATAGCAAATTAGTCATGCCTTCTACAGTTTGTTTGTGTGGGTCTCGGAATACACCAATTTATGAACATATCACATAGAAACAAAACAACAGAGGATCAAGAAGACACCATTTGATCTGGGAAACTCTTCAATGTCTTTTACTCATCTCATTCCAATTACCCTGCATGTCACTGATAATCAGAAATCTACCAATCTGTACCTTACACATTTGCAAAGACTGGGCTTTCATAGACCTCACTTGCATAGAATTCCAAAGGGTCACAAACCTCAAAATAAAACAAAACCAAATCCGTCTCAGACCTGAGTGACATCCCCTTTGTTTCTAAATTGTAGCTCAGTTTCTAGACTCCCTAACAAGGGAAATTATATTATTACATCTACCCTGTGTGCCCCTTTAACTATTTTGTGGCTTTCTATGAGATCACTTCTTGTTCTTCAAAATTCTAGAGAATACCAGTCCTTTTTGTTTACTCTTCGTAGGACAGTCCTGCCATCCCAGGAACAAGTCTAGCAACCATTTACAATCGAAAGAAGACTATTCCTGTACTCAAATTCTCATGGAGAATTCCTCATTAGCCTTCCTAATAGTTTGCTGCACTTGTATTTTGGTCTTCAGTAACTTATTAACATGGACACACAAACCCTTTTGCACATCTATACTTTCCAACCTCTTACCACTAGAAAAATACTCCAGGCATCTGATTCTGCTTGGAAAGTGAATATCCATATTTTTCCACATTATATTCCGTTTGCCATGTCCTTGCACTTTCACTAAGACTGTCCGAATCCTCCTGACGGCACTTCATATCTTCCCCACAACACACATTTCAAGTTAGCTTTGTATCATTTTCAAATTTGAAAATATTACATTTGGTCCCCATATCCAAATTATTGATATATGTTGTAAAGAGCTGGAGCCCAAGTACTGATCTTTGTAGTATCCCACTAGTCAGAGTTTGCCCATTTGTTGTAGATTATTAATCCAAAATTTGTTGGTTTAGCCAAATGTAATTAAATGAAATAAGGAGAAAACAAACATATGAAACCTGGTGATGACTCAATGATCAGAAACATCACTGGTTTTAACGTGTTTCTGTGCTTTGCTGAAGTCATGTATGTGCTTTTCAATTAGTGTGGAGGTGCCAGTGTTGGACCTTTTCAATTAAAGCATTGTAACTCAGTTTTATTGGACTGGAATCGTCACAGTCACTTTGGAAAAGCTGGTGTTTTGTTTGAATGCAGACACAATGAATCAGACATGATAACATGGAATATTTATCAGGGGAATTTGTGTTTGTCATGGAATTGTACTGTGTAAACGCTATGGTTGATTTGCTGACATGAAAGAGTTGAAAAGCTAAACAAGTTAAAGTTGACATCGGAATACATTAAAAGCAATACATAAGCCTCTTTCCAAGGAGACAAACACAGGTCTTAATGAGTTAATTGATTGAAATGTCCATTGTAGATGTCACATTTGTAATGCTTGCCAGCAGTCAATCTGATCAGTTGTCGGAAGCTGGATATTTTTAGGAGTTTGAACGTACGGCTTCTTTGTATGGAAAGTGTGCAAAAACAACCTTGCCTCCCAGTATAATTAACTAGCTCTGGGGAATGGAGGTCACTGATCAACAGGTAGAAGTTGGGACAGAGCAGACTGATCACTTGTTCTAGACTCATCTTCGGACTACTCCACTTAAAAAAGTTCACTCGCGAATGTAAGCATTGTATGGGTAAAGTTTGTGCTGTATTTTTTTGTAGTGTACTTTGTTTTAATAAAGAAACACATTGGATATATTCCTTTGTTAGAACTGCTTTGAGTTATTGATAGTCAGAGTAACCCAACAGACCAGGGAACATAAGAATACAAAAAATAGGAGCAGGGGTAGGCCATCTGACCATTGAGCCTGCTCCACCATTCAATAAGATCATGACTGATCTTTTCATGGACTCAGCTTCACTTACCCGCCCATTCACCATAACCCTTAATTCCTTTACTGTTCAAAAATCTATCTACCTTTGCCTTAAAAACATAAAATGAGGTAGCCTCAACTACTTCCTCAGCAGGGAATTCCACAGCTTCACAACCCTTTGGACAAAGAAGTTCCTCCTTAACTCAGTCCTAAATCTGCTCTCTCTTATTTTGAGGCTATGCCTCCTAGTTCTCATTTCACCCACCAGTGGAAACACTGATGAAGGTTTTTTCTGATGAAGGGTTTAGGCCCGAAACATCAAGTTTTCCTGCTCCTACGATGCTGCTTGACCTGCTGTGTTCATCCAGCCCCATGCTTGTTATCAGTGGAAACAACCTCCTTGTTTCCATCTTATCTATTCCCTTTATAAGTTTATCTGTTTCTACAAGATTCCCATCATTCTTCTAAATTCCAATGAGTATCGTCCTAGACTACTCAATCTTACCTCATAAGCCAACCCTCTCAATTCTGGAATCAACCTTGTGGATGTGGGAATAAAAGTCTACAGTGAGAATGACCCATTTATTCCTACAATGTTTCCTGTCTGTTAGCCAATCACAAAGCCATGCAGTATATTATCTCCTATCCCATCTGTTCTAATCTTTCAAATTAGCCTCTTGTGGGGTCTTTATCAAAGGCCTTCTGAAAACCAAAGCAAACTATGTCCTTCAACTCTCCTTTATCAATTCTGCAGGTAACGTCCTCAAAAACTCCAACAGGTTTGCCAAACAACTGAGATGATTCACAGATGAAGGATGTGACCTCACATGGCTGATGGAAACACCTGGCCACAGGTTAAGGCAAGTCCAGTAAATCCATACAGAATAACCAAAACTGGTGGCATTAAGATTACCATGTTATCCCCTGAAGACTTAAACCAGCAGCCAAGTCAAAGAACAAAGCAAAACTGGATCACTGGTTTGATTCACACTTCAAGAATAAATTCACCTATTGGGCCATGAAAGGTTACTTGTGGTTTGGATGGCTAATGGGGCAGACTTCTGGCCTATGAGGTGGTAAAATCCCCTTTTCTTTCATGCAAGAAAGCCTTGCAATTTGACTCCATTTTACTCTTGCTAGCTATGTTTTAATTGGAAATGCAATGGGTATGTGCTTAAAAAATAAGCCAAAAATACTTCTTGTCACTTACAAAAAGAGGGTTAGAAAGAAGGAAGTCAATTCACCCTCCTCACCTTGTTATAACAAGGCAGATATAAAATATCTATTGAGAACTTTTCCATTATTAACAGAAGTGACATTGGTCAGACCTGGATATCATCCTGTTGTCTTCCAGCTTTGCCCACTCAGATTCGGAGGCAAGTGGAACTTCTGTCCAGCTATTGGGATATAGAATAAAATATACAAGCAATCAGTAAAATTTGTTCATAACCCTACATTCTGGTTTCAACTACCCACATATAAGTTCCATCATTTTTCTTTATTCCGTGAAGGAAGGGAGTACACAGTGGGAGTGCTGTTGATAGAAATCAGTCTACTTGGAGCGCTTTGAACACTAAAAACAGCAAGTTTGTGGTTAGCCACAATAAAAGGCTAGTGTTGACAGGCTTAGCTGCTCCAGGCTAAAATCATTTGTTTCACAGGCAGTTGTATCTTTGAGTCGACTCACCTGCATCTAAATTTCTGCAACATTATGTGAGACCGCCGAGGAGGAGCAGCAGAATGAAATGATATCGGCCAACGGGAGCAACAACAAGAGCAGTGCAGCAACAGCCTTCGCTGTAGCCATATGCAGCTCCCAGGGAGAGAGGGGGCAGACACAAAGCTGCACCTAAAGAAAGTGCTATCCCTAACACAGGGTTTAAAGGCAAAGTGAGTTTCCTCATTGTGTTAGAGCAACAATTCTGCAAATGTTCACTCATCTTGGAGGTCGTAGCAGATATCAGTAGCTTTCTGGAACTAGATGTTTACACAAGAGCACTAGACTGCTACAACTTGCCAGTATGCATTGTCACCAAGCCCTGATATTTTGTTTTTACTTCTGGCTCCTTAAGTGATCCACTGGAAATACCTCCAGGATATCACTTTCAAGTACCTACAACTGCATCACCCAGGGTCCAAAATGCCTTGTTTTACTAATGCTGCCTATTATATCAATTTTACCACAAGTGAAACCACTTAAACCCAGATGAATGTCAGCTTAATTGCTTTGGTTAGATTTCCACAGATCCAGTGATGACTGACTTCAGGCTTTTGGAAATCAAAATGCCCCCTGGCCAACTAGAAATTCCACTTTTTCTCCATGAGCACTGCAGGGTCATGATACAATCTGCCCAGGAGACCTCCAAGGAGTTGCCATGATATCTTCATTCTTTGAAAATCTCAGTGTGGGTTTTCTCTCCACAACACAGCCTTAAAAGCTGGTTGTTGGGAAACTGAGGCAACTGATTTCAAATTTGGACAGATCTGGACGAATCTTTCAATGTGCCCCAGCAAGAGTCACCAGCATCTTGTGGACTTCCATGCCCTCCACAACTTGGAACTTCAGAGGTGTTTGATGCTACCAAGAAAGTGAAAAGCACCGAGCTTTCTACATTGAAGTGGAAACTCAGTTACCAGTATCCACTCACCTGACTATAAGAGGAACCCGTAGTGGACTTATCAAGGCTCATTTAGTTAAAAATGGCAGAAATCTGGGAATTCCATTAGTAAACTTGTGACCACCTCAAACATACCTCATTCCAGTGATCAACCAGCTGGTCATTACAATCACACCCTTTTCTTTACATCAAGGTTATTCATTCTATTTATCACAAAGTAACTGACCTGGGTGAATGGAGGATGTAACAAAATGGTATTTGTGACAATGAACAGTTCACAGAAGATCATGCTTTTATTGAAATCATGGTCAATAATGAAACATTAGTGCTACGAAATTTTTTTTTATTAATTCTGTATGGTGCAACCTGTAATAGCTGAGAAGCTCATGATGGATATTTTCTGGATTTTGGAGGCCATGAGAGCTCCATCAAAGACTATCTGACCTATAACTGTGAAGGGCTAGACCTGGTCATCTAAGCAGAATACAATATGTATAGCTTTGACTGGGTGGGCTGAGAAGTGGGTGTGCTTTGAGAAGAGCCCCATGTGTCTTTTCTTCATCTGCTCTCTCACAGCTCAACTATATTTCATTGCTTGTCAAGAGCTGATGAGCATTTGGCAGCGTGTCAGTGAAGCATTGAGCCCACTCAATGCTGGTTCTCTCAACCGTTGATAAAATGGCCATCTGATTGTGCAGGTATTTGGTCTAGGCCAGCATGTGCTCAGTGGTCTGGCACATCTGACTCTCCAAGGAAGGGGCTACTCTTTCATGGAAGTGGTCATCAACACAAATGTTTTAATCATCATGATACTCATTCAGGTGGTATAAGCCTTCACTCTCAGTCCAAGAGTGTGCACTGCATCTTAAGATATTGACAACAGCACAGACATTTCCCATTGCTGCTTTCCAAATTCCCTCTTTGTTCGTCTACATCCAGCTAAGCAGTGCTTACAGTGTCCTGTTCCCTCTGATGGAGGCTTTTCTGCCTCCACCATCTGCTGTTCCCACTTGTGGTGTGCTCTTCACCATATGCCACTCAATCCACCTGTGATTCTGAATGCCATGAAGTGAATAAATATGTGTTAGTGCAATGCTCAACCTCTCCTGTGGACACCTCAGGTCCCTTCCTAATACCCTCAGTCAAGACGCATGAAGGGCCAATGAAAGATGAAAAACACAAGCTAGTGCTGAAATTCAATAGCGTGTAGTTTTGGTAACATGGTATTGGAGGTTTTTTTGACATAATTAGATGAATTTATATTCACCAACTGCTATGGGGGCATTTATTTTCAATCATGCCTGGTCTGAAACTGGTTGAGCCTCCCTTCTCATCCTTGAAGAGACACTATCTTCTTGGCCCTAGCTCCTTCTACTCGGAACGTTAACTCTGATTTCTCTCCACAGATGCTGCCAGACCTGCTGAGTTTTTCCAGCAATTTCTATTATTGTTTCTGATTTCTAGCACCTGCAGTTCTTTCAGTTTTTGTTTTCTAAAACTAGGTCATGATTAAAAAAAGCTACAACAGCAAAGCTTGTTATAGATTGGCTCTGGACTCATTAATAATCCTATCATTTTAGCATAGGCTAAGTTGAAAGAATCCCACCAACAACATTTGGTAGAGAGATAGTAAGAACAGCTGATGCTGGAGAATCTGATATAACAAGGTGTAGAGCTGGATGAACACAGCAGGCCAAGCAGCATCAGAGGAGCAGGAAAGCTGACGTTTTGGGTCTAGACCCTTCTTCAGAAATGGGGGAGTGGAAGGGGGTTCTGAAATAAATAGGGAGAGATGGGGAGGCGGATAGAAGATGGATAAAGGAGATGATAGGTGGAGAGGAGACAGACAGGTCAAAGAGATGGGGGTGGAGCCAGTAAAGGTGAGTTTAGGTGGGGAGTTAGGGAGGGCATAGGTCAGTCCAGGGAGGACGGACAAGTTAAGGAGGCAGGATGGGGTTGTTAGGTGGGAGATGGGGGTGGAGCTTGAGATGGGAGGAGTGGAGAGCTGGGAGCAAGGACAAGTTAGGGAGGCAGGGACGAGCTGGGCTGGTTTTGGGGTGCGGTGGGGGATGAGGAGATTTTGAAGCTTGTGAAATTGACATTGATACCATTGGGCTACAGGGTTCCCAAGCGAAATATGAGATGCTGTTCCTGCAATCTTCGGGTTGCATCATTGTGGCACTGCAAGAGGCCCAGGATGGACATGTCGTCCAAGGGGGAGTGGGAGGGGGAGTTGAAATGGTTCGCGACCGGGAGGTGCAGATGTTTGTCGCGAACCGAGCGTAGGCATTCCGCAAAGCGGTCCTCAAGCCTCTGCTTGGTTTCCCCGATGTAGAGGAGGTCACATCGGGAACAACAGATACAGTATACCACATTAGCAGATGTGCAGGTGAACATCTGTTTGATGTGGAAGGTCTTCTTGGGGCCTGGGACGGGGGTGAGGGGGTGGTGTAGAGGAAGGTGTAGCACATCCTGCGGTTGCAGGATGTCCAGGAGTGGAATGCCTCATCTTGGGAGCAGATGCAGCGGAATTGGAGGAATGGGGAACAGGGGATGGCATTTTTGCAGGAAGGTGGGTGAGAGGGGGTGTATTCTAAGTAACTGTGGGGGCCAGTAGGCTTGAAATGGATATCGGTTTCCAGGTGGTTGCCAAAGATGGAAACAGAGAGGCCCAGGAAGGATAGAGAGGTATCAGAGATGGTCCACGTGAACTTCAGGTTGGGGTGAAAGGTGTTAGTGAAGTGGATGAACTGTTCAAACTCCTTGTGGGAGCACAAGGCGGTGCCGACACAGTCATCAATGTAACGGAGGAAGAGGTGGGGGATAGGGCCAGTGTAGCTTTGGAAGAGGGATTGTTCCACGTAACCTACAAAGGGGCAGGCATAGCTTGGACCCATGCGGGTACCCATTGCCAGCCCTTTTGTTTGTAGGAAGTGGGAGGAATTGAAGGAGGAGTTGTTAAGGGTGAGGACGAGTTCAGCTAAGTGGGTGAGGGTGTCAGTGGAGGGGGACTGATCGGGCCAGCGGGACAGGAAGAAGCGGAGGCCTTTAGGCCATCTGCATGGGGAATGCATGTGTATAGGGACTGGGCATCCATGGTAAAGATGACGTGTTGGAGACCAGGGAATCAGAAGTTTTGGAGGAGGTGGAGAGCATGGGTGGTGTCACGGATGTAGGTGAAGAGTTCCTGGACCAAGGGGGAGAAAATGGAGTTGAGGTAAGTGGAGATAAGTTTGGTGGGGCAGGAGCAGGCGGAGACAATGGGTCGGCCAGGGCAGTAAGGTTTGTGGATTTCTGGAAGGAGATAGAAACGGCGGTGCGGGGTTGGGGAACGACGAGGTTGGAGGTTGTGGGTGGGAGGTCACCTGAAGTGATGAGGTTGTGGATGAGTTGGGAGATGATGTTTTGGTGGTCGGGGGTGGGGTCATGATCAAAGGGGTGGTAGGAGGAGGTGAGTTGTCGACTGGCCTTGGCGATTTAGAGGTCAGTGCGCCATACTACAACTGCGCCTCCCTTGTCCGAGGGTTTTACGGTGAGGTTGGGATTGGAGCGGAGGGAGCGGAGGGCTGCACGTTCTGTGGGGGAGAGGTTGGAGTGGGTGAGAGGGGTGGAGAGGTTGAGGTGATTGGTGCATCGACAGTAGTTGGAGATGATTTGATCTATTTTACGTGACCAGATAAAATAAATACAGAAGGTAGGATTTTAGATCTGCTAAGAAAATTAGGTAAGAAACACTAACTTAATCAGCACTTCCTAGAGGCTCAGTGGGTAAATTAACAGTCAGATGTGGTCTACCACGGTCTGCTTAGCCGCCTTTGTGAAACTATTGATTTCTGTTGATAAAAGAAACAGCTCCACAATCACCTGCTAACATATTTTGTCTACAATCCTTTTCATTTCCCTTGGCCACTAACTTTGTGATCAGCCTCAACTCAACATAAAATGATTTTATGATTGTTATCGTCAATAAAAATACTTCATCTCTGGGAAACAAGTAGACAGATTTTGCGCTTTGGTTTATTCAACTTCTCAGCTCTGTTCAATGTGTGTTAGCTCTTCAACCACATTATGCTTTTTTCTTGAGGTTCAGAAAACAGAAACAGGAAGTGGCCTGAGACTGGAACAGTTTCTTTATTTAAAAAGACACTGGCTAGACGCTCTCGCATTTGCCTTCTAACAAAATATTCATGTGTGATTATCATTCCAGTCTAATTTTCTTCTTTTTTTTGCTGCTACTTTACTTCAAGGCACTAATCAGACCACCCCTCAAACATTGTTTGTGATTCTGGCCCCCTTATCTAACAAAAGAGATGCTGGGATTAGAGGCAATCCAGAGCTTGATCCTGGGTATGGAGGGATTTGCTTAAAAGGACGGGTTGATTTGGTTGGGCCTGTGCACATTGGAGTTTAGAAGAATGAGAGGTTGTCTTATTTGGAATGTATAAGATTCTTTTTGCCAGGGTGGTTGTGGAAATGTTGTTTCCCCTTGTGGTGGAGTCCAGGAGGAGGGCATAATCTAGGAGTTAGTCATTGTCCACTTAAAACAATGATGATAAGGAATTTTGTCTCTCAGCAGATAGTGAGTCAGTGGAATTCTTTACCATAGATTGCTGTCAAGGCTAGATCATTAAGTGTAGTCAAGGCTGAGGCAAACAGTTCTTAACCAGTAGAGGAATCAAGGGTATGAGGAACAACAAGAAAGTAAAGTTGAGAACTGTTTGATCAACGATGATCTCATTGAATGGTGGAGCAGATTCAATGGCCTGAATAGCCTACTACTGTTCTTATGTCTTATGGCCTTATGGTTCCTAAAAGGAATAGTTTACTTTTGTTTTATTGCGGCATTAATGTCACTTGAGCAATTGCAACATCTCAATTACTGGAGGAGGAAGGTTATGACTGATGGAGAATTGTTGATTAGTTTGGTCAAGACAAGAATGTAGGGTTGCAGTTACTGAAGATTTTTGGGTGAAGATTGACTCATGGGGGCAGATTTTATTTCCAAATGTGGTTGTGGCAGCAAGTTTCTTGCCGGCTAATTTATAAGTGAGGACTGATTAATAAATGTTGGATGGTTGTTCAGAAGCATCCCAGCCTAATATAGCATTCAGATCTATAAGGGTGGTAAAATAGATACAGAAATTACACGCCAGTTCATTCTTACTTCGATTCCATGTCAAAATATTGAAACGAGTCAGAATAAAATCTGAGATTTACTTGCAAAACATCAATCTGAGCACCAACAGTTAGCATACAATCACATCGGGAACCGTTTGCCTGACAAATCTCTCCGTTCAATCTTAACGATGATTTATACCCATGAATAAAGGATATCCAAGGCTGTCAAAGAATTGATTTTATGATGAGTTCATTGAAAGTACGTATGAAGAAACTGAATTAGACAATTTTAAAGTTATTTCAAGCCAGTTTTCTTTTTTTGTTGTCGTTACTTAGATTCCTAAAAGGCTTTGTGGAAGTCACTACCTAAAGGAACTGTGGTAAGTAATCCAATATGGTAACCTTCAAAGACTATGAGTAAAATCCCACAGGAAAGATTATTAATTAAAGTCAAAGCTGAAAAGGTTCAGGTGGAAAGCAAAAACATAACAATAAATAACCTCAATTTCAAAAGGGAATATCATGTTTAGCTAAATTCAGGGTGCAGAATGCTTTACATTTAACATTGCTCGAAGGGTTTGGAAAATGAATTTATTTCAAATTTTGTGGAAATGCCTGGGGTTTTTCCATTAAAAGAGGTCATTAAAAGTGGACTGCCCTTATTACAGCATTTTAGTAAAACTTCCTACAAATCTCATAACTTTTGATAACTGCATAATTTACAGCATACTCCTGATGGTGCTGTTTTTGAACAGAGATTGACTTAGCAATATTTTTATTTTAGCTGTTTCAGTGGAAGCAATGCCAGCTGAGAACAAAATAAGTTAAAGCAAAGCCTGCTTTAAAAAATTGCTGCCCAGCTGAGATCTCCCATTCCTCTGAAGAAAACCCTCTTTTTGAGTTCAGAGCGAAACCAAATGGTTCTTTGGGAAGATTGATTGAAAGAACACCTCAAGATTGTATTTCCTGATCAAGCTCTGTCTGCATGACTTCAGAGACAATTGTACATAATTGTAATGACCACGTATGCCACGCTATCAGATCACAGAACATCCTACACTTTATCTTTTTGCCTTGAAGAATAACCCATAGAACATAGAACATAGAACAATACAGCGCAGAACAGGCCCTTCGGCTCTCGATGTTGCGCCGCCCTGTGAACTAATCTAAGCCCATCCCCCTACACTATCCCATCATTATCCATATGCTTATCCAAGGACTGTTTAAATGCCCCTAATGTGGCTGAGTTAACTACATTGGCAGGCAGGGCATTCCATGCCCTTACCACTCTCTGAGTAAAGAACCTGCCTCTGACATCTGTCTTAAATCTATCACCCCTGACCTTTTTTTTGCAGAAATCCAAATTCTGCAGATAAATTTGTTTTTTTACACTTTTCCTGAAATCTGAGGTTATCTGAGTGTTGGAGATATCAAGCAGGATATGCATTTATACTTCTATATTATTGATTGTATATATTATCCAATTATTTCATCTTTATCAAGTAAGTTTTATTTCAATAAGGGACCAATAATTGTATTAATAAACCTGGTTGATAGATCTACTTGTATAAGACTTAATGTAGATAAAGTATTAAATTGCTAACTGGAAAACATTTTTTATTTTATGTTTTCATCCATGGAGGAGTGGGGTTAGAGTAACTTGTCTCTCCTCTAGTAGACAAAGACAATGTAATAGATGTAACTTACCAACACTTCCAAAAGGCCCCTGATAAGCTGCAAGTTAATAGATTATCAAATCGTATCCAAGCAGGCGGACTAAAGAGACAAGTATTGAATGAGTAGGAAGTTGACTACAGAGAAACATCAATTCAGGTGTCTGATGTGTAGCTTAGGTGGGTTATAGGGGGATGGGTCTGGGTGGGATGCTCAAAGGGTCAGTGTGGACTTGTTGGGCCGAAGGGGCTGCTTCCACATTGTAGGGATTCTATGATCTAGGTTTAAAGGGTAGCTATTCAGTGTGACAAAAATGAGAAACTGACATTCCTGAGCATCAATGCTGGAATCCCTTTGTTTTAAAATGTTATGCATGGTTTACGATTTGGTGTTATTTACACTATTTCTAAGTTGGAGATAAAAGAAAATTTTGCATGCTGAGAGGTTTGTCAATGATGATGAGGTATTTAGTAAATTACAAAAGGATAATAACAAATGTGCAGAATGGACATATAATTGGCATATGAATTTCAAAGAGATATTTGTTGAGTATTACATGATGGGGAAAAGAGGTGCCACTGTTCCTGGAAATCTAAGAATCTAAGTGGGGACAGAAGAGTTATAATTACACAAATCAGTTAAAACTGTAGTAAGACATGTTAATAAATTTTAAAAATGCAAACCAATTCAAGTGCTTACTTTTTGAGGATTAGAAATGAAAAGTAGTTGAGGTAAGCTGAACAAACATACATTCTTGCAAACATATGAACTAGGAGCAGGAGTAGTCCATTTGTCTCCCCAAGCTGCTCCTTCATTCATAAGATCATGGCAGACCTGATTTTGAACGTTTCTTATTAGAGTGAGTTTGGAATACCACGTATTGTTTTGGTTGCCAAAATGCTGAGGTTAATAACATAGAGAACATGAGAACTCCAAAGAATTCACCGAATATGGGAAGGCCATGGCTACAGGAGCCTCCTGATGTGAAACTCTCTCTGAGCAAACACTAGGGAGGCACAAACATTCAGAGTCCACAATGACTTTGATAGTGACAGGCAAGGTTTTGCATGACCTTGTCTTAGGTGTCTTTGGTGTTGCAACAGGTAACAGACCTTTGTGGCAATTTCCAAGTAAAGCAGAGCCTCCTAATACATAGTTCAATGGTGAACAATACCCTGTGAGCTGCCCTCCTTAAGTTTTCTCACCATGCAGCTCCATCTCCAGCTCTCTTGTCTCTGACCTACTTTGATTTGCTTTGATTTGCTTTATTATTGTCCCATTTACCTCGGTACAGTGAAAATTTTTGTTCTGAGTGCAGTACAGGTGGATTGGACCATACAGAGTGCATAAGGGTAGAATAAAGTGAGGAATACAGTGTTGCAGCTGCAGAGAAGGTGCATAAAGAGCAAAGAGAACATTGTTAATAATTTTAAGTTATTTGATTTGAGTTTCAAAAGAGCAGAATAATTGTGAGATATGTAAGAATTAGATCTGTTGCAGAGGGCTTGCAAAGAGTTGCTATGTTTCAGCATCATCTTGGAATCTTTGCTTTCTCATCTTGCCATATTTGACCATTAAAAAAAACACTAAAAAGCAATCGGGATTTGCCAAAAATCCGTGGTATAAATCCATATGCTGACTCAGCAAACTCTGTTTAGAAATCATTGTTGTCAGTTCCAGGCTCTGGATGTTTGATAAAGTCAAACATTCTACACTAGCAGTACCGTAGAGCTCAAACATTCCAAACTAAAAGTCCAAGTAACATAGGTTGATCTACTGGAGAGTAACTGATATGAGATGCATACTGCACAGAAGAGGCCTTTCCGTCCATTGCGTCTGTGTTGACCCAATTTCCAGCACTTGTTCCATACATAACTTTGAATGTATTGACTTTTCAAGTGCTCACCTACATACTTTTTTAAGGTTTGTGAAGTTTCCTGCCTCCACAACTCTCCCAGGCAGTGCCTTCCAGATTCCCACTGCCCTCTGGGTGAATTATGTTTTCCCTGGTTCTCCTCTAAACCTCCTGTCCTTCACTGTAAAATTATACTCGGTTGTCTTCCACATTCTCATTCAAATTGTTTACATATACTGTGAATAATAAAGATTCAGCACTGATCCCTGTGGTACACCACTGGACGCTAACCTTGTAACGCACAAATAATATTTTATCGCCAACTTGTGTCTCCTACCACTACGCCACTTTTTGGATCCACCTTGCTTAGTCAGCCATGTGCTTTTGCCTTCCATTTCAGTCTCTCATGTGGGACATTGCCAAAGACCTTGCTGGAGTCCACATGAACAATATCAACTGCGTGACCCTCACCTACACACCTGAATCACCTCCACAAAAAATTCAATCAAATTTGTTAAGAATGGTCTCCCTCTGACATAGCCATGCCGGCTGCCCCTAATCAAACCTTACCTCTCCAAGAGGAGATAAATTCTCTCCTTCAGAACTTTTTACGATAAGTATGACTGGAAATGGCACCCTCAGGCTGTTTTGAGACATGATTTATATGACCAATATAGAATTGACAAACAGGTTGTACGTGAGATTTCCAATTTAAAAAATATGAAAGAGATGGATTAATACTTAGTCCTCCTCCTTTAATTATATTCTTATTGTATGATTCCAATTAAAGTTGTTAAGCTTTATCGATGTTATTCACTGACTTTCTAGGTACTTTTATTAAATATTTCTGATATAATGCTATTAATATGTTAAGTCACAACTGTCAACTCATTGTCCCTGCATAAACCGTCAATTTATTCCCTGGTGACCTAGTGGTATTATCACTGGACTGTTAATCCAGAGACCCAGATAATGTTCTGGGGACCTGGGTTCAAATCCTGCCATGGCAGATGGAGGAATTTGAATTCAATAAATATCTGGAGTTAAGAGTCTAATGAAGAACATGAATCCATTGTTGATTGTTGGAAAAACCCATCTGGTTCACTAATGTCCTTCAGCAAAGGAAACTGCCATCCTTACCTGGTCTGGCCTACATGTGACTCCAGACCAACAGCAATGTTGTCGACTCTTAACTGCCCTCCGGGAAACTAGGGATGGGCAATAAATGCTACCTAGCCAGTGATCCCCTCTTCCCGTAAACAAATAAGGAGAAATAATTTTTGATCCTGTTCAGATTGTCCAATTGTATGTTTCTGTCATTTGGGATCCTCTGATTTGTAGCAAGTCATAATAAATTCTATTTCTCTAAGTAGCATTGCTGTTTATAAAATTTATCAAGAATTAAAACACACTTGTTGTACTCCATGTGCATCATGAAAATAACTGTATTAAAAAAATTACCTTGGATGGAGTTCTGAAGGCTCTGAGTTGGAATCAGAGTGACTCTGTTTCAGCACATCACCTCTCATTCAGTGACAAGAATAAGAATTACTTTTTACGATGTTCTACATTTGCTTCCTTCCTCCAAGCCATTAATCTGTATTGTAAGCAGTTGCTGCCTCAGCACTGATTCTTGTGGAACCACGCTGGTTACAGATCACCAACCTGAAACTGAACCCCTTATCCCCACTCTTTGTTTCCTGCCGTTTGCCAATTCTCTATTCACACCAATATAGTACATCCAACATCATGACTGTTTACCGTATGGCTTAAGCTTTTGTGAGGTGCTTTGTCAAACTCCTTCTGGAATTCCAATTACAAAATATTTACTGGTTCCCCTCTATCCAGTATGGAGGGACTGTCTTGTAAGGAGACGGTGAGTAGTTTGGGCCTGTACTTGTTGGAATATTGAAGAATTAGTGGCAATTTTATTGAAACGTAGTAAATTTATTTCAGTCCTCCTCTGCTGGATTATGACGTTATTCCAGTCTTTGGGGCTATTAGTTGGGGAAGGAGTACATAGGATGAGCCATCTAAGTGGCATTTAGGGCCTCAATAGGACCAAGGGTTGGCAGGCTGCCTGACAATTTCATTTTCCCCTTTCAAAGGGGGAGACAAGAGTCAGATGGATGAGTTGGCAATCAGGCAGGCCATGTGTTACACTTGTTGAGCTTTCTTGATTTGCAAATGTAAAATCATGCCCCTTAAGTGTCAGTACATTGTCTCAACACGGATGACAAGGGATATTTTAAGTTACCATGTACAAAAAGCATGTTTTTAAAACATATATGATTTTCATATTTCAATTTACACAACATAACACAAAAATATCTATTAAGTGATTTTCATTATACGTGCAACTCCAACTGACACTTCCAGTCAATATGAAATCAGTCGAGTTGTCCAATGCAGCCTATTTCAACAACTTACAACAGGATTTGATTGTTCACATAATTCTTCATGGCAAACAAAACCAATAATTAAAATGGCTGATTGTTTTGTTAATTAGATACAGACAGTTCATTTCCACAATGCAAAGCTTTGAAAGAAAAATAGAATGTGCAAGTATGTGAATCATAATAAGTACGTGCGTGAGCTAAAGGCATTTTTTTGGTTAAACAGGGGTGTTGTCTCTCATACTATTATAACTTGGCTGTCACCTGCATATCTGTATCACAAATTTTCACTCAAGACATAAAGGACTGAATGTAGGGAAGTATCTTTTGCGAAGGTTATTTCCATAATTGAGATGCATTACCTAAGAACCACTGAAACTACAGAAGCATAGGAACACAGAAAAAGGGGTTATCCGCTCAGCCTGCAAGCCTATTTTGCCATTCAATTATATAATGCTTAATCTATACCTCTACTCCATCTCTTAGTTTTTGCATCATATCCCTCGATACTTTTACACAACTAAAATCTTTATTTTCTATTCATTTGTGGGATGTGGCCATCACTGGCTGGCCAGCATTTCTTGACCGTCCCTAATTGTCCTTGAGAAGGTGGTAGTGAGCTGTCTTCTTGAACCATTGCATTCCTCCTGCTGTGGGTTGACCCATGATGCAATTAGGGAGGGAATTCCAGGATATTGACCCAGCGACAGTGAGGGAATGGCAATATATTTCTAAGTCAGGATGGTGAGTGACTTGGAGGGAAATTTGGTGTTCCCATATATCTGCTGCCCTTGTCCTTATAGGTGGAAGTGATCGTGGGTTTGGAAGGTGCTGTCTGAGGATCTTTGGTGAATTCCTACAGTGCATCTTGTAGATAGTGCACACTGCTGCTACTGTAAGTTGGTGGTGGAGGGAGTGGATGCTTGTGGATGTAATGCCAATCAAGCGGGCTGCTTTGTCCTGGATGGTGTCAAGCTTCTTGAGTGTTGTTGGGG
>JAHRHZ010000012.1:36131781-36171827 GCA_024137785.1 Ginglymostoma cirratum | reverse complement strand
CGACTGGATCTGACAGGACTGCAGAGCTTAGATCTGATCCGTTGGTTGTGGGATCGCTTAGCTCTGTCTATCACATGCTGCTTTCGCTGTAGGCATGCAAGTAGTCCTTCATTAGATTGATACCTCATCTTCAGATATGCCTGGTGCTGCTCCTGGCATACCCTCCTGCACTCTCCATTGAACCAGGGTTGACCCCCTGGCTTGATGGAAATGGTTGAGTGGGGAATATGCTGGGACATGAGGTTACAGATTGTGCTGGAGTACAATTCTGTTGCTGTTGATGGCCCACAGCATCTCATGGATGCCCAGTCTTGAGTTGCTGGGTCTGTGCGAAGTCTGTCCCATTTAGCATGGTGATAGTGCCACACAACACGATGGAGGTTGTTCTCAATGTGAAGGCAGGACTTCGTCTCCACAAGGACTGTGCAATGGTCACTCTTACCGATACTGTCATGGACAGATGCAGCTGCAGCTGGCAGATTAGTAAGGATGAGTTCAAGTATGTTTTTCCCTCTTGCTGGTTTCCTCACCACCTGCTGCAGACCCAATATAGCAGCTATGTTCTTTAGGACCTGACCAGCTCGATTAGTAGTTCTGCTGCTGAGCCTCTCTTGGTAGTGGACATTGAAATCCCCCACCCAGAGTACATTTTGCACCCTTGCCATCCTCAATGTTTCCTCTAGGTGTTGTTCAACATTGAGGAGCACTGATTCATCAGCTGAGGGAGGATGGTATATGGTAATCAGCAAGAGGTTTCCTTGTCCATGTTTAACCTGAAGACATGAGACTTCATGGGGTCCGGAGTCAATGTTGAGGACTCCCAGAGCAACTCCCTTCTGACAGTATACTACTGTGCTGCCCCCTCTGCTGGGTCTGTTCTGCCAGTGAGACAGGCTATATCCAGGGATGGTGATGGCAGTGTCTCGGACATTGTCTGTAAGGTATGATTCTGTCAGTATGACTATATCAGGCTGTTGCGTGACTAGTCTGTGAGACAGCTCTCCCAATTTTGGCACTAACCCCCAGATGTTAGTGAGAAGGACTTTGCAAGCTCGACAGGGCTGTTTCTGCCGTTGTCTTTTTCCGGTGCCGAGGTCAATGTTAGATGATCCATCCAGTTCTGTTTCTTTGAGTCTTTGTAGTGATTGGTACAACTGAATGGCTTGCTAGGCCATTTCAGAGGGCAGTTGAGAGTCAATCACATTGCTGTGGGTCTACAGTTACATGTGAGGATGTGACCCGGTAAGGGTGGCAGATTTCCTCCCGAAGGGCGTTTGTGAACCAGATGGGGTTTTTTCCGACAATCATCAATGATTTCATGGTGATCAGTAGATTCTTAATTCCAGGATTTTTTTATTTGAATTCCAATTCCACCATCTGCTGTGGTGGGATTCAAACCTGGGTCCTCAGAGCATCAGCTGGGTTTCAGGATTAATAGTCTAGTGATAATGCCACTAGGCCATCATCTACCTTTGATCTTAATCTTGATTAAAGATTTATGTCCCTTTGCAAATTTCTCCTTCCATCCACATAATTCACTGTAACTTCAAATTCGTGTCATTTGCAAACTTGAATATTTTCTTTGTTTACTCATCAATCATTAATATAGATTGTGAAAAGCTGAAGACCCAATACAGATCCCTAGAAAATACCAGTTATCACAGCTGCTGATCCAAGAAAATTCCTTCTCTACTTTTCTCTATCTCCTCCTCTCAACTGATGACTGATCAATGACAAAACGCTAGACCATATGGCAAAATGCTACTCCAATTCCATGCGCTCACTTCACAGAGTCTTACCAAATACCTTTGGAACTCCATTTAGAGAAAACCTATGGACATTCTCCAACCCACCAGGCAAGTTATCTTAAAGTATTTCAACTGGTCAATCAGAATAACCTCGAGTTCGTAAATCCATGCTTGTTCCCTTTGATTAGTGGGGCTGGTTTGCTCAGTTGGCTGGATCGCTTGTTTGCGCTGCAAAGTGTGGTTTAGTTTCTGCACCAGCTGAGGTTACTATGAAGGTGCTTCCTTCTCAACCTCTCCCCTTGCCTGAGGTATGGTGACCCGCAGGTTAAAGCATCACCACTCAGCTTTTTTCCAAAGAGAAAGGAGCTATATGGCCTGTTAAGACTATGGTGATTTTATCTTTGACCAGCTCACAATTTTCCAAGCATTGTTGTGGAATTCCATTGCACTCCATCCCAATTAAGCTGACCCGAGCATACTAGGGCCACTAACAATTATATATGTGGGTTTGCATTTAAAACAGGTGCTGGCTCCAGGAGAGAAGACTGATAAAATAGAAGGTTAAGGGACATTCTGCTCAATGCCCTCTTAATGTATATATAGATTGCAACAAAAATAATACCCCAGTATCAATAGTGGAAATGGCGTAAGCTCTGTTTCTCTCTTGATTTCAGTATAAAACATGACTAAGGTTGTGAAGGGGGCATGTCAAAATAAAATGTGCAAATCATTTGGAGATTTGCTTGGAGCTGTTTGGAACAGATTACTGCTGCTGTATTATGCATGCCTCCCCCCCAGACAGTTCCCCTGACACGCCTTCACCCCCACCCCAGCAGTGGCACAGTTCCCTCCCATCCCTTGAACCTCTCTTTCCCCCATCACTCCTTCAGCTACAAGTTTACTTCTCAAATCTCTTTATCTCTTTGCAAATTCGCACATGGCTCAGGTAATACTCCTGAGATTACAACCTTTGAAGTCCTGGTTTTTAAAATTTTGCTCCAATCTCCATTGAAAACAAGACCTCTTGCTTGCATTGTAGGTGCCAACATGGACCACAATAACTGGATCCTCTCCCACCCTGCCCATAATTCTTTCAAACTGACTCGTGATGTCCTTTATGTTGGCCCAAGGTAGGCAACATATCATGCGGAACTCATGATCCAGCTCACAAAGGATGTTATCTGTCCCCCAATTACAGAATCCCTACCATTTTTCTTTGTGCCTCCCCATTCCACTTGAATGTTTTCCTGGATCATGATGTAGTGGTCAGTTTAATTGTCCTTCCCGCAGACACGTGCCTCATCCATGCAGGAGCAAGTACCTCAAGCTGTTTGACAAGGTCAAGAGCAAAGACTCCTCCAATGCTATGGCTAGGATCCCTCTACCTGCCTCACTTGTTGTCAAACCCTCCCGTCTCTGGCCAGTGGCCAAATTTGAAGTACCCAACCTACAGGGTGTGACTGCCTAGAACACAGCATCAACGTAACACTTACACTCCTGGATGTGCTGTCGTAATATAACTCGGATTCCAGTTCATCAACTCTGAGCTGAAGTTCCTCAAGCTACAGGCTTTTACTGCAGATGTAATCACTGTGTCTTGCAGTGGGATCAAATGGCTCCCACATCATACAAGAACAGCACATAGCCCATACTGCCACTTTGTTAAAAAATATTATTCATGGATAGTCCCTAAATTATTATACTCCTTTGTGAATCTACTACAATTTAAGGCTTGACCTTAATGTAGGTCCCTTACCAGCCAATCAGAACACAGCTTCACTGTGACATCACTTTCTAAAAACACAAATCGAAACAAAATATACAAACACTGGAATGATCAAAATCCCCAGGTTAAAGTAGTACTCACCGCAGCTGGCCCTGCCCTTTCCCTACTCAGGTTGGATGAATTTTCTGAGACTCAGGGCAATACTTATTCTGATGACCCCATTGGGTTTGGGTACAGTAATCATTCTCCAGCACCACTCATTTGGTTTAGCACCAGGGTAATAACATCTACTTTGGTAATTTCATCAAGTTGCTTGCAACCTTGATTCATTAAGTATTATGGAATTTTCCTGGATGTGTAGAGACATTTTACCTTGGCACCCTCCATAATGAATCCAATATTTAGTTTGCCTAATTCTTGAACATTCAAAGTATTCCATTTCAATGGAACTTTTACTCCTGTGCTGTTCCAGTTTGCCAACTATTTTTTATTCAGTCATTAGATGTAGGTGTCACTGGTGAGCATTTACTACATATCCCTGATAACAAGGTGTGGAGCTGGATGAACACAGCAGGCCAAGCAGCATCATAGGAGCAGGAAAGCTTGACAGCTTGACGTTTCAGGCCTAGACCCTCGGTCTTGAGTTGCTAGATGTGTTTAAACTCTAGCCCCTTTAGAACGTTGATAGTGCCACACATTGATTGATTGATTGATTGTTTTATTTATTGTCACGTGTACTGAACTACAGTGAAAGACTTTGTTTACGAACGGTACAGGCAGACACAGCAAGCAAAGTGTGTACGGATCAAAACGACTGAGAGGCAGAGATAACAAGCATGGGGCTGGATGAACACAGCAGGTCAAGCAGCATCATAGGAGCAGGAAAACTTGACGTTTCGGGCCTAAACCCTTCATCAGAAATGGTTCTCCAGCATCTGCAGTACCTTTTATCTCCTTTACGACTGAGAGGCATACAGATTAAATTGCAGGTTACATTATATGAGGCTACAGTCCATTCAACAGTCTGATAACAGGCAGAAAGTAGCTGTTCCTAAACCTGCTCATGCGTGTGTTCAGGCTTTTGTATCTTCTGCCTGACAGAAGAGGTTGTAGGAGATCATTAGCAGGGTGTGAGGGGCCTTAGATAATATTGGCCACCTTTCTGCAGCAGCGAGCCATGTAAATAGAGACCATGGACGGAGGACAGGCTTCCATGATGTTCTGGGCTGTGCACGCCACCTTCTGTAGTTTCTTGCAGTCTTGGGCACATCACAATGGAGGTTATACTTAGTGTAAAATCAGGACTCTGTCTCCACAAGAACCATGCAGTGATGACTTCTATTGAGACTGTTATGGGCAGATGTGTCAAAGGCGGGAAAATTAGTGAGGATAAGGTCAGGTATGACTTTACTTCCTGATGGTTCTTTCACTACCTCATGCAGACCTCACCTACCAGTGATGTCCTTTAAATTTCAACTAGCTCAGTTAGCATGACAATAGCCTTTGAATAAGATTAAAGGCAAAACGCACCTTCTTACTCAAGATTAAGTTTTTCTGATTATGTATTACATGTGTTTTCATTATGATGCCTTTCACTTTGTTGTGTTACTTGTAACATATCAGTAATGCTGAGACTTGCACCTCCTACACAATATAGACTTACACCTGCAAGCTGTAAGTTCTGTTTCTTCAGCCATGGTATTTGATCAAGTAAGACAATGATACTTGTGCTATATCATGTTTAAAATAAGTGAGCATTTCATTGACATAAATAAGCTTTGCCAAACTCAAAGTGTTGAATGACCAGATTTTTTCAGAAGCACGTGGTTTTTTTTTCAATTGTAATTGCTTCTATCATCCAGTTCTGAGGAAGGGTCACTGTATCCGAAACATTAACTCTGATTCTTTTTCACAGATGTTGCCAGACCTGCTGAGCTTTTCCAGCAACTCCTGTTTTTGTTCCTGATTTACAGCATGCACAGTTCTTTTGATTTTTATTGCTTCTATCAGTTTCAATTCTTTGCCATGTGCATTGCCCATCTCTTTATCTGCTCTAAAACTGTCCTGCTACTTCATATATTCTGAAAGTAACTTCTAACCATACATATATGGCTTTCTTTTGTCATAGGAGGTAGGAACGTATTATTGCAGATGCTAGAATCTGTGCTGAAAACAAAAAAAAGTACTGGAGATCACAATGGATCAGACAGCATTCGTGGAGAGAAAGCAAGCTAACGTTTCCAGTCTAGATGAATCTTCATCAGAGCTGACAAGAAGTGTGGAGGGGACAGCATTTATGCAATTAATTCTTTTGTCATAGCTAGGCACAACGTGTGCTTGTAATGCTTTTTTGTTCCATAGCACTGGCACTGATTCTTACCATTTTCTGTTTTGCGTACTCTTTGTATTGGCTTGTCACATGTGTCTGCGGGATATTTGTACCTTTTTAAGTGGACAGATGCTGTTGCTTTCCTGTGGTAAGGATTTTATTGTAAGCCATCTTGGCTTCTGCTTCCAGCACAAACTGAATCATTTTCTCCAAAGTCAAATCTTCCTTGTACTATAATAAATCTGACAAAGATTCATCAATGACTCCAACAACAATTCTGTATCTTAGGAATTCTGCTTTTGAAGTACCATTATCACAGTTGTCCACGAATCTATTGAGACCATTAATCATATTTCCTATAGATTCTCCAGGATGCTGAACTCTTCCATTAATTTTGCTCTTTCAGATTTTTTTTTGTTCTCAGATTGAATGATATATCAAAATATTGTTAGAACCTTTTGGAAATTATCTGTGCTTTCTTTAATATTTTGACGCTTTACAACATCTTCAGCTATGGGACTTATTGAATACAAAATTGTTTATACTTGCTCAGCTTGAGATTTAGCATAGAATTTTGAAGCTTAACCAATTTAAGGACTGCTTTCTCCAACACATCTTCGCCTTAATGGCAACATTAACCTCTTACCATACTAATGCTATTTAAAGAGCTCCAGACTGTTTCCACAAGTTTTTCTCAGCAACGATTCTGTAACTTCTCAGTGTAATCAGATTTTATTCTTTTCTTAGCCCATACTTTCTTTTCAGTATCTCTTACTACCTCTGAGGTTTTTTTCTAAAGAACTGCTTTATTCCCGTTGCTGATTCCACAAATGCTATTGACAGCTTATCTGCTTGCGGACTTCCAGCTGGTGACTGATAATGTATTCTTAAAGTGATAATGCTTTTAAAGCTGTAAATCATTTTTCTTTTGACTTTTTGTTCTTTACAGTCAGAGAAATTTTTTTCATGTCTAATTATCTCAATACTCATCATCAATTTGCAACATTTGTTCATTACTATTGTGAAAAATTAAATGTGCTGAAATATAATATTATTTCAGCTAATGATTAAGCTTAGAAATATTCCTTTCTACATGGTTTTTACAAATTTTAATTATCTTGTGGTATTTAATAAGTAATCCCCATATCGATCACCATGTTGTACATTGCATTTCCAAGCACTGGGTGGCTTGCTGTTGGGATATAGTGCTACCAAAGGAGGAATTCATTTTGATGCCTTGTCTGAAGGTGTATTTAATTAGCAGCGGTCGAGGATAAACCACTATTGAATTAAAATAGGAAGAAACACTTGTCTTATACAAGAAGATGCGTTATATCAATAGTTACAAATTACTTTGAATAGCTCAACATAAATTTGAAGACACCTAAGATCCAAAGGTGACACATCTATCTCAAATGGGACTTTGTGCTGGACTCTCAAATCTCTAGCCAGGACTGTGACATCATCAGATTGGATGGAGCCCAATACAATGTCCAACAGTTCAGAGCCTTTACCGTACAGAGCAGACATCGGGTTGACACTTCTGCGCTTCCTCAAAATAGTGATGTGGGATTTTTTGCATCCATCTGAGCAGGCAAGTGGGGCTTTGATTCAACGTTTAATCTGAAAGGCAGCAGCCTCAATAGTGCAGCAATCATGTAGGAATCAGGATGGATAATATTCATCTACTATTATTGTTAGATTGACTTTTAATTTGCAAAATCATTTGTTCATTACTGTAGTGAAGAATCAAATATGTCAAACTATAATTTTATCTTAATGATCTTGCTTAAAGATGTTCTTTTCGGAGTAGTTTTATTAAATGTACTTGCATAAGAACTTGCTCATCTGTGACCTTTAAAAACCTTATTACCAGCTCACGTCGAATTTGAACTAGTTAAGAACTAGAAATGAAAGGCTACAATTGTTCCTGCTGGCATTAGGGCTTTAATCTTTTAATTAAGATGTTAGCTTTGTTAATTCTGCACATTGCTCTTAACAGAAAGGTTTTACTCTTGTTCATTAGGAAACTACATGTATGATGCTCACTATAGCCTTCTGTAGTGACCTGTTTATCATCAGCAACAAGAAACATTTTGATACTTTTTATTTGCTGACCGCGAATTATATTTAATATCTGCACAAAGTTAATAATCTTTTGAGACAAAGATTTACAAAATAAATGACTGTTTGTTGCTTTCATTTTGAATTCAGGTTTGCATAGAAGGCTCAAGCAACCTATTTTGTACACTTCTGTTCACATTGCTTATAAATGTGTACATATTTGTACATAACATGTTTCAACGAGTTTATAATAATGCTACAAAATATATTTTTGTGATTTTGTGCTTCAGGTGCTGTTAATAATAAAGGACTATTGGTTAAAAGTAAAGAAAAGCAAAATAGAATAAAATCATATTTTGAATTATGTAAAATTGTGATGGAAATTATTTAGTTTATTGCAAAGATAAAATTTCATGTTTAAAGGTTTACACAGTCGTTCCTGAATGGACAAAAATCAGGTGTGATGTAATACCTGTCCTTCCAACCTGTTTCAACCTAATTAGCCATACAATGATTCACATGAAAATTCGACCTTGCCTGTAACTTCCCATCAAGATGGGAGGAACACTGTCTGTACAGCTGAAGAAGCTATTGTGGGAATTCACTCAACTTCCATTGCCAGGTGTCATATATCCCTTTAATCCCATCATTGTATGGCAAGTAGGGATCCAATATCCTCATGCATCTTGAGGACAGTTTTATCAATGAACCATTCAGCGCAAGAGCGTTATAACAGAAAAAGGTAACTTAAGTAATTTCTTTCCTGCAGCATTACTTCCCGGAATCAGCACCTGATGAGGTCAGATATCCTTATCTCCCAGGCACATCATGGAGAAGAAGAATATTTGCGCAGTGTGATGGCTAGCTGGAGTTATTGTGTGTGTACTTGGAAGTTTTCATAAATGAAGTCAAATCTGAAAAAAAATTTATTACCTATGTGTACGGTTTATTTATATATTTTGTGCAGTCAGCCTTGACGAGTGCAGTAAATCAATAATACAGGCTTTATTGTAGTCTTTCTTTTCCTTATGAAATTGTAGACTATTATAACAGAGGCCTTCGGCTGCAGTACAATTTTTTCTTTGGGCTGGATAGCGATTACTCAAATGAGAAAGGCTTTGATAGGAGTTTCAACAATATCATTGCTACAACTGCATTTGCTCACTGACACCCACAGAGAACATGGTGAAACAGAAGCCAAGAGCAGATAAAGAAAGAAGTTGTTACTATCTCTTCCTAGAATAGCACTTACCTATTGTCCTAGTATTAATTCCAATAACCTTGGACGTGTCAGCATGTGGGCAGGGCCCACAACCATGGAAGGATTTTGAACTGAAGCAGATTCATTTTGGACCATGCTCACTAAGAAGGAGAATCACCTCAAACATACCAAAAACAGTCAATTACCTTATAGCCTCCATACATGTGGATATCAATAAAAAGTGCCAGATTATGTAGCTGAGCAGAATACACTCAGACTGCTAGGAAACAGAGCCACCAGAATGAGAGATGCTAAAACCTCAAACATAGTGACCGGTCATTTAGCTTTCTTTTCTCTTGGGATGTGTACATCAGGTTAAGTCAACATCTATTGCCCTTCCTTAATTGCCCAGAAGGCAATTAGGAGTCAATGATAATATTGTGGTCTGAAGTCACATGTAGGTCAGTCCAGATAGAATGACAGATTTTCTTCCCTAAAGGACTATTATCCATTTGCAAATGTTTAGTTGCAAGTGGGTATCATTGTATATTGTCTATCAGGAACTGGGACAAATTTTCTCATGCTATCTTTCACATTTCACCTTATTAATTATTCAATTGAGCTTTTGTTGTGATTTTTGGGGAACCATATGGCCAAAGAGAATGAATTGCTTGCCATTGGTGCAACTTTCCACCTTACATGCCTCTGAGTCCATATTTCAAGCCCAGCTGCACACCACTTCAGGTACTGCATGCCAGGGACTTCCTCTCGAACTTGCAAACTGGCCCATTCAGTTCAGGACACTTCGGCACTTAATGAGCTGAAATATTTGTATTCAAAGTATGTACAGTGCTAGTCCCATGAAGACATCTTGTTTGATACAACGAATAACTGAATGAATACCAAACACTATCTATCCGATTTCTGCTGAGGTTTCCATTCCTTGTACATCCATTTGAAATAGGGCCAATCTTTGCAACACTATTAGGTTCATCAGTGATTTCTTAAACAACTTTCCCCATTGTTATTTTTATTTTTCTGTAGAAATAGACATCACATTTATTTTATTCCTTTCAGTAAGTTGTTTCTTTATGATGGCATCCTTTCATCTACAAATGATGCTGGGCACCCCAGCAAAAATTAATTTTGGTGGGCTGTCTTAATTTGACCCACCTTTGTTACTGCTGTGAAGGGCAATTCTTGAGATTCAGGCATTGGCGCCAAATTGTTGTAGCCAAAGCTTGGTAAGTTAGTATACGTCAGCACATAGGAATTGATCCTATTTCACTCCTTGACTAGCTGGTGACTCCCAGATAAGATAGTTGATGTTTAAGAGCTTCATGATGTGGAGATGCTGGTGTTGGACTGGTGTGGACAAGGTCACAAATCACACGATACCACATTCCAGTCTGACAGGTTTATTTGAAAACACAAGCTTTCGGAGTTTTACTCCTTCTTCAGGTGTTAGTGAGAGAAGTAGTATCAGACACAGGATTTATAAGTAAAAGATCAAAGGGTCACACTATTGATGAGGATGTACTAAACAAACCTAAGATGCTGTTAAATCTACGATCAGTTAGAAGGGTTTAATTAATTAATATGTAAATATAAATCCCCGACTTCCTTTCAAGTCCCTGTCTGGTGAGAACTCAAAGTTTTATTGGTGTAAGGAGGAGACATTTAGGTCAGACAATGCATGTGTGTGCACGCACGTGCACACACACAGACACGCACTCACAGACACACACACAGGCACACAGACACACACACAAACACAGGTGCACACACACACACACACACACACACACACACACACACACAGACACTCAGAGATACACAGGCACACACACACACACTCTCTCTCTCTCTCACTTTCTCTTCCTCACACAGACGTACATATACATACACACACAGACACACACACACACACACACTCTCACTCTTCCTCACAGACATGCACACAGACACACACACTCTCTCGCACTCTCTCTTCCTCACACACGCACATACACACACACACTTTCTCATTCTCACAGACACACACTCTCTCTCTATCTCCCTCTTCCTCACACACACATATACACTCTCTCTCCCACCCACCCACACACACACACACATACACACTCTCTCTCTGTCTTCCTCACACACACAGACACACACACAGACACGCACACACAGTCTCACTGTTCCTCGCACACATACACACGCACGCACACACACAGACACATACACGCACTCTCTCTCTCACTCTCTCTTCCACACACACGCACTCTCTCACTTTATCTCCCACACACACTCTCTCTCTCCCTCACTCCCTCTCACTCTCTCTTCCTCACACACACATACACACACACATATACACTCTCTCTCCCTCTCTTGCTCTCTCTCTCACACACACACACACACTCTCTCTATCTCTCTCTCTCTCACTCACACACACACATGCGCACGCAAACATGTACATCTATGGGGTGAATTTGTATTTTCAGATACATTCTATTTTGTTCAAAAAGCATTTTATAAATTCCTAGTTTAGAAATAAAACCTTTAGAAATAACACCAGAAGGAGGATCGAGGCTCCAAAAGCTTGTGTTTTCAAATAAACCATTTCTGAAGAAGGGTCTAGGCCTGAAACGTCAGCTTTCCTGCTCCTATGATGCTGCTTGGCCTGCCGTGTTCATCCAGCACTACACCTTGTTGTCTCTGTTGGGCTATAACCTGGTTTCACGTGATTTTTTGACTTTGTCTACCCCAGTCCAACACCGGCATCTCCACATTATGAAAGATCAAGTTCTGCATGAAGGGACAGATTGCCTTTCGCTGTGTAGTTGTTGAATTTGTTAATCACTTCTAATGTGCAGTTACTTAGAAGAATCAGTGCCTGGGATAATATACCTTGACCCATGAGCACAGTTTTCTTGAACCAAGAACAGTCCTAGGCATGGGAGAGACAGTTCATCAGCATTTGTAGCTGAGTTGCTGCATGGGCAATTAGTGCAGCATTCTGAGCATACAGAGTTCTCTGGCCAGGGTCTGTGTGTGTTTGTCTTGTTTTCAGCCTTAAAAGATTGTAAAGCTTACTGTCTGACCTAATGTGCAAGTTGATTCCTTCTGTATCTGTAGGGCAGGTGGAGCATTGTTCAAAGGTGAAAGTGAAGATGTATGGCTGCTCCCATGGTAGCTGCCATAACCCCTATATCCTGGAGCTTTCTTGAGCACTGTTGCATTCGAGTTTCTTATAAAGTTTCTTACAAAGCTGGTTACTTTGGGGAACAAGGGCTACTCACTGTGACCAAAGCTCATGACACCATTGCACAACCCCCTGATTGATATGGGGTGCAGTTTCAATCTGGCCCATGCCACAACCAGGGACACAGTGAAGCAGACAATAGGCAGACAAGAGGTTCCACGGTGTGGACCAGCCAGTGGAAGCTGTCCAGTACAGAATGAAAGAGTGTCACATCATCATGACATACTTGAACATGGCAGATTTCAGCTGCGTTGGGTGCTAGAAGCCAGACAGAACCTGATTGACACTTGGGCAAATTGTAATGTCTTTTTTAATGTTTGTGTTCACTTTTCCTTCCTGTGAATGTTTCATGCTTTAGTACTTTAAGTAGGTCTGGACATTACCCTTGTTGATTTCAGGAGGAAAGATTGACTCAGGTTTTTGGCCTGGGAATGAAGGGATATGCAGAATGGATTGGAAAGGGCAATTGAAACCCACAATTGACCATGATCACAATAGATGGTGGAGCAAGTTCAATGAGCAATTTGGTCTTCTCCTGCTCTTATTTATTGTGTCCTTATATAAATACATGGAATGAGTGTAGCAACAGTTCATTAGAATGGTTGATTGACAACATTATATCAAGACTGCAATTTATTTTAGATGCCTGGAAAAGAGAAGGTTAAAACTGAAACTCATAAAAGCCAAGTCAGTGAAAGGTTTTGAGAGGATTAACACTGAAAGCTTGCTTTCACCAGTTCAAAAAACAATGACAAAAATTCAGTATTACCACCAGAAGAATGAAAGAGGAAGTTAGAAGGAACTTTTCACACAGGGTTTTATTGGGATATGGAATGTATTACCACAAACGTCTACTTGGCCACATTGATGGAGGCAAATATCCAAGGACCTTTTGTTAGATTACTGTAGGGTAAAAGGGCAGGAATTCTCAAGAATTTTGATTGGGCTAAACAGAGGAGTTTGGCGACAGAGGGTCATGGCCGTGCTTGAATGGAGCTGGTAAGGATACTTGCCAAGGCTGAGCTTCCTCATTACCAGCACGCTGCAATATTGGCACCAAGTACCTTCAGCAGGCACAGCAGTTATACTTACTGGAAAATAAATTGTAATCCATCAATGTCTTGGTCTAGGTTGACTTCCAAATGCATGTTACACCATCAGCTTTTCTCCAGATTCTTGTGGGAAGCCCACTCTTTTGTGATTTTATTTTTAAAAATATTGTGCTTGGGATTCTGTGTCACTAACAATGCTGATATTCATTGCCTATCTTTAACTAGTTTAATAAATCTTTAGAACATGGTGATGACTCTCCTTTTTGACGGTTCAAAGTTATGTGGCACTAGAACTCCCACAGTCCTTTTAAGAAGCACTTTCAGGGTTTTGAATCCACAATCAAGGGACAGCAGTGTATATCCATTACAGTTTAGTGTGTATCTTGATCACATGGTTTGGATGTTCTGTTACTTGCAAGCTACCCTTGTCATTCTATATCATCCAGGTTGCGGGTTTAAGTGGTCCTGATGCAGAAACTTTGATAAATTGCTCAGGGAAAGCTTAAAAAGTATGGCTATGTTGCTCCTTAGGTGTTGAAAATAGATGCTTAAGCCAATGAATAAAGTGCAGATGGACTCCTTCATCCTAGTTATTGAGTAAAGAGTATTTCATCACATTGTTAACTTATAGATGGAAGGGCTAAGATAGGGCAGCGTGGTGGCTCAGTGGTTAGCACTGCCCTCTCACAGCAACAGGGACCTTGGTTTGATTCCACCCTCGGGTGACTGTCTGTGTAGAGTTTGCACATTCTCGCTGTGTCTGCATGGGTTTTCTCTGGGAGCTCCGGTTTCCTCCAACTGTCCAAAGATGTGGAGGGAAGGTGGATTGGCCATGCTGTATTGTCCGTAGTATACAGGGATGTGCAGGCTAGGTCAACTAGCCATGCGAAATGCAGGACTACAGGGATGGGATAGGATAGGGTAGGGATGAGTGGGATGAGGTGGGATGTCCTTCATGGAGGGTGGACATGATGGGCCGAATGGCCTGCTTCTGCAATGTAGGGATTCTAACAGCAGCTTTGAGGACACCATAAATGAACCATTCACTGGAAAACACCTGATCTGCAACGTGCCCAGTTAACTTTCTGGTCAATGATGACCCTCAGACTATTGTTGATGGAACATGCTGGTAGTAATATCATGGGAAAGTGGTTAGACTCGCTTGTGGAAGGGAGTCATTGAGTGGCATGAATGCTGGTTGCCATATACTGATTCAAATCTGAATGTCGCCCATATGTTTTTGAATGTGAGCATGAGTTGATGTTAGCCACAAAATGTAGTCTCCAAAAAATTTAGCTTGGTCACAGACCTGTCATATCAGGCATAAATATACACATACCGAAATCAAGGAAAAGGTAATTTATGGCACATTTTGAAACCAACAAATCAGCATCATGTTTTAACTATGATTTAACTGTATTCTTACCTTTCATTGTGAAACGTCTTTGAGAGCCAAGATTCTGTAACCAACAGAACAATGCCAGCTGAGACTCTTTCACAGAGGATTCCTATAGTTTTCCTTTCTGTCAAAGATTCACAATCTTGTACTTTTTTGATCACTGGCACTACGAGTATATGACTTTCAGCCTTTCTCAGCGGTTATCTCTCCTCCTTTTCCCGCCCTCTTTTTGATTCAAAAATGGTGTAAAATTAGACATCACTCTTCCTAAACCCTAATACCTCAGGTTGTTAGGATAATAAGAACAGGCCTATCACTGGTGCTTACTTCTGTGTTGTGGTCAATCACTGGGAACCTGATAGGTCTGAAGCCCTGGTAGATTTTAATTCCCACCATGGGCAAGAAAGTCACTTGTCACAGATGTGTGGGTTTCACAAATGGAGGCTCTTTGTTCCAACTTGCTTCAATATAGAAGATATGCCAGCATGCAAATAGACAGGAACTGAGATGGAGCATTATCCTGCTGTATTGCAAAGTTTAGCAATCTGTAATACTGTTTGGCTATATTTTTACTGTAATGAATATCAATTGTTAATGGAGTTTCATAAACCGACTGTAATTCAGCTATAGGATCACTGCTGAAGCTCTGGTTTCCCTGATGAGGCATCAGTTAGCAGTTACCTTCAATAAATTTTACTTTAGTTCATTTCAAATACCGCTGATTTGGGAATAAATCGGAACAATTTGGAATTGTTAGCAAATGAGTGGGTGTGTGCATGTGTGGGAGAGACACACACGCGCGCACACACACACACACACACACACACACACAAACACATGAATCTATAGGGTGAATTTATATTTGCAGATACATTCTATTTTATTCAAAAAGCACACAATTTATTAACAGTCAGCCGATGTGGCATTTCATAAATTCTTACATTAGAAATAAAACCAGTCTGGCTCCAAACCAAAACGTAAACAGATTCTTAACACAGCTTCACACCCAATACGCATTGTCTGACTTAAAATGTCACCTCTTCTTTACACTATTAAAATCGTTAGTTCTCTCAGGGCAGTAACTTGAAAGGAATTCAAGGATTTATATATACATATTAATCAGTTAAAAGGTTTTAATTGATTAAAGATTTACCAGCATCTTAGGTTTGTTTAATATATCCTCATCAGGGGTGTGACCCTTTGATCTTTTACTTATAAATTCTGTGTCTGATACTAACTCTCTCACGAACACCTGAACGAGTGAAACTCTGAAAGCTTGTATTTTCAAATAAATCTGTTGGACTGTAACGTGGCATCGTGTGATTTCTGCTCTTTCCCTATTTAAATAATATTCAGCTCTCCTATTCTCCCTGCCGCTGTGTTTGAACTATTTGTCTTTCCACATTTGCAGACACGTTTGAAGTGAGTTTGTAATCATCTGGCTTCTTTCGGCCCTTCTATGGGCTGTTTACTCCTGTAACAAAAGAAAAAGAATGATTGATTTAGATTAAAATGGCTTGCACAGCTGTCAGTGCTGGTAGAAGTGGGAAAAATGAATGAGTAGGGAGTGCAGAGAGCATGTAGGGTTCATAGTATAGGGGATTTGGGGTGAGTGATAGTGAGGGAAGATGCTGCAGAGGATAGGGAATGTAGAAGAGTCTTGGTGGGAGATGCTCCATCAGTGGTCTTGGTGGGAGATACATGCAGTAGCGAGAGAAAATGGTGACATATACCCTCGCAGAGCAAAAAAGCCACTCACCCCCTTCCTGCATTGCTGGGTGATTTTCCAGATGGCTGAGACTACACCAACCTGGATAGAAACCTTAGGCCAGGCTCATAAAGTCTGATGACATGGTCTTCCCTGGCTGACTGAGAATGTCCTTTTTCTGCACTATCTCATACACTAGGACCTCAAGAAGCTTATCTGCAAAACTTCCCCTTCTCAGCAAAATTGTGTGCTGGCATTCAGGACTGAAATGTCAGCACTTGTCCAGTTGCATAAAGCATTTTAAATATGGCGTTGGTGCCCGGGATGCTGCTTTATTCCAGGATATTCAGGCAATGACAAAAACTTCTGGCTGTGGTAAGTGGGAGAATTGAGTTAGAATCAAATAAAAAAAGACAGCACGAGAAAACGCATTAGGCCTTACAGGGAAAAGCTTTCCATGAAACGTGACAGAAATTACACAGACAAAATGTGGTAAGATTTAGCCCACTGCTTATTATTTTCTATCTCTCTCCCAAATGTACACCAAAGTGGTCAAAATGCCAGTTGACATGAGTGTGTATGGATATAAACCACCCTCTATATTGCCATAAGCATTAAAAGAGTTCACATAGGCTATAATTGTATTTGCTTTTGTAACTAAGGGGCTAATGTCCATCAAACACCTAGGTCTTTGATTAAATTGCAATGATCTGGCCTGATTGCAGTTAACGTCTGAGCAAACACACAGGAAAAGTTGGTCTGCCATGTGGACTAACCAGACCACAAGGATACTATGGCAGGTCACCACCAAAAGACAAGAGGTAGGAATTTTTGGATGACAGCATTTCTTGCCACTACCTCAGATTCAAAAACCCTACTCACTGCCTCAACTTCTTCCCAATCATAGCTTCTGCCCTCCCCCATCATTGCTTCAACTACACCCAATCTCAACCTGGACATACACCAGCGCAGCCTCAAAGCATCATTATCACAGCCTTGACCCACATTACCACCTCAATCCCCAAATCAGCCGCAATCTCATTGAATGATGGAGCAAACTCAAAAGGACCAAATGTTCTATTCCTGCTCCTTAGTCTTATATTGCTCCGTTCATATGCTCCTCCTAATCACTGCCTTAACCTTCTTAATCCTTGACTTAATGCTTCCTTCTCCTGCATTGAGCTCGCTCCAGCATGACAAGCATGAAACAGTATCTGGGCCAGCATGCCCTCTTTCGTGAGTGTTTCAGGGCTAAGGTATCTTCAATGCCTGACTCATTCCTTTATGCTACTGAATAATGAAATCAATTAAAAGATGATATTGTGTAGATTATGCTTAAATTTTCATTGAGGCTAAGCCAATACTTAAGGAAGAATTGTCAAAATCATAATAGAAATAAAATGATTCTATCATTGAAATTTTTCATACATTTTTAATTCACAATTTTCACACATTCTGTGGGCTCAGTTTTATACATTTTGCATACTCAGCACTTTAAATTCTGATTAATTTGCAAATAGAGTGACTGCTTTCCCACAAGAATCTAATTTGTAATGATTTTTGAAGGCCTCCTTGGTATTTCAGCTTAGAAGAAAACATAAGTTACTAATTCACTAATTATACTTGAAATCTTTTGCATATGACTGAAACATTTATATAACCTGTCTAATCTGCTATCAGCTTAACTTGTGTTGAGTGAGAGATCCAGCAAGTGATTAATTTTGCCTTGTATGAAGTACCACAGTATGAAAAGTCAATCATGATTGATTTGTATGTAGATGTGAAAGTCTTTTGTCTTTTGCACCCTTTGTCTTTGAACTTCCAGCTCAGCAGTTCTGTTTCCTTCTTCAGAATTACTTTAAACATTTAATATTAATTGTGTGAAAAACTTTTTCAAAATGTCTTAAATTTTAATAGTTTAGGAAATTGCAACAATAACATGAAAGTGATGAAAACATATGGGATACACAGAAATGTGAGCTTACCCATCAAAAGTATTATTTGAAAATTTCTAACGATAATAGGATGTTAATATTATCCCATAAATGAAAACCATCTGGAACTTGGTTTCTTGGGGAAAAAATCCACTCTGAGTTGTCAAGTATTCTTTCTCCTCAGTGTCATATTTACCAGCTTACTTTCTTAGTTCCTTTTCTGATGAGTCAGTGTTGACACCCAGAATGAATGTTCTACTTCCTGTACTCACTACTTCTTGGGCCATTTTTTTGTTAGTGTGGTCAGTGAACACTTTGGTCTCTTGTCCTTCAAAATTGCAGTTTGGGCCCTAAAACAGAGAAGGTCCCATTTTCATTTAATCAGCTATGTCCGATTCATGCAAAATGACGGGTGCACTGTTTAAAACAAACAAGAACAAAACGTGCTGGAGAAACTCAGCTGGTCCAGCAGCATCTGTTAACAGGGAAAAAAAATAATGTTTTGAGTCCAGTGACCCTTCTTCAGAATGGGTGTATTGTTTACCCATTTACAAACCCCTGAAAAATATGTCAGGTCAGTTTGGAGCCTTCAAAGGGAGAACAGGATCTAGGGTTCCCAAATTGCTTGGTATCTTTGAGCTCACCCAGAATCCAAGGTACTTTCAAAGCTTAGATTTTTTTGAAAGCTTAGAATCCCAACAATGTGGAAGCAGGCCATTCAGCCCATTGAGTTCACGCTGACCCTCCGAAGAATATCCCTCCCAGGCCCACCCATACCCATCCCTGTTACTCTGCATATCCCATGGCTAATCCACCAAACCTACACATCCCTGGACACTATGGGCAATTTAGCATGGCCAACCTAGCTAACTTTTCTGAGCTCTGCCTCCAAGAGTTATTGGATTTAAAGTTTACTGGAGCCTCAATGGCACCAGCTGCTGTTAAAGCCTCACGTTCGGTAGTGTCACTCAACCAATGCTACAGGATAGGAAGTGCAGGGGACAGGAGTCTGGAGACCTGAAAATCTGAAAGGCACAGGAAACTTAGATATTCAGCTAAGAGTAGGATCATTGCTTTCCTGAATCTTGGGGCATGGGTTCTCAGTGTTGAGAGTTTGCAGAAGGATACTATGAAATGAACATCAAGGGAAAGAATGGAATAGAAATTTATTGTAACGTGTACTTTTACATGAAAACTCCAGTGAAATGTTTTATAAGTCTCTCCACCATGGTGCCTCCATCAATGGGGAGGTCATTCATAATAACATAACATGTAAAATTAAGACAGAGTTCATCTCAGTTCAGTTAACAGCTCCTGGGCTCGGGAATGACGATTTAGGAATGATGAAATACCCTGAAGATGCAATCAGGATGAGGCTGCCATTTCGGGACAAGACTGGCATTCCAGGACAAGACTGCCATGCTGGGCTGAGACCACCGGTACCGGAAGAGACCACCTACCAGGCCACTGGAATCGCTGAAAGCCAAAAACAAAGAAGACTTCCACACGGGGATAAGACCTCCGCACCAGGAAAAGACCATTATACAGGGACAAGACCGCATGCCAGAACAAGGCTGCCATACTGGGAGACTGCCACACTGTGCTGGAACCGCCATTCCTCCTCCTTCAGATACCCAGGACTAGCCACGGATGTGGAGCCTTGGCCTAGCCTGCTAGTCTAGGCCAGGGCAGACAGCACGGGACCTGCTTCTCGCTTGCTGGGAGACCCCAGGCTGTGGTGGAGCTGTGACTGGATCGTCTTGGTCGCTGCCAAAAGAGACCAACACCGTCCAGGCTTAAAAGAAATGAAAAACAAAGAAAAAAAAGAGAAAATAGCTCAAGAGAAAAAAGATTAGACAATTGAATCTTGGAGGAGAGGGAGGGAATTACAAGGTAGAAAGCTTCAAACTATTTAGTAGGGGGGCTGTGGGGACAGTTTGGGAGAGGAGAACTATAGACTTATGAAGCAAGAGGATATGACAGTGTTAGAGGGCAGCTATGTGGATCATGGTAATGAATATAATGAGTGGGAAAGGAAGGGACATATTGTACAAATAAGTAAAACCAACAATAAATCAGGTGCAAGGGAGAAAAACGGTATTAAGGCAAAATTAATGGCTCTTTACCTGAATGCGTGTAGTATTTGAAACAAAAATAAATGATTTAATGGCACAAATACAGATAAATGGGCATTATCATACAGTCAAATGCAGACAAGGTTACAGGAGATGAAAGCTGGGAACTAAGTATTCAAAGGTCTATGACTTTTCAAAAAGACAGGCAGGTGGAGAAGGGTGGTCAGGTAGCATTGTTAGTTTGGGATGGAATAGGTTCGATAGCAGCAAATAATCTTGGACTATAAGATGTAGAATGTATATTATTATTTCAATGGAGAAAGCTACTGGAAGTTACAGCACAGAAGGATTTTGAAGTCCACATGCATTCATCTCAGACAGCAAACGTACAAGTTCAGTGAAAGTAAAGTGAAATGGAATGTTGGCCGTGATTTCAAAGTGAGTATAATAATAGAAAATCTTACTAAAACTGAACGATGCATTAGTTAGAGCACAGCTGGAATACTGTGAACAATTTTGGACTCTTTATCTAAGGAAAGGAATACTGGAGGCAGTCCAGAGGATATTCCCTCGACTATCCCAGCTATGGAGGGACTATTATTCGGATAGATTAAGTAGGTTGGGCCCGTGCTCATTAAAGTTTTGAAGAATGAGAGACATCCTGATTGAAACTTACGAGATTTCTTAAGGGACTTGACATATTAGCAGCCAAAAGGATGTTTATCCTTGGGGGAAGAGTCTTGGACCAGAGGGCACAATTTCAGAATAACAGGTCGCACATTTAAGAGAAAGATGTGAACAAATTTCTTCTCTCAGAAGGTTATTAAACAGTGGAATTCTTTCACTACAGAATACTGTAAAGGCTGGAGTTTTAAGTATATTCAAGACTGAGCTAAACATATTTTTAATTAGTAATGGAATCACAGGTGATGTCGAAAAGGCAGAAAAGTGGAGTTGGGGGTTATCAGATCATCCATGATCTCATCAAATGGAAGAGCTGAGTCAATAGACCTGAATAGCCTACTCCTGCTCCTATGTTTTATGGTCTTATGGGATGGATATGGTATGAGATGACTAATCATGGAATTGGGGATCAAAGAAAGCAAGTGACTATGGGGACCAGCACTTTCTAAAATGTCATGAATAATTGCAGAAAGGTAATAAGTTAGTGCAATGCTGAGGGAGGTACTGAAAGATTATTTCTGTTGATGGATAAATGAGAAACTGGGGAACAGAAAACAAGGTTATCCCTAGAAAAATAAAATGGAAGGGAGGACGAATGTTTGAAATGAGGGCTAATAGACTGTGGGTTACTTCACCCACAAGTAGTTACTGAAAGGAGACTAAGGGCTGAATATTAGGTCCCAAATTGTACAAGAGTTGAGGCTATGTTCAGAATTGGCACTACCAGCCAGCATGCTAGTTCCTTGGCATCATCCTATCCCTGTGTATTTTCTCAGAGGTACAATGGAGTGATCAGTAGCAGTCCTAACTGTCTTTAAGTAGTGGGTGGTGAAATAAGATATTTTACAATGGCCAGTTGCCAGGGATGGGTGGTGAGTATTGGCTATGTAAGCTTTGAGGTCCTCTCTCCCTCCCTGGCTCCTATTGTAAGTGAATAGGAAGGGTTCTGAGCATTATCTGTCCACTTATAATGGCCTTGGCCAAATTAGAAATCCTTAAAGGAAGCAATTGATGGCCATTCCACAAAATGTCTCATTCTTCTACTTTTATTATGTGAGGCCATGAGGCTTAGATTAGCAACTAGCTTAAAGAAAGCTGCTGCATGACATTTTATTTTTGCATATAGTTTAATATCTTTCCCCACTTAGCTTCTAGTGAGCTCCATTACCCAATATATTCAAGTTCTAGTTTACCTGTTGGGTTTTACTATAAGGCCTGTTCAGCTTTGATCCAGTCTTGCTGCACTCTTACTATTTCGTTTGAAATAGGGCCATGTTAAATGATATAAATATGCTCCATATTCACAACTATCTATGAATTAATAATGCTTCATAAAGGCATGAATTCTGTTAGAAATCTCAGCCTTGAAAATGACTATGAATAAAGTCATATTAGTTCAAGTAATTTCACTGCACAAATAAAAAGAGCTTAAATTCAAGTAGCTTATACTCTCCAATTTCTGTTCTGTAAGGATTTATAAACAAATCTTACACCCAAGTGAAAATATAAATTGCCAAAATGGACAAAACTCTCTTTATTCACTTGAAAGAAATTCAGGAATACTTTTCAGCCACATAGGTTTCAGCTTTAGAATGGCAATACCTGCATGTCAAGCAACTCAATGTGGATCCACTGTTGGTCTATGTATTTTCTTTTAACCCAATGTTGAAATTAATTGTAGTAGCTGTTATAAGTGAAAGAAATGCAGACTCTCAGGAACATGCAAGTTCAGAAAATTCAAACATTGCTGAGAACCAAGTTCAAGGACTTCATACTCCAATTTCCTGACATCACACTCGTCAGAACAAACCTACTCATACTGCATATTCAAACGTTATGTTCAAAGTTCCTCAAACATTGAGCGAAGAAAGCATACCCACCAGTTTTCTTTTCAATTTTTCTGAAGATATCACAGTTGACATTTAAACAGAATATTCCCACGCATCTTTGAGTAGTTTACAGGAACCAGGACTTGTCAACCTCTTCAGAACCTACTAAACCACAGTGGAAGCATGTTACCCTCAATCCCAGGGACCACCTAAGGGAAGAGAGATAGGAAAACAGTAATGGAGGAGGTGATCCCACATTGGCTGAAAATTGGTCTGGAGCTGCAGGACCTCATACGCTCTGGTTAGGTTAATAGTAGCTCAGTCGTTACTTGTGGAGTTGTTCTAAGACACTCTGGATCACTGGACTACCAGTGAGGTTCTGTTGAGGCTGGAAATATAGTGTAGGATTCCAGGCACCAACAAAATAAGGAAACAATCCAGACATGATGTGCAACCTTAAAACATATTAATTATTCAGTGTCATATTTTACCTCATTCTCATTTTGAGCCCCTTTCTTCCTTGTCTTACAAGCATATACCATGAAAGTACTGTCGAAAAACATTCTTGTATCTTTGCTCTGAGTTGTTAGAAAGCTTTAACATTTATAGCATGCAGTGATGGAAGGGGTCATCAATAATGCTATGAAGTAGCAACTGCTTAGCACAAACCAGTTTACTGGCATTAGTTGGGTTCTGCCAGGATCATACCTTGATTCAAAAAGGGACAAACGAGCTGAATTATACGGGTGAGATGAGAGTGACAGGCTTAGAAATCAAGGCCACATTTGAACAAGTGTGTTGTCAAGGAGCACTAGGAAAACGGGAATTGATGGGAATTGTGGGAAAACTCTCCATTGGTTGGAGTCGTACCTTTCATATAAGAAAATCGTTGTGGTTGTTCGAGGTCAGTCATCTTAGCTCCAGAACATCTCTGCAGGAGTTCGTCAGGATGGTGTCCTAGGCCCAACCATCTTCACCCGCTTCATCAATGTCGTTCCCTCCATAATAAGGTCAGAAGTGGGGATGTGCACCAATGATTGCAGAATATTCAACACCATTCATGACTCTGCAAAAACTGAAATAGTCCATGTTCAAATGCAACAAGACCAGGGCAATATCTAGGCTTGGGTTGAAAAGTGACAAGTAGCATTTGCACCACACAATTCACAGGCAATGATCATCTCCAATGATAGACAATCTAACCCTTGTCATTCAGTGGTGTTGTCATCACTGAATACCCAGCTATCAACATCCTGGGGCTTACCATTGACCAGAAACTCAGCTGGACTTGCCAATAAATACTTTGGTCTCAAGAGCAGGGTTAGGGGCTTGGAACACTGCAGGAAGTAACACATTTCCGGAGTCTCCAAAGACTGTCCACCACCTAAAAGGCTCAAGTCAAGAGTGTGATGGAATAGTACCCATTTGCCTGGATGAGTGTAGCTTCAACAACGCTTAAGAAACCTGACACCATCCAGGATAAAGCAGTCAACTTGATTGTCACCATATCCACAAACATCCACTCCCTCTGATATCATCATTCAGTAGCAGTATTGTGTACTATCTACAAGATGCACTGCAGGACAAGGGCAGCAGATTCGTTAGAATACTTCAAGTTCCTGTTTATGCTACTTACCATCCTGACTTTGAAATATATTACCAGTCCTTCAGTTTCGCTGGGTCAAATGTTCTGGAATCCCTTCCCTACCAGCATTGTGGGTATGCCTTCAGTAGATGCACTACAGCAGTTCAAGATGGCAGCTCACCACCAATTCTCAAGACCAAACGAGGATGGACAATAAATACTGGCCACCCAGTGACACCAACATCCCATGAGAGAATAAAAAAAAATCCATCACAGGAAATCTCAAACAGAGGAACTGATGAGGAAGTATTGCATCTCCATGAATATCATGGAAATAGAAACAGATACATTACGTGAGACACGAATTATAGCTGCGGGTATTTAAGATGTTTTAGACCCAATCTCTAAATTTATGGTGAATTGAGGGGTCATGTGAACTGCTCTGACAGTAAGCCAGGGTGCTTTGACTATTAGTGACCAAAGGCAGGCTTAAATTGTTAGCTGAGAACAAGATGCACGATATTTACGCCCAGAGACTATGGCAGCACTCTGAGTTCACAATGGATAACTCTGACTTTTCCAAAGCCCTAGAAAGGTGTTATCAGTTATTGGATTGTAAACAGCTGGACTGCAATCTGTTTAAGAACTTCAAAGTAAAAGGTGTTTGGGGTCAAGAATTGATACTTAGTACTCCGACCTGGCTGCCAAGTAAATGTATTTCATATGGCCATTGGAAAGAGGACAGAGAAAGGAATTTTTGACATCAGGTTACTGGCTTCCAAATCAATAAATAACATGGACAGACAGCTATACTCTCAAGACATAATAGGATGCTTAGTTGTGAATTCCTGCAACCATGTATGGTAGGGAGATGATTTCTATTTGAAGAGACACATCATATAGCTATCTGAGATTTCCAGGGCATAAGTTCTGACACAGTCAGGCATGAATCATTGGACCAGGGTTTATTGCTAGTAATAACAATGGATGTAAGGAATTCTGAAACCTCAGGAAAACACCTGGAAATGATAACTCAAAGTTAGTATTCAGTGAAACAGGGTTTTAGCAACTAGAAGCAAATGTGAACAGCTTGTTATAAGAGCTGCAATTGTATCAATAATGTAGTTAAAATGGAATGGTAATTTTAAGGTTTTAGAGCAGATCTGTAGCTCGGGTTGTGGGTGTTCAGTTTGGTTGTCTGGCCGAGCTGGTTTGTTGTTCCGCAGACGTTTCGTTACCATGCTTGGTAACGTCCTCAGTGCAGCCTCTGATGAAGTGTCTGTGTGTTTTCCCACCTGGTTTTTAAACTCTGGGCTCCGTTGCGATGGATTGCCTCACTTCCGGGTATATGGGGTCGAGTTCAATGTGTTTATTAATCGCATGCTTCGTGGAGTGCCATGCTTCCAGGAATTCTCATGCCTGTCTCTGCCTAGCCTGTCCCAGGATCTTGGTGTTGTCCCAGTCGAAGTCATGGTTCTCCTTGTCCATGTGGATTGAGATGAGTGAGTACTGGTCATGTCTTTTTGTAGCCAGTTGGTGTTCATGTACTCTTGTTGTTAGTTTCCTTCCTGTTTGTCCGATGTAGTGTTTCTTGCAGTCTCTGCAGGGGATCTTGTAGATGACATTGGTCCTGTCAATGGCGGGGGGTGGGTCTTTAGTTTGGGTGAGCACTTGTCGTAGGGTTGATGTGGGCTTGTGTGCCACTCTGATGCCCAGCGGTCGTAGAAGTCTTGTGGTGAGTTCTGACGTGTTCCTGATGTAGGGTTGTGTGATGAGTGTGTCGGAGGTGTGTAGAATCTTTCTGATGCTGTTCCCTTATGCATCTCCTGACCCAGTTCTTTGGATATCCATTATCCTTGAACATTTGGAAGAGGTATTTCTCCTCCTCTTGGCATAGTTCTATGTTGCTGCAGTGTGTTGTTGCCCTTTTAAATAGCGTTCGCACGCAGCTTCGTTTGTGTGTGCTGGGATGGTTACTATTGAAGTTCAATTCCTGGTCTGTGTGTGTTGCTTTTCGGTGTGCTTTTGTTTGCAGTTCCCCATTTGTCTTGCGTTCTACCATGACGTCCAAGAATGGGAGTTGTTTGTTCTTCTCCTCCTCTCTGGTGAATTTTATTCCGGTGAGAGTGTTTTATGAGTTTGTGTGTCTCTTCTAGTTTGGTCCGTTTAATGATGACAAATGTGTCGTCTACGTAGCGTACCCATAGTTTAGGTTGGATTTGCGGACGGGCAGTCCTTTCCAGTCTTTGCATCATTGCTTCTGCTATGAGTCTGGAGATAGGCGATCCCATGGGTGTCCCGTTGATTTGCTCGTATGTTTGCTCGTACGACAAGTGCTCACCCGAACTAAAGACCCACTCCCCGCCATGGACAGGACAAATGACATCTACAAGATCCCCTGCAGAGATTGCGAGAAACACTACTTCGGACAAACAAGAAGGAAACTAACAACAAGAGCACATGAACACCAACTAGCTACAACAAGACACTACCAATACTCATTCAACTCAATCCACATGGACAAGGAGAACCACGACTTTGAATGGGACAACACCAAGATCCTGGGACAGGCAAGGGAGAGACAAGCATGAGAATTCCTGGAAACATGGCACTCCACGAAGCATGCGATTAATAAACACATTGAACTCGATCCCATATACATTCCACTACGGAGGAAACCCGGAAGTGAGGCAATCCATCACAACGGACCCCAGAGTTTAAAAACCAGTTGGGAAAACACACCGACGCTCCATCAGAGCCTGCACTGAGGACGTTACCATGCTTGGTAACGAAACGCCTGCGGAACAACAAACCAGCTCGGCGAGCCAACCAACCTCAACAATAGAATGGGAATGTTCCCTTAAATTGTTTTAAGTCATTTTCAAAAATAAAGTGTTAAGCCTGTTGTGGTTTGTCATTTGTTGCAGAAAATGTTTTAAGAAGTAAAATCTTGTCATGTCATTCTTTCAGTTGTTGTCTGCAGGTAAATTTCTCATTGAAAGTTACTGGCCTCTCTGGGGGTCATAGCCGAAGTCAAATAAACTAAAAGATAAGACACTGATCCTATTGGGTACGTTCAGGATGGCTCTAGGGGTGTAATTCTTGGTCTCAGATTATGTACATTAAAGGGAAGTTGCCAATGTTTCTATTTCATCATACTCCTCAACATCCTTTGCTGGAGATCCATACATGTGGGCTTAGACTGAGAACAGGTTTACGGGTAGCTTTAATATGCCTCAAGGTGGCATGTTAGCAAAGTCACTGAAATAGTGATCCAGAGGCCCAGGCTAACTCTCTAAAGACAGGAATTCAAATCACACCATGGCAACTGATGAAATTTAAATTCAATGAATAAATCTGAGAAACTAAACTTGTCTCAAGAATGGTGATTTTGACAACACTAAGCTCCTCTAGGGAAGGAAATTTGCCTTACTTACCCAGTCTGGCCTCCGTGCAACCCTAGACCCACAATAATGTGATGGCTTCTTAGCTGTCCTCTGAAATAACCCTCTGTTCAAGGGCAAGTAGGAATGGGCAGCATATGTTGGTCTTTTGCCAATGCCCTCATCCTGTGAGAAAATAAAGAGAAAAAAACATGCATTTATTTCTAAGACATACATATAAGCAATAACCACATGGACAAAATTATAACGGCAACCAATGCTTATGGATTCTACTCTAGCAAAAAGTAAACTACTTTAATGCCAGGAGAATAAGGAAAATAAGAATGCTGAACTGCATGCAAACCAATACCTAGACTGTACAATGTGAGCCTATAAATACATACAATGGATTTCTCATATTTACAAAGTTATCTCTGTAGGTTTTGGCATGCTAAATTACAGTAAGTAGACATGCGAGCTTTGAATGCTTCAGATCGGATTTATATACACCACAGTGAATCATATTAGAAGCATTGAAAGTGCAACTAACCACTGCGAATGTCAATATATGGATTTACTAGTGGGGACTATGCATTTTAACATCACTGTAATGCTACTTTTGTTTGATTCCCTGTGTCAGTTATTGACTGCTTAATGGTTTCTTTATAAATTCTTTGGTGCTTATATGGAGATAAACCTTTGCACTGTTGCCCACATCAAATATCTTATTTACCAGTGTCTTCCATGCATATTTACCATATTAATTTATGTTCTGTAGTCAGGCTCAAGATGATGCAATAGTTTAATTAATCTAAGTTCAACTAAGCAATCTAACAGAATAGAGTGATGTTCCATTGAAAATGCTTAATTAACATTGTAATATATGAGATTGTAAGCGCACCTTCATTGGCATATTTCAGGAAAATCCTTAAAATTTTATGGGTGATATTTTCGTCATAAAATACTCATCAAGTAAAACACAGCTGTGTGAAAATGACCTTTTTTAACTAAATCTCATGGAATATAGTTATTTCCAACATTCCAAACTGAGGTATAGGAACTAAATGAACTAGCAAGGCAGCACGGTGGCACAGTGGCACAGTGGTTAGCACTGCTACCTCACAGCACCAGGGACCCAGGTTTGATTCCACCCTTGGGTAACTGTCTGTGTGGAGTTTGCATATTCTCCCTGTGTCTACGTGGGTTTCCTCCCATAGTCCAAAGATATGCAGGTTAGGTGGATTCGCCATGCTAAATTGCCTGTAGTGTCCAGGGATATGTAGATTAAGTGGGTTGTAGGGGGATGAGTCTGGGTGGGATGCTCTGAGGTTCAGTGTGGACTTGTTGGGCCAAAGGGCCTCTTTCCACACTGTAGGGATTCTAAATTCTAGTGTTCCTGCTTTTGACTACCTTACAACATTTGCTGGAAACATGGCCAGAAAAGAAGGGGTCAGGATAAATTTGAGATCAACTATAGCAACAACCTCACCAATTCCAATCATCCAGATTCTCACAGATAGTTTAGTTATTTAGATATAAAACCACATGTTCAGTCTCACCATTCAACATGGACAATTGTAAGGATATTGAGCAGGAGGTGCAGCTTGTAGAAATGAAGGGGTATTTGGAGGGAACCAAGTGGTGAAAGAAAAAGAGACCAAGCAAATTGTGACATCTGTTCTAACAAATCCTGATGGAATTGGTACTAATCTTTTTTTCTTACAGAATTTACAAGATAGAAATTGACTTGGTATGTCTCTAAACTAATAACTTAGCAATGTCTTATTGTTAGTCATAAGACACAGTCTGATATATTTAGCTGTAGCAGAATATATTTGTTTATGTCAGCAGATATTGCTTTTAGCTACATAGCTAGCCTTAGTTTAGCAGTATTTAGTCATTTAATCTGGTAAGTACAAGAACCCATCAAAACACTTGAGTGTATCTGTAAGATGGTATTGCAATTTGCCTGGTATAAAGTGCATGCTTTCACCCTACAGGAGCACATCTTACTTACCTATAATCTTAAATAAAAACAGAAAATGCTGCAAACACTCAGCAGCGTTGAGAAGGAAACAAAAATAATATTTCAGATTGATGATCTGTCATTAAAACTTGCTCACCTAACCTGCTTGAGTGTTTCCAGCACTTTTTGTTTCTATCTCAGCTTTCATCATCTGTGATATTAGGTTTTTGTTTTAAAGTTAGATTAGCAAAATGCAAGGCTTAGACGGCGGAAGGAATGGAGCTGGAGTTTAAGCAGCATAAAAAATGCAGTCATCATCTTGAACCATTCTATTTGTTACAACATCGGATTACAGGGTTATCTGGAATGAAACTGCAAGTGTCTGAGTGCTCTAGATGTAGATCTCTCTTTATGGCCCATTAATGATACAGTCTGATTGATCAACCACCAAAGGTTCACAGAAGCACAGCTGAAAGGCTTGGTTCAGCTATCAAGTTTCCCATGTAGCTTGACTTGATTCTAATCATTCATCATGAGTTGTTGTATTTAATCATATTCAATTCCAAAAAGAATACTCCATCCCAAGAAAGTGATTACCTGGTCATTCCACAAGTGTAGATTTCAACTCTCGTTGCATAAACAGCAGGTACCAAGAACTCCTTTAGCATTGTACAATGTACTAATCCATTGCTGCAATCTTCAAAACCACAGCAAGAACACATACTATTCTTTATTCAATAACGTCTCCACCATTTGAAGTTGTGAAATAGCAGGCACGGTTGCATTTCTTTCTGCTATCGGGTTATTGTAAGTACGAAACATTGGTTACAGGAAGAGATGGTCTCATATTCAGCCTCCAGGAAAAGACTTTCAGTAACTCTCATGGCTTGGAGCTTTGTCATCAGCTTTACCATGATGGATGATCTCAGCAGTACAGCTTGAAATATTGTGCGCATGTGACATGTAGTTAAGGTCTCCATTTGAAGACACATGAAAAGCAATGTGACCACAATTGTTATGTTGGTGTCTGAAAGGTCTAATTAACGCCATGAGATAAGATTCATCCACCAGGTTATAAAGAACTATTCCTGGGAGGAGCTAATAAGTGTCTTACTACTGTTTATTTATTCTGTCGTCTCCAAGTTGTGTATGCAATGCATTTCCACCCAGTCTCATTCTCTAAAAGGCCTACATTCACTTTGGGCTCTGTCTTCCTTTTTACATACTTAAAGAAGAGCTTACTTTTACATTTATATATTACTTGCTAGTTTACATTCAGAATATACCCCTACTCTATTATGTTTTTGATCATCCCATGCAGGTTTTTAACACGTTCCCAATCCTCTGGCTTGCCATTAGCCTTTGTCGTATTGTATATCTTTTTCTTTCAATTTGACACTCAATTTCCTTTGTTAGCCGTAGTTGGTTTCTCATCTTCCTAGAATCTTTTTCTCACTGGGATATATCTTTGTGAGGAATTGTATACTAATGTCATTAATGGCTGCCATTGTTTATCAACTTTCCGGCTAAACTTTTTTCCCAGTACACTCCAGCCAACTTTGCCCTCAATCATTTGCAATTATCCTTTTTTAAAGTTTAGCACAAATGTTTTCAACCCAGGTTTCTCACTCTCAAACAAAATGTTAAATTCTACCATGTTATGATCACTGTTTTCAATGGATCTCTTACTCTTACATCATTTATTGAACTTGCCTCATTACCCTTGATCTATTTTCCCAGTCCATTTTAGACAATATCTTCTTCATGTCTCTGTAATTGACTTTATTAAAGTTAAGCTCTCATTTGAGGCCTGAGTTACTCTCACTCAAACTGTGTTTGGAATTCCACCACATTGTGATTGTTCATCCTAGGACATCATTAACAATATTGTCACATAAAAAATACCTTGATCCCAGTTCGATCCAAAACATATTGTTTGTAGAAACTCCCAAATTCACGCTATGAATTCTTCCACGTGTCCACCTCTGCCAATTTGATTTTGCTAATCTGCACAATGATTAAATTCAACTGTGATTAAGGCACTTCCTTTTTTACAAGCCCTTATTTATTCTCTTTTCTACAGTATAAGTATTGTTAGGGGGCTACACACTACCCCCAATCTTTTCATTCCTTTGGTATTTCTTAGGTCCACTGAATAGATTTCTACATGTTCCAATTCAAGGGCACAAACTGCAGTGGGAAAGAATGAATTGACCATAACATTCCGCCTTTCAATTTGGGGAGAAAAGAGAAATGTAGTAGAAATAGAGGAAAGACAGAGAGTCCAAAAGGCCGTGTTGCCTACCTGGTGCTCAGGTCCAGGACATTTCTTCTGGGCTGGAAATGGAATTGGAATGAGAGAGGATCCATGTGAGTACCAACCACATAGAGAGGACTAGGGATAGCAAATAGGAATTACAACCTACTTGGGGCTAAATTACAGAGCAGGATTGCAAAGTTAGTAATCTCTCTACTACAACCTGAGCTACATGTAAATTGGTGTAGGGTAAATGAGATTAGAGAGGTAAATTCATGGCTCAAAGATTGGTGTGGGAGAAATGGGTTTGGATCCATACGGCACCAGCACCAGTACTGGGGAAAAGAGAGAGTTAGTCCTATTGGGACAGACTTCGTGTAAACCACATTGGGATCAGTTTCCTGGTGATTCATTTAATGAAGTTGGAGATGGTGCAGAGTAGTGAAGAGGCAACCAATAATCAGCAAAAAAAGGAAAGGGTAGAAAATATACCGGTAAGAATGCAGCAGAAATTAGAACCAGAGTGAATAACAACAGTAAAAAAAAAGTTTAAGACTGGTTATCTGAATGCATGCAGAATTTGTAATGAGGTAGATAAGTTGACAACACAAATTGAAATAAATGCGTACCCACTTGATAGCTATTACGGAGATATGGTTGCAGTGTGAACAAGACTGGCAACTAAATATTTAAAGGTAATTAGTGTTCTGGAAGAATAGGCAAAAATGAAGAGAATGTGAGATAGCTTTGTTAAAAATGGAATTTATCACTGTAGTGGTAAGTAACGAAATAGATGCAGTAAGTTGTGATGTGGAATCAGTTTAGATAGAAAAAAGAAATAAAGAGGGAAAGAAGTCATAGGTGGAAGTCATCTATGGGCCTCAAGGAGTTGCCTCACTGCAAGACAAAAAAAAATCAAGAAATAATGGAGGTATGTAAGAAGGACATTACAACTGTCATGAATAATTTTTATCTGCATTCTGGCTAGGCAAATCAGATGGGCTAGGGAAGCATGGAAGAAAAATTTGTAGAGTGCATTAGGAATTATTTCTGATGCAGTACTTTTCTCAAACTACCCAAGAACAGGCTGGTTTAGAGCGAGTAATGTGTCATGAGGGAGCATTAATAACAGATCTTGAAACTAAGGATTCCCTCAGGACTAACAATCACAACATGGTAGAATTTCAAATTCAGTTTGAGGGACAGCAACCGAGGTCTCAAATGACTCGTTAACTTCAATAAGGGCAATCGCAAAGGTATGAAGAATGAATTGTCTGAAGTGGGCTGGGAAATAGACCTAGGGTTAAGTCACTGGAGGAGCTGAGCCAGACACTTAAGCAGACATTTCATAATGCTCAGTAAAGATTTATTTTGGTCAAGAAGGAAAATTTGATGAGAAGGATGAACCACCCATGGTTAACAAAGTCTGTCAAGGAGTGTTTCAATCAAAAACTGAGGCACAGATACCCACGACTACTTCCATCTAGAAGGACAAGAGCAGCAGCTACATGGAACACTACCACATGAAAGTTCCTCTCAAGCCACTGACTATCCTGACCTGGAAATATATCAATATTTTTTCAGTTTTGCTTGGTCAAAATCCTGGAATTCCCTCTCTGTGGGCTTTGCGGGTCAATCTACAACACGTGGACTGCACCAGTTCAAGAAGGCAGTTCACCATTACCTCCTTCAGGTAACTAGGGATGAGCAATAAATGTTGGCCAGCCAGCATCTTCCATGACCCATGAGTGAACAATGAAATCTAAATCAGCGAAAACTAATGATATGTTAGAGGATTGGAACTTCTCTAGGAATCATGAGGAAATGACGAAAAAACTAATACAGAAGGATAAAATTAGCTAGAAAAGTAAACTGCCAATAAATATAACAAAAGAAAACATAAAATTGTCTATCTATATATGAAAAGAAAGAGAGTAGCTGAAGGAAGTGTGGGACTCTTGCCGGGTGTAACTGTGGAAGAATAATGGGGTACAGGGAGATGGCAGATAATTTAACCAATATTTTACAACAGTTTTCATGGTGGAGGAAACTATCAACATCACAAAAGGTAATAAGTAAGTAAGGAGCAAATGGGAGGAAAGAGCTTACAAAATCCCAAAACAAGGAACAAAGTATTGACAAACTAATGAGACTAAAAGGCAAATATTCACCAGGAACTCTTAGCTAGCATACAAAAGTTTTAAACAAAATGGCTTCAGAGATAGTTAAGGCAATGGTCAAAGTAACCCAGAACTTACCTGGTTCCAGGAGAATTCCAGCAAATCAAGGTGTGAGATAACATGGTGTAGAGCTGGATGAACACAGCAGGCCAAGCAGCATCAGAGGAGCAGGAAGGCTGACGTTTTAGGACCCTTCTTCAGAAATGAGGGCCGACACGTCAGCTTTCCTGCTCCTCTGATGCTGCTTGGCCTGTTGTGTTCATCCAGCTCTACACCTTGTTGTCTCAGATTCTCCAGCATCTGCAGTTCCTATTATCTCAGAAAAAATGTGATATCTCTGTTCAAGAAAGAAGGGAGACAGAAAGCAAGAAACTATAAACCAATTAGCTTAACACCTGTCATTAGAAAAATGCTGGATTCTATCAAAGAAGAAAGCATACCAACACCTTCCTCAGAAGACTAAGGAAATTCAACATGTCCGTGATGACTCTTACCAATCTTTATAGATGCACCATAGAAAGCATCCTATCTGGATACATCAAAGCTTGATATGGCAACTGATCTGCCCAAGTCACAAGGAATTACAGACGGTCGTGAACATAACCCAGTCCATCACGAAACCCAGCCTTTCTTCCATTGAATCCATCTATACTTCTCACTATCTTGGGAAAGCAGCCAACATAATCAAAGACCCCTTCCATCCCAATTATACTCTCTTCCACCCTTTTCCAATGGGGCAGAAGATACAAAACTTTGAAAACACGTACCGATGGATTTAAGAACAATTTCTTCTCTGCTATGGTCAGACTTATGAATGGACCTCTCTTACATTAGAGTTGATCTTTCTCTGCACCTTCTCTGTAGCAGTAATACTATATTCTGGCATTCTGTTCTATTACCCTGCTGTACCTATGCATGGTATGGTTTGTCTGGTTAGCATACAAAACAATACTTTTCACTGCACTGACAATAATAAATTAAATCAAATAGCAGGACATTTAAAAAAGCTTAACAGAATCAATATGGTTTTGTGAATGGGAAATTATGTTTGACTAATTTGCTAGAGTTCATTGAAGATGCAACAAGTAGAAATGATAAATGGGAAGGAGATAAATGTAGTATACTTGGATTTCCAGAAGGCATTCAATAACGTGCCAAGTAAAAAGGTTATTGCACAAAGTAGAAGGTCACAGTATTGCGCCAATGTATGAGTATGATTTGAGGTGCAGTTAACACAAACCATACATCGTCAGGATGAATTGGCCTTTTTTCAGGTTGGAAAGACTAAACTTGTGGACTGTCACAAGGAGTAATCCCACAGCCTCTATTTTATGTACTACCTGTATTAATGACTTGGAGGTGGAGGCAGAGTGTAATGTATCCATACTTGCTGATGACACAAAACAAGTGAGAGGGCATGTTGTGATGAGGACATGAGTGTGCAAGGGGATATAGACCATTTGAGTGAGTGGACAAAATCCTTGCCAGATGAAGTTTAATCTAGGAAAGTGTGAGGTCATTCATGTTAGTAGAAAGAATCAAAACTATCACTGAAATGACAATTAATTAAAAATAGAAGGAGACTCACAAAAAATGCAGCACAGAGGCATCTGGGCATTCCTGCGCATGGGATACAAAATGTTAGCCTGCAGCTGCTAAAACTAATTAAGAAGGCAAGTTCGGACATTTGAGTTTAAAAATAAGGATGTCTTGTCATAACTGTACAGATGTTGGTGAGGATGCAGGTGGAATTCTGTGTAATTTTGCTCCTTTATTTCAGAAATGATACACTGGCACTAGAAGAGCTCAAAAGAGATTCACTAGGCTGATTCCTGGGATGAAGGGATTGGCCTATCTGAAACAGCAAAACGGGTTAGCCCTTTATTTATTACAGCTTAGGCGAATGAGGGGATGGGGACGATTTCATTGAAACATACTAGATTCTTGGGATCTTGACAGACCAGATATTGAGAAGATGTTTCTGATAATGGGGCAGTCTCAAACTTGAGGACATTGTTGTATGGGGTCACATTTAAAATTGGCATTTGAAGGAATTTCTGCTCCCATAGGATAGTGAATGTCTGGATGTCTCTAGCCAAGAGAGTTGAGGAGACCAGATCACTGAAAGTATTTAAAGAGGAAGTATATGTATTATTGAAATGTTAGAAATTGATAGCTATGAGGAGCTGGCATGAAAGAGGAGTTGAGGCCTGGGACAGATCAGCTGTGATCTTCTTGTGTGGCTAGCCTGAAAGGCAATGGCCTCCTCCTGCTCCTATTTCTTATGTCCCTCTCACAGATATCAATGTTTATATATCAATATTGACCAGGTAGTATATTGGTATTATTTTTATGGAATAGTTTACTGTATTAAGAGACAGATGGGGTGTTAGGAAAAGATTGATTTTTTACAAAAAAGTAGATTGTTTTACAAAATTCAATAAACAAGAAATGTAACTCTTAGAAGACTTTAAACAACAAATTATTGATTAGACACAAACAGAAATAGGAAGGGAAAAGAAATTACTAGCGATAAAGCAATTTTCTGTCTTCCATCAGGTAACTTTAAACCAAAGCCTTGAACACAAAATGACATGTCAAATAAAAATATGTGTTTGCACATTTTGTCATTTCAGTCATATGAGCAGTCTTCTTTTATACCTTACAGCATAAATCCATTAACTGTCATAAACTCTCTTCAAAATTAACCTCATGGATATTTCACTACATAATGAATATAATGAAAACACATATCGCACATTTTTGACATAATCATTCTGACTAAACATGCACTAAACTGCTGAGTTTGCATTTGTATCTAATGCAATTCAAATTGGTTCTTTTTAATTGCTTCAATCTAATTTAATTTAATACACATATATGTGTGCGCATTTAAGCTTACCTCAGATGCAGCAAAAAATTAAAGTCTATTTTTTCTCATGTAAGAGATATTGCCTCATTGGAGTTCACTGACTATGCAATCTTACTAACATGGCTAAGATTTGTTATGAGAACATTTTATTTTAGCAATGAGTGCTCACAGTTATAAGATTTTACATCCATTCTTTAATTAAAAGCATTCAGGTCTGTGTTATTGAGTGTATTGTCAGCTGCAGGTTTGAACCCAAGCATTTTAATTCAAAATACTGAAAACTTAAACACTGTAGACTGTGGTCTAACCCTTTGGTGGGGACTGACTGCCTTCCCACCAGTCATTCCCATTTAAGGCCTCAAGTCATTTTAATGCATGTGCCTTATTTCCATCCCACTGGCCAGCTGTCCATTCAAACTGACAGAAGGAACAAGTAGACTGGCTCTGAGCAGATCAGAAAGACTGACTTCTGACACAGAGATTGAGCATGTTTGGTGAGGGTCTGGACATCATGAGATTCCAATTACTATTCAGAGTCTCATGTGAAAATCAGGGGGTGAAAATAGAAAGTGCTGGAGAAACTCAGCAGGTCTGGCAGTATCTCCGGAGAGAGATTAAAAGAGGTAATGTGGAAAGCTAAATATGAGTCTTCTCTGGAAAGGATTCCTTCCAAGGAGAACTCAAACTATGCATGCTGTTTTCTAACTCCACAGATGCTGCCAGACCAGCTTTCCAGCATTTTCTGTTTTTATTTCAGATTTCCAGCATCTATACTATTTTGCTTTTATTTGAATGTGAGGGGAGCTTTGGCTGCCTAAAAATGGGGGCAATGAAATGATGATGAACAGAAAGTGCACATTAACGTTGTGCAGATTAGAAATGAAAAGTGCTGAAAAGGTTTGTTAACAATTGTAAAGAAAAAAGTAGAAGTTAGAAAACATGCTTCATCCTTATATTGTAATAACAGAAACATTTCATGAGCCCATCATTGAAAAGCACTTTGACACACCGAGTGGTTGTGAAAGATTTATTTTATATATGCAGGTCTGATAAGACTTATACACCTGGAACCCCAGAACATGTATTTTCTCTTTACAGTTGTTGACAAATTTATTGGCTGAATCTTACTTATTTTGGCAAAATTGTGTTAGGGCTTTTGGAGGGATTCTCACCAAGCGGTCTAGTACAATTTCTTGTCATATATTACCAGACACATCCTTAGTAATTACCTGCCCTGACCTACAGCATCTCTTACATTGGATTATATCCCCAGCTCGCCATTCAGAATTATTGGAACAACTGGTCACTTATCAGAAATCCACCAAAAGACCTGTGCCATCTTTAAAAGCCTGTTGTGCGCTTGAACAAGGAGTGTCAGCCTTGAGCTGCCCTCCATGGTTGCTGACATTTGGCCCAGACACATAAAAGGGGTAACGTGGTTCACTGCTTTGTGGGCAGAGACCTGACATACCTGCTGGATGAGGTGGTGCACAAACAGATCTTCCCCTTCCTCCGGAGATTAGCAGTGGAAACAGCAACACCAGACAATGCCAGCCTGGTCTGAAGTTACCACTAGGTTAATTCAAGCTCAACTGTCTGGAGGAATGCCCAACACTGTAGGAGGAAGGTCAATATGTCTTTCGCCACTCTGCCAGCATACACATTACTCTGACTCTCTCTCTGCCACTGTATGCACCTCCCATCAAGGCTCATGCTCTACCACTTTCACTATTGCCGACAATATCTTCCCTCACTCACTTTTGTTTTCCCCCCAACCTCTCACATCTCTAACCTCACATGTCATCTGCCCACTCACTCACTCAGGACACTTTCCCACTTGCACCAAGACTAGCAGCTGGGCCACCTACTTTTACCTCCATTAATACCAGACTTTTCCTCATTCCAGCAATAAATCAGACACCAACAGTGTCAGGGCGGGTGGTGAGTAGTCTGATATTTGGACCCTCCCACCTCACGTGGAGAACATCCCAACTCTGACTGACTTGAGTGGCTGACAGACCGTGTCCAAGCCCGAAGACTAGTTTTGAAGTCTTCCCTTGACTTACTGGGTTGGGTTTCCCTGAGTGATGGCTATGCCTCTTGACATGATTGAGTCTTGCTGACAACCAAGACAAGCTTCCTGCCTTTGTGTCTGAGCTAAACAACAAGGCAAAAAGAAGTAAGTTGAGCCTGGTAGCTCTGGCCGAGGGGACAAAACACAAGAAGTCAATGTAAATCATAGATTCCGTGAGTATCCAAAGAGGCTTAAAGATTCATCAATGTGGTCTATTGCATCCGCTGCTCCCGATGTGGCCTTTTTTACATCAGTGAGACCAAGCAGAGGTTCAGAGACCACTCTGTAGAGCACCTGCGCTCTGTTTGCGACAAACAATACCTTCCAGTCATGAACCACTTCAACTCCCCCTCCCACTCCCTGGGTGACATGTCCATCCTGGGCCTCCTCCAGTGTCATAATGACACCACCCACAAACTGGAGGAACAGCACCTCATTTTCCACCTTGGGACCCTACACCCTAACGGTCTCAATGTGGACTTCACTAGTTTCAAAATCTCCCCGTCCCTGGCCTCATCCCGTGAACTATCCTCCCTCTCATCCCCACCTCCTTGACCTGACACGACCTGTCCATCTTCTCTCGCGGAGATAATAGGAACTGCAGTTGCTGAAGAATCTGAGACAACCAAGGTGTAGAGCTAGATGAACACAGCAGGCCAAGCAGCATCGCAGGAGCAGGAAATCTTGACGTTTCGGGCCTAGACCCTTCATCAGAAATGGGGGAGGGGAA
>JAHRHZ010000012.1:36112278-36131381 GCA_024137785.1 Ginglymostoma cirratum | reverse complement strand
TCCACACTGAACCTCAGAGCATCCTACCCAGACCCACCCCCCACAACAACCCACCTAACCTACACTGCAGGCAATTTAGCATGGCCAATCCACCTAACCTGCACATCTTTGGACTGTGGGAGGAAACCGGAGCACCTGGAGGAAACCCACACAGACACAGGGAGAACGTGCAAACTCCACACAGACAGATGCCCGAGGCTGGAATCGAACCCGGGTCCCTGGTGCTGTGAGGCAGCAGTGCTAACCATTGAGCCACCGTGCTGCCCCCACGTTGCTCAGATCCTTATAAGCTTTGCTCATTGTGTATTTCAGCAATTTTGTTTTTATTTAAGGTTTCTAACATTTGCTTTTATTCTGATTTATTTTGCTATATTCATGGTTCTTTTGCACTATAATATCCACAGTGAATATTTGAACATATATATTAATTGGAATAAATTTTCAGATGCATTCCTTCAGATAATGCATGAACAGACTTGCATGATGGCGAGAGTAATTGACAGAGATTTGCTCAAGTACACATGAATACATGCATGACAAAAACGTGCTCGGCTCTATCACTGGTGATTTGCTTTCCTCCGCATTAAAAGTAACTCAATGTACAGAAGAAATCAGGAGGAAATTGAAAGGTACAGGTCAAGCCAATATGGGCGACAGTTACAGCTCATTTTGAGGCCAGAATGAGATAAATATGGCAGCAGTTCCATGATAAAATGTTTGTTTTGATGAAAACTTTGAAAAATGCCTGTTTTACTCTTTGATTAATGATCCCCTATGGAAATCACATATTGCAAAGTTACAATTCTGTGGTTTTGCTGGAGGGTCATTAATTATAGAGAAAAAAGCTTTTTATCTCTAGTTTCTAATTAAAGGGAAATTTGGCCCTGTAAATGAGAAAGACAAGAATTGTCCAAGACAGAATTGTTTTAGGTAATCATGATACAGTTTCCAATTGGTAATGTTTTCAACACAGAAACTAACCACAATGCTAGCATCGGTTAGTAAGAAATTAGCAACTCTCTCTGAAAGACCACAATGATAGCTGGTGTGTGAAACTATCAAAATGTTTCACTGATGTTGGTGAGAAACCTTTACTTTGCTTCTGAGACCACACCCTTCTTGACTCAGAAGATCCATATAGTGATACCTTGTGAGAAGGAAATACAAGCTTGCATGTCTCAATACTGGAAAGTTTCTTGACAGAAGATAAGGGCCAAAGGTTATGTTTTCTTAACTAAGTTTTTTGGAGGGATTTCTGCGACAAGGCCTAGTAGATTTTCTTGCTGATTAACTACCTACTCCTCTCTATGACATCTGTCATACCTGATTCTAGCCTCATCTTACCACGCGCTGCTCCTAGAATATTGCCACTCAATGGATATCTACTGAAACAATGATGCCCCATGCACATGCACCACCTTTGAATCGCCAATGTGCATCTGGACAAGCATTGGCAGTCCAGTGTTGCCCTTTACTGACAATGACATGACACAGCATGCTGACCATGCAATTAGACAAATCCAAGCATGAGTCATAGTCATAGAATCACACAGCACAGAAGCAGACACTTCAGTCCAATTCATCTATGCCGACCATGTTCCCAAACTAAACTAATCCCACCCGCATGCACCTGCATTCGTCCAAATCTTTCCTATTCACATACTTATCCTAATGTATTTTAAACATTGTATCTGTACCCGCATCTACCTCGTTCTCTGGCAGTTCATTCACACACTATCCATTCTCTGTGTAAAAAGGCTGTCCCTCACGTGCTTTTTAAATTTTTCTCCTCTCACATAAAAATGTGTCCCCAAGTTTTGAAGTCTCCCACCTTAGGGAAAAGACCTTTGCTATTCACCTTATCTATGCCCCTCATGATTTTATAAACTTTTAGTCACCCTTCAACCTCCAACGCTCCTGTGAAAAAAAGTCCCAGGCTATCCAGCCTCTTCCTGCAATTAAAATCCTCCATTCGCGGCAACATCTTGGTAAATCTTTTCTGAACCCTCTGCAGTTAATTATATCCAGTGTGACCAGAACTGCACACAGCATGCCAGAAAATGCTTCACCAACAAATCTTGTACAACCACAACATGATGTCCCAAATCCTGTACATAAGCTTTTATTTACAGAAAGCATTGGTGTCAGTTTCCAATCATATAATCAAGCGCCATTAGAGTGAACAAAGGATAGTTTCTTTCTTTCAGTTGAACACATTGCCAGTTGCGTGATGTAAGGTTACAACTTACTTCAGCAACTTTGAGTCTTGTTGATCATATTATTTACTCAGCAGGAGCAATTATGAAAGCAATTGGGAACACAACGGAGGTTACCAGAAGGTCTAGAATCAAGTCCCACCAAGGGTCTGTATTAACATTTCTGAGCAGGTTAATCAGAAAATATCTAAAGCTCAGGTTGTCCATCAACATCTTTGAAATTAATTTGTTATATTGAGGGGTAATTTATGGAATGTTGGAGTTCCCTTGTAACCCAGTGTGTAAATAGATTTTGTATGCAGTATAATACTGAGTTATAACGCTAAGAAAATTACCAGTTGACCTCTAGTCTGAGCTGTGTTCTAAAACCTCATTTTACATTAAAAATACTATTTATTATGTGGGCTGAATCACAGGATATGTTTTAAAAAGACGGACAATAATATTTTTAAATGACTTAAACCGCAGTGCTCAAAATGGCCCAAAATTTAGAAGACTTCTTGTTGCAAAGGACAGTCATCAAAAAGGAGTCATGTTGTTTGGAAGTAGCTCATTAGAATAACCAACTTAAAGGAATGTGAATGGGCCATCCCCTGAACTTCTCACAAAGTTCAGACATAATCTGGCAGCAGCTTTGGAGACAGAAACAGAATTAATTTTTCAAATTTCAATTCACAAAGAAGGGTCATTGAATGATAGGCATTACCTCTATTTTTCTCTCACAGACTCTGCCAGACCTACTGAGATTCTCCAACATTTTCTGTTTCTGTTTCAGATTTCTAGCGTTAAAACGTGTTTTGCTTTTATCATGACATAACCTGTTTATTCAGGTAATGACAGACAATTAAACTCAATCAGTTTTGATGGTAAACCCCAGCTGAGGAGAGGGCTCCGTTGACCATTTAATTTGATCACTATAAACAATGGACCCAGAATGAGGGTTCCCCAGATTACTATGACAATATTTGATAATTGTATATGGAGGTCACAAGATATCAAGCAAAACCTGCATGTTAAAAGAGACATTTAGAGGCGAGTCAAAGTCAGAGAAACCATGAGTGGATAATATTATTGCATAAGTATTACACAGGTTATTGCATAGATTCCAGACCAGATAGACAATGTACCAATGAAGACAGTTAGATGGCATAACAACATTTGACATATCAGTATAAAGCTACTGTCCCTGCCTTCAGTTGTTGTAGTTACAGTAATAATAATAGCTCCTGTTTGCAGCTACTGTATCCTATGTACCCACGAAAAAATAATCTGAGCATTTGATTGTACTTTAAAATGCTCAGCGCTGCTGAAAGCATCAATGTACATCATATGATGTAATTTGATTTGATTCGATCTTGATCTATTATTGTCACATATACCTAAGTACAGTGAAAAGTTTTATTTTGCGTGTAGTACAGGCAGATCATACCATACAAAGATCATTGAGTGATCGAACAGAGTGAGGAGTATAAAGTAATAGCTGCAAAGAAAGTTCACAAAAACAAGATCAAAATTAGTTTTGAAATTTGAGATTAGAAATCTAATAACAACTGTTCTTGAACTTGTTGGTATGTGTAGCTTTTGTATCTCCAGACCTCCTGAAGAGTTTGGAAGAGATTGTGACCAGGATGGGAGGGGTCTTTGATGATTTTGGCTGCCTTTCCAAGGCATCGAAAAGTGTAGATGGAGTCAATGGATGGAGTGTTGGCCGGGATGATACCTGATCACAGATGATCATACTCAAGCAGTCAAGTATTCAAAAGTGATTGGAGCTTGTTAAATTTGTTTGTGCATGCATTTAGGCATCAAAGCAGCTTCTTATAGGTTGTGATATGAAGAAAAGTAAACAGATCTTACCACATCGCTTCACAATTCTTCCCAGCCTTCCCTCACCACTGCCATTCTTTCTGAGAAAGGAGGGAGGACAAAGGTGGGGAAGAGAGGGAGAGCACGAATGGGCTGAAAGACACAGGAGACTTGGGGTGTAGATTTAATGGTAAGAGAGAAGTGTATGCTGGGCATACAAGGAGTTGGGGGCAGACAGATTTTGGGAGGCAGTTGAAGAGGCATCTACATGCTATTGAAGAGGGGTAGTGGGAGAAAGGAGCAGGATGAGAGAGGGTATGTGAGGTGAGAGTGTAAACAAGAAAATAGGGGGTTGGTGTAGAGAGGGGAATGGAGGAAAGGGAGGTGTGCAGGGCCTGGGATCAGTGAGGGAAGTGCAGGGGACTGGAGGTTGCAAACTGTGGGTGAAAATAGAATGGGAAGGCCAAAAGGGAGGGTGAGTGGAGTAAGATGTGGGGAGAGTGTGGTGGAGTGGGATTGGAGACCAGGTAGGAGTCAAGGCAGCAGAGGAAGGGGTGCAGGCAGAAAGAGAGGTGGAGGAGCAAAGGATGATAACATGATAATAAGAATACCATTGTACTATCATAACTGCAGTAATTACAACAACTGATATAACTATGAACAATCACATTATAACAATTATGACAATGAGTTGTTAACAATCACAACTGCGACTGAAACTTATAGAAAATATATGAGATTGTTCTGAGTGCTTCCTTGTTAGACAATCAGAGTTTGCAGCTGGGATTTCAAAACATTCTGACCTCTTGAGGCTTTCCTTCTCTTGATTGCTTCTAATCTGATCAAACTTTTGTTTCATTTACATTCTTTTAGGTTAATTTACAATGATTTCAGTTGAATGCTGTTGACTGCTTTGAAGGAGGATAGGTGTTTGGAATTTATGGGTTGGAGAGTTGTGTGATTTCATTTCATCATCATTGATTTCAGTGGATCATTATTAGGTATCAAACAATGAATGAACGAATAATTTGGAACACTGAACTCTCTTAAACATGGATCATCACAAGTAGTGAGATTAAATGATGTTGAGCACAGAACAATATCAACTATTTCTGGTAGGGTAGTCCATAAACACAGAACCTAGACAGTGTCTAAATCTGAGACCTGATAACAGTGGAATTATTTAGTGTTGTTAATAAATTTCAAGACATTTGTCTCAATAAGAACTCAGTCTTTATGGCAATAGTCACAAAGCCTAACGTGTAGGAAATCCTTGGACCATATCACACTGGCCAGGGTGTTTTATCAAGAAGCCAGGTCATGCTGACAGCTAGTGAGGCAGCTAATTGGTACTAAAAGATAACAGCAGGAATTGCAGTTGTGCTTCAATCCATTTTCAAGCACAGTAACCTCAATGGAAAAAAAAGATGAGTACTCTCCAAAAATGTGAGGTCACAATGTGTCCCTTGATCTGGGATTGAAAAGTACAATTCCTCCAGCAGATAAGAAATCAGGCTCAACATAAGACTACTGAGAGTTATGCAAGTGGTGCAAGACAGCTTCAGAAAAAGTGATCCTTGGGCACAATTTAGGCAAAGCTGCAGGGAAAAAAAACTTCAAATAAAAGCAAAATACTGGAAATCAGAAAGAAACGCAGAGAATTCTGGAGAAACTCAGCAAGTCTGGCAGTATTTCCGGAGAGAGAGAAACACAGATCTAACATTGCAGAACCAAAGAAATAACACCAGACTCGAAACATTAATTCTGTTTCTCTCTCCACATATGCTGCCAGATCTGTGAGTTTCTCCAGGATTCACTGTACTTGCTGCAGGATAAAACTGCTCTCTATACTGCTAAGCTCTTTTATCCTTTATGGGGTTGATCAATTCTGTCATCTTACTTCGCAAAAAAGCCAAAAACATGCGATCTCAACCCAATTTCTCTTTAGGCATGAAAACCACAAACAGACTCATGCCTTCTACTTTCAAAGCAACCAGAAAAAGGAAAACAAAACAAGAAAGGAGAAACTAAAACCGAAACAAAACATTTTAAAAAATAGATTTTATTTATATGATCATTTTAAAGAGCATAGAACTACAAAGGAATATGGAAAATAACAATTAAAATATGACTGCCATCCACTGGTATCTTTTCGGAGTTTCGGTTATTTAAAGAGAGATCAAATCTTTTTTTTTTCCACAGATCAAAAAATAGTTGGGAAGGAAAGAGTCAGAAAAACTATTCATTGCTTTGGGAAGTGAAGGAGTAGGTTGAGTGAATTGTTTAGATACTTCTAAACTCAAGGATCCTGATAAAATCTTCCTAATGTGATTTCGCGAAATCTGACTGTGATAAAAGGCTTTTAAACGGGTTACTGTCTCTATACCTAATAGGTCCTTCAGAAAAAAACACTTCTAGACAAACCCAAAGAATATATCATCGATGCAGTATTGGATGACAGACACAGGTTCAAATGCATTGCTGTAGCACTGCAACATCTTGAGGTACTTGACTCTGCAACAACTATTGCAACCATCAACAGGGTGCATGAAACATATCATTCTTGTATAAGATGCAGCTACACCCAAAGAAATAGTGTCCAGTATTTTGTGATATATGCAAGTTATGTTCTACAAGAGGACATTGGGCTAAAACCTTCAAGTTACCCAGTGGAACACAATGCTCCACAGCAGCATTAGGAGGAATGAATGAAGGAACAATGTTAAGGACATTCCAAAGTTAACAATCCATGGCATATAAGCATGTCCATGAAATTCAAGCAGTATTTGTGTTATCACAGCTTATAGACCGCAGTCAGATGGTACATGCGGTCAAGAACAAGAACAGCAAGAAGTTGCTGGAAAAGCTCAGCAGGTCTGGCAGCATCTGTGAAGATTAAAAATCAGAGTTAATGTTTTGGGTCCGGTGACCCTTCTTCATAATTTGTATATGTTGTCAATTTGACACACCACATGGACACCATTAGAAAAACTGAAGTCTTACCTCTTTCTTTATTACATACCCCAGAAGGAGTGGACAACATGCAATACGTACCAAAGTTAGCCATGGTGAAAGTGTAGATATCATCGCTCTACATGTCTGACACAGAATACACTCAGGACGCTGGCACAGTGGGCTTAGTCCACATATGGTAAGCTAACTGCTTACAACATATCTGACCTGCCATGTAATAGAATTATCTGTCTTAAAGGTCAACACAACTCCACAAGCTGGACACCTGAAACTTTTTACATTGTTGAAACGTGATTATTGGTCTGCTAGTACGCAGGGAACTGCATCTTATTATGATCCACAAGGTAACAGACATGTCAGTTGCAACACCAAAGATTGCAGTTTGGATCATGGAGTCTAGCCATGGCCTGACTAACCTTTACCAAGACACTCTTGATGCTTTTGGCAACTGCAAAGGCCAGGTAGTGTATGTTTGAAGGATGAAGCTCAGCCCAGCATTGACACTCCTTGCAAATGCGGCTTCCACATTCAAGAAAATCTCAAACTGGAATTGGATTTCACAGTAGAAAACAACATCATCCATAAAATTGAGCATCATACTGACTGTAGCAAGTTCATTACTTAATTTTCAAAGAGAGATAGTGATATACGTGTACGTTTAAATCCAAGGTGACTGAATATTATGCTAAAGAAATGTTCATACATGATTTCTACCCTGAAAGAACTTAATTCTGAGTTCTTAAATGTGAAACATTTTTTTTCCAAGGTCAATATCACCAATAGATATTGGTCCAAACATCTTTCCCTAGTGTCACAGGAACTTATAAAATAACTTTAGTTAGGTATTGTTTCCTCAAATTACCATTTGCATTATATATTTGCTATGACATATTCCAAACACATATGGGTGAGTCATTGAGAATCTACCAAGATGTCTCTGTATCATAGATGACATCTTAGACCTCGGAACAAATAAATGTGAGCCTGATATAAACTTCCATCAGGTCATAGCAGAAGCAAGAAACTCTGGCCTTGTATTCAACAGTGAAAAAAATGACAAATCAACGTAAGCCAGAATTTCTTTAGATTAATCTACTTATTAAACACTATTAGATCTGACCTTCCCCAACAGAAGACATACAGGAGATGCCTACACCACAAGTCAATGGTTACTCAAAAAGGCATCTCAGTTTTTTTTTCAACATTTTATCCCCATGAGTCTGATTTGTTTGTCCATAGACACACCTAAAAGGATCACATAATTGTTATAGTATATAGGAAGGCTATTTAGTCCATTGTGCCTGCACTGGCTCTCTGATTAAGCATTATGATTCATTGCTACTCTCCTGTCTTTTCACCATAACCATAAATATTGTTTTTATTTAAGTAATCATCCAATGCCCCCGTATATTTCAATGAAACATGCCTCCACCACAATGCTGGGCAGTGTAACCCTAACTACTTAGTGTATGGAAATGCTACTATACAGTGCAAGCTTTTGCCTTCACTGACAATTCTTATGTTTAGAAGACAGATCCACACAGTTCTTTCCTTCCTATACAGTAACTACCAACCACATCTGCATGATGCACATTTGGAAAAGAGGTGATAAAATGGTACAAGAGCATGATCAACAAGCTTGCAAACAAAGTATAGAGCTGGATGAACACAGCAGGCCAAACAGCATCATAGAAGCAGTAAGGCTGACATTTCGGGCCGAGACCCTTCTTCAGAAATGGGGGAGAGGAAGGGGGTTCTGCAATAAATAGGGAGAGAGGGGGAGGTGGATAGAAGATGGATAGAGGAGAAGATAGATGGAGAGGACACAGACAGATCAAAGAGGCGGGGATGGAGCCAGTAAAGGTGAGTGTAGGTGGGGAGTTGGGGAGGAGATAGGTCAGTCCAGGGAGGACGGACAGGTCAAGGGGGTGGGGTGAGGTTAGTAGGTAGCAGATGGGCGTGGGGCTTGAGGTGGGAGGAGGGGATTCCAGTATTAAGTTACGTAACCTCCCCTCAGTTGTTGTACTTGCACGAACATTAGCAACAGTATTGCCAGCTTACAGGTATTATATCTTTGCTCTATGTGGTCAGTAAACTCAAAATCAGGGTCATGTGCATTTCTGAGATCTAATAGCAGTGTAAAGAGTAAGTGTTTTAAATAAACTTAAAGACATCCGTCTCAACAAGAACTCAGTCCTTGTAGCAGATGTTACAAGGACAAACAGGTAAAGAATACTCAGACAAAATCATACTGACAGTGGTGTTTTAACCAGAAATTACATCAAGTATCAACGAGAACTGATGATCCTTTCTGTCTTTATCCAGATGTTCGGCAAGGTATGCCGTGTAGGTATCTGACCAACCACACAGTGCAGCCAGCATCATTAATGTAAAGTTAACTTCAGACAAAAACGAGATCATCCATCAAGACTTAAAACAGAAACAAGAAAAATCAGTGAACATGGCCTGAAACCAGCCAACGCATCAACCTTAAAGAATTCAACTTACCCGTCATCCTTATAAAATACGCCTGTGTGTGTATAAGTGTATGTATGTCTCAGAAGCATACAAGAATGTGATTTTGAGCTTTTTTTAAAAAAATCTATTTAGTGCTAAGCGCAATAAACACTTTTCTTTGAAAGCTTATAAGACCTGTCTCTCTGTGACTTTTAACGTCTCGGCATTTAAATAGTTAAGTAGCCATAAAAGTAACAAGCAAATTATTTTAAAACAACTGCCACAGTCAGCAGAGAGGTGGAACCAGATAGGTCATTTGACTGCTCCTCACCAGGCTATCAGAACTGAGAGAAATAAACCCAATCAGGATAGTAGGGTGTACAATTGGCCTGAATATTCATGGACTCAAGGGAAAAATTAAGCATGATTCTTGCGACATATCAAAAGCCAAGAAGCACTGTTGGAATGTGTAAAAATATTTTTAGTCAATCTATTCACCTCTAGAACTGATGGGAACTAAACTCATCTCCTGGTTTATAGGTAGGGTCACTACCACTTTGCCACAAGAGCTCCATCTGAAACAATACCACATAGTTTCATTGAGTATAGCTGGTCCTTAACCGTGTTTTCCTTCACTACCAAAGATTTCTTAGACTCATTCCTGAGATTGTCACGTGAAGAGAACAAAATGCTGAGTGCGACCATGACCTCATATCTGACCATAAATTAGTGACTTTGAGGCAATGGGTATAAGGGAATTGCGAGCTTTCTTCAATTCCCGTTTGGATGGCTCACCTGAAAGCTCAAATTATAAATGTTCAATTTACGTTAACTTAGTATTTGATGGAGTTGTTAATAACTAAGCTCCTTGCTTGTGATGATCATGATTTTTTACATAACCCAGGGATACTCATATATTTAAAACTTGACAAATGCTTGGGCTAGATTGCAGTCACATGTGCAGGTTTTACTGATCATTATTTGATGCTTGGGGTGAAGTACAGCTGACAGTATTAAATTGGCAACCCTGGCCTGGAAAACCTTTTTAAGTTTACAGGCACGACTGTATATATACATTTATCAAAATGACAGATGAAAGTGTTGGGCAGTAGGATTTTTTTCTCCATTTATCATTCAGTCTGGCAGCAAGCACATCAAGTATTCCATTTTATTTATGACACAGTAATAAGAAGAACAGAATGGGTGTACTCGTCAGTAACAGAAAAGTAGAAATGAAATGACAGGCATTGAAAGCCTAAATGAAAACAGGTACCTTCACAAATACTCCGGTGGTTACTTCAGAAGGATCTCTGATTAAGTTGGAGCTGATGTATTGTGTTAATATTTTAACCATCCTCAGACACCAAAAAGTTGCAAGATTCTGCAGTTTAAGATGTTTTTATCACTGATAATATTGCTTGGTGGAGGAAACAAGAAATTAAGAATGGATATTCTCTTGTTTGTAGGTGTATTGAATATACTCCCTAAGATTTCAAGTAATGCAATTTCCTTGACTGTAACATTTTTCCCTTTTTCCTCTCCTGAAACAATAACTTGTATATTCATAGAAGCAGTAGCAAACTTCTGGTATACTTTGCCAAGTGTGTCTTCTTCCTGCTGAGTCAGCAAGCATCAGTTAGCTATTCATTACGGGTGGAGGGTCAAGAAGGGAGGAGGTGGGAAGCAGAGAGGTCAGACATTGCACCTGAGATGTATATCAGCCAAGTCCTTTCCTGTCCTCGATGTGCCTCCATGAATTATTCCTGTAAGGGAAGGATAAATTATCTTGTTCCTCATTTCCCTGGACCAATTGAAAGGTGATACAGCTCAGAACGATTGTGAAGGAGTAACTTACCATAATTACTTATTTCCTGGTCTATGAAAAAATGCATGGCCTTGGCACTTGGTATGACCCCATACAACACTTTATTTCCATGTACTGTCCCTCCCCCATCCTATTGGTGATGTAGCTGAGATTTGGACATCAACAACTGAAAAGGTATAGTTTTGACCGAGTTGTCAGACTACTCCATGGAATAGTGTGAGATAACAAGCATGGGGCTGGATGAACACAGCAGGTCAAGCAGCATCATAGGAGCAGGAAAACTTGACGTTTCGGGCCTAAACCCTTCAGCAGAAATGGGGGAGGGGAAGAGGGTTCCGAAATAAATAGGGAGAGAGGGGGAGGCGGATAGGGGATGGATAGAGGAGAGGATAGGTGGAGAGGAGGCAGACAAGTCGAAGAGGTGGGGATGGATCCAGTAAAGGTGAGTGTAGGTAGTGGGGTAGGGAGGAGATAGGTCAGTCCAGGGAGGACGGACAGGTCAAGGGGGCGGGATGATGTTAGTAGATAGGAGATGGGGGTGTGACTTGAGGTGGGAGGAGAGGATAGGTGAGAGGAAAAACAGGTTAGGGAGGTGGAGATGAGCTGGGCTGGTTTTGGGATGCAGTTGGGGGAGGGGAGATTTTGAAGCTTGTGAAATCCACATTGATGCCATTGGGCTGCAGGGTTCCCAGGCTGAAAATGATTTGCTGTTCCTACAGCCTTCGGGTGGCATCACTGTGGCATTGCAGGAGGCCCAGGATGGACATGTCATCTGAGGAATGGGAGGGGGAGTTGAAATGGTTCGCGACTGGGAGGTGCAATTGTTTGTTGCGAACTGAGCGCAGGTGTTCTGCAAAGCGGTCCCCAAGCCTCCGCTTGGTTTCCCCGATGTAGAGGAAGCCACAACGGGTACAGCGGATGCAGTATTCCACATTGGCAGATGTGCAGGTGAACCTCTGCCTGATGTGGAAAGTCTTCTTGGGGCCTGGGATTGGGATGAGGGAGGAGGTGTGGGGGCAGGTGTAGCACTTCCTGCAGTTACAGGGAAAAGTGCCGGGTGTGGTGGGGCTGGAGGGGAGTGTTCTTCCCCTCCCCCATTTCTGATGAAGGGTCTAGGCCCGAAACGTCAAGTTTTCCTGCTCCTATGATGCTGCTTGACCTGCTGTGTTCATCCAGCCCCATGCTTGTTATCTCGGATTCTCCAGCATCTGCAGTACCTTTTATCTCTGATACAATTTTAACTCCATGGAATAGTGTGTTTGACGAACAGTACTCTGGCTCATCTGTTGAACAGTATTCCCATATCTGAAATATCCTGTCAGAGACAAAAGTAAGAAGTTATGTTCTGCCCAAGTATTTTGGTAAAAGGTGAAAGCATAATGTTGGGTCATGAGCAAAGTTACATTTTACTTTTTAAACTTAATATTTGTTTATCTTTTGACCATGAACTACTGCAATGTTTGATTATGAGAAAAGAAACAGCATTGGCAATTGCAAAGCTGTCGTCTTGTGTATCATTGTAATGGGTGATAAACTGTCATCCTCCTGACACAGAATAACAATCCCTGGGCACAAGTGATGAAGAATGAAAGAGACTGGTTTCCTGTTTAATGTTCCCATTAGGAAATTTCTTCCCTGACACCTTTATGTTTTGTGTAGAAGAGAGATGCAATCTCATTAAGTTACTCGGTTTTAATCTGTTCAAATAATGTGATTAATTCTAAACCTCAGAAGGCTACCTTTAGCTCAATCAACCTGAATTTTCCATTTGCCAATCTATTCTTAACTACTCTGCATGAGATTGCCCCTGAATGCTATCTGTTAGGTTACTTTTGCTCTGTGCGCCTGAATCAATAATGAAGTTGCTGTGAATAGTAATAAAGGAATATCAAAAAAAATTTAACAATTGATCAAGGGTATAAGAAGCCAAATAAGAGTAAATGTTTATTTTCACTAAAACTACTGAAAAGAAAACTGGAAATCCTGGAAATCTGTCTACGTCCAGGAGCTGCGGTACTTTAGTCCTGAACCTTCCCCTCTGTTACAGTACTATAAGTGTGAGCTTTGTTTGAGCAGCTATAAATGTGCAGCCAAATTTGCAGCAACAAATTTAATAGAATTTTACTGGAAACTCACATAACAAGCTAGCAATAGAATGCAAGCTTCTTGTTTTTTTTCTCAATATTGCACTGTTTGTAGATGCCAACCCTTTCTGACAGTAGGACAAGGATGCTAGATTCAGATTGATGCAAGGAAAACATAGGTAGAATGTTCGATAAATATCCTTCGCGCAAATGTAATCATCGTTGGGAGAGATTAATAGCTACGATAGTGGAGGCGAAAGCTTTTCATTTGCTAGTTGAATACAATGATAAGAACTGTAAGTTTTATTTTGGGAAGGAAGCTAAGTTGGGTCAAGAAACTTTGTAATCTTTTTTTTCCAGTGTTTTTTCCTCTCTCTCTTTCTCCCTTTAGCTGATGCCTGTTAGAAGGGTTTGCACACTAATGTCACGATCAGTGATTTGAATCATCTAAAACAACCAGTTTGCCTACTGGTAATTTCATACGTCACTGAACATCAAACATAAGTGTTTACTTAATTTAAATTCTACATGGAGCCAAGTTTACTGAAACAGGCCTAATTACAGCCTTTAAATTAATGAAGGCAACACATTAGCTCATGGTTGTACCCAATCGTCTGCCCCAAACCCAAGCTTTTTTTCCTATGTATTAAATGACTTCCTGCTTCTCTCCACTGAATTTAGTTGGAATTTTGTGCTGCTGGCTCTCAAAACTGATCTGGCACAGCTGCAGTAAACCTTAACAGTCAATTTATGAAATTCATTAAAGTAGGTTTTTGAGAAGTCTGTTAAAAAATCAGTCTTCCCAGCATGGCCAGGAAGAGTAGTCGTCAGCCCTGGTGCTTTTCCTGCTTACGCTCCCACTGATTGCATTATGGAGCCATTTTATTGAATTTAAATATAAATTCCACAGATCCATTTATTTTGGAATTTTAACATTTTGTGCACAATACCAATTTTGTTACACTTAAATATTCCATGCTAAACTTGTGTTCATTTTCATGCTGTGTCCAAAGTCTTTCTGGAAATCATCAATCAGTTAAATCTTTAACTTCACATCCTCTGACTCAGGATATTGAAAGGCAGTCTGTTATTTGTAAGACTTAACCTTCGTATTTTGGAGTCAAGAACCATCTTTCAACACAAAAGGAACCTCACTCCACTGAATCTAAAATGTTGGTTACTCCATCGGAAAAGTGATCATATATGTTGTATATTTTTAATGAGTAGCTCTAGCAAAATAATTACATTTGCTCTGGAGTTGAAACTCCTTGAGTCTCCCAATTTGAAGACACTGCCATATTGGGATAACTGGGATGAAACATGATTAGATGGACCTTAAGCAATAATCCCATAGAAAACATGTCAGAATTGTGATAACCAACTTCTAAAAAGAACAGGACAAAAGTAAGTTAGAGACAGCTTTTTCTCAGTGAGTGGATATAAGAATTGAAGAGACAGGAGAAGCAGAAGACCATACGGCTTATCAAGAGTGCTCTGTCATCAGTATGGTTGATTTTAGCCTTCAATTCTACATTACTGCAAGCTTCCTATTTCTCTTGATTTCCTGAGACACCAAAACTCTATCCCTTTCAGCCTTAAAATAGAGTCGATGATGATGCATCCACAATATGTTGGGTTGAGAATTCCAAACCTTCTGAGTGAAGAATTTAGTCATCTCATTCTTACATGACTGGCTCCTATCCTGAAATAGTATCTCCCATATCATCTTGATCTGGATTCCTCAGCCAAGAGAAACAATCTCTCAGTATTTGTGCTATCAAGCCACTTCATAATCATGAATGTTTCAGTAAGATCACCTTTCAGCTCCAGAGAATACAAATAATTTTGAATATCTTTCTGAATATCAACAAACATAAGTTTCAAGCTTTTTAAACACTTATTCAAAGAGAAATAGCTGTGCTTGTACAAGGAACGCAACATGTTTACATGCAGGTGCTATTAGTGAAGTAAAAAGCAAATTACTGTTCAAAATAAACTTTTTAAGAACTGCATATTGTGATTACATGAAATGTTCAAAATCTTAAAAAAGCACATTAAAATAATTATCTGCATTTCATTTACCTTAGTTATAGTCCTGAGTCATTATTTGCAAAGAAGAGATGGATAAGATATGCTAATCCCAAAAATAAAATATCGAAAACTAATTAGTACTCACTAAGCCAATTGATCGGTACTTGGATTATTCACATTCCAATAATGTTAAATTGCTGATAAAACAGACATATTGTTGAAGTTTTTTTCTCTTAAACTCATCAGGATAAATGCAAGAATGCAAAATTTCAACTTATTATCACAATCTACACCACAGGAGAGAAGGGGTGCTAATTGGTTGGCAAGTTGACTCTGATTGGCTGAAGTATTGTTGTGGAGAAAGCAGCAGGGAAATGGTATCAGGTGCTTCAAAGTAATTTTAAAAATGTACAAGGCTCGACTTTTTTTTTTGTTTCCAAAGAATGGGCCCTTGTATGGGAAGTTATGTCCCTTCTAACGAATGTTAATCAGTCATGTTACAAGCTTGGTTATCTTAAACTGATGGTTAGCGTAGCAATTAGAACTTTGAGGATTGTTTAGCAAGTGCTGCCTAATCACAGAATCACAAATAACAGTAGTCATTTTGCTTTGGGCTTTACAAACATCAGCTGGTTGAGTATGGTCTGTACTCTGCTTAAAATGAACAGTTGGAGGAACATATTTGATTTGATCAGCCAGTCATTAGGATATACAGCTTAAAAATCTGGCATTGCATGAAATTCATACACAAACTTACTTAATTGAGTGGTAGATAGACATCTTTTAGATTGATGGGTCAGTGACTTGGTGAGTCCAAGTTGAAAAGTTTCAGCAACGTATCTCTCACTTTGCAGCAATGTTCAATTTTAGTGTTATCAAGCCACTGCATTTTATAAAATGTTCCTTTTGTGCTTTTTTATCTATTCATTTGCGGGATGTGGATGTTGCTGGCTGGCCAGCATTTCTTGCCCATCCATAATTGCCCTTGAGAAGGTGGTGGTAAGCTGCCTTCTTCAACCACTGCATTCCTCCTCCTGTATGTTGACCCATGATGCAATTAAGGAGGGAATTCCAGGATTTTGACCCAGCGACAGTGAAGGAACAGTGATATATTTCCAAGTCAGGATGGTGAGTGGCTTGGAGGGGAACTTGGACGTGGTGGTGTTCCCATATATCTGCTGCCCTTGTCCTTCTAGATGGAAGTGGTCATGTGTTTGGAAGGTGCTGTCTGAGGATCTTTGGTGAATTTCTACAGTGCATCTTGTAAACAGTGCAAACTGCTGCAACTGAGCATCGGTGGTGGAGGGAGTGAATATTTGTGGATGTAGTGCCAATCAAGTGGGCTGCTTTGTCCTGGATGGTGTCAAGCTTCTTGAGTGTTGTTGGGGCTGCACTCATCCAGGCAAGTGGGGAGTACTCCATCACACTCCTGACTTGTGCCTTTTAGATGGTGGACAGGCTTTGAGGAGTCTGGAGGTGAGTTACTCGCCGCATTATTCTTAGCTTCTGGCCCACTCTTGTAGCCACCGTGTTCGTGTCGTGATTCCAGTTGAGTTTCTGGCCAATGATAACCCACAGGATGTTGATTGTGGGGGATTCAGTGATGGTAACACCAATGAATTTCAAGGGGTAGTGGTTAGATTGTCTCTTATTGGTGATGGTCATAGTCTGGCATTTGTGTGATGCGAATGTCACTTGCCACTTGTCAGCCCAAGCCTGGCTATTGTCCAGATCTTGTTGCATTTGAACATGGACTGCTTCAGTATCTGAGGAGTTACAAATGGTGCTGAACATTGTGCAATCATCAGCAAACATCCCCACTTCTGACCTTATGATGGAGGGAAGGTCATTGATGAAGCAGCTGAAGATGGTTGGGTCTTGGACACTTACTAAATCCACAGGAATAAGTTAATCAAATCCTTGAAATATTAAAAGAAAACTTGTACTTTAACTGAGAATAGGGAAATACCATTTCAAGACAAAGTACTATAATGCGAATTGAATTGAAAGATTTATTGTCACTTATAGTGAATAATATATTAGAATACAGTGAAAATCTTCAACTGTCACCACTCCAGCATCATTTTGAACAGCTTAAGAATAAAACGATATAACTGAAAGGGAGACTATCTTTGTTTTCCACCACCTCCACCAAGAGTGCTGAGCTGGCTCACCAGCGATATGTGCGTGCCAATCCTCCTCCACCACCTCACCACTGCCTGCACCAGACCCACCAACGTCAAAGTGGCCACACTTCAGGCACCATCTCTTCGCTGCTGGGCCCAGCTCGCTGAAACTTCTCGGGGTGCCCGGCCCGGTGCTGGACCCACACTTGCCCCACAACCAGGAGCCGTCGGCTCAATGACTCCAAGAGTCCCCACTGCGGGCCTACCACAACCAGGAATCCCTGGCTCTGTTGCCAGGGTAGGCCACCGCTGCCTCACCAAGAGTCCCACTCCATCCAGGAGCCTGTTTTCAAGTATATGGAACAAATTTAATTTAGGCACATGTGTCTTGAGTTGCTATCAGTGAAGAACACTGTTCTGTTTATATACATTTATCATTTGAAAGCATGAAATGGTTGACTTTCACAAATGCAGCTGTATACGATAAATGGGTTCAGCCTGGCTGCTTTGTTGCTAATTGTTTTGGGACTAGCATATCTCGTCCCTCCCTGCTTTGCAAATGAGGAGTCAGGAGTATACATGGAGTTATACGTAATTCAGAAAATTACATTTTTTCCAAGTTCCTTCGGGCAACACTAGATTAATGCATTTCATCAATAAGGTAGTCATGAAAATGAACTTTGTGACTGGTGTTTGTTGGCTGTACTAAAAATATTTTTCCAAGTATTGTATTTAAAACAATTTTTGGGGGAGAACAGTAGAGTGGACAATTCTCAGTGGAGAATTTAAGACACATGTTTTAGGAGAAAATGTACAGACACAGATGTGTGTCAACACATTTGCTTGTAAATCACTACTTTAGTGAATTTCACTCGAAGGTTTGATAATTGTAGCACGGCACCCATTAACACCCAGACAACGAATGCATTGCTACATACACTCTAATAGATGCTCTTTTTGGTTCTCGGTTTACAGTTGCTCATTAGGCCCATCTTATTTACATTTCCATGGCTTCTAAAAAAAGGCAAAATATATTTAGAACAAAAATTCTACCAATTGAGAAATGAACACACTCCATAAATTGTTTGTTGTGTTCCTCACACCACACAGAGATTTGGGAAATGATTTACCTCCCATTCCCCACCTTTCAGCTGAACAAAAAAAAATAATTTTCATGCTGAAAATTGTACGACTGTTGTCACTATTGTAATCAGTACCTTTAATAAAAATGAACAAACATTCAGATTCATTAAAACACTTATGTTCCATTTAAATCCAAATGACCCAAGTATCTAGATGATTATGAACTGCTCCAAAGCATTCAAATTCCTATTGGTCAACAATGTTTTAAAGAAGCACTGTGGTCCTATATAAAATTCCTTTGCAATTTTTAAACAGAGTGTTTTTTGTGGATGGGTTGTATTGGAGCACGTAGTGTTAAATGCTATGATAATGGACCTGTTACCAATGGGCTCACAGAGCTTCTCCTGCAGTAACTTTGAGGTGCACCAGAAAAATGATCACATATACGGTTTTATGAGAGTTTCCACTGATATTCTGCTGAAGTTTCATTGGGAGTCAAGAA
>JAHRHZ010000012.1:36084079-36112268 GCA_024137785.1 Ginglymostoma cirratum | reverse complement strand
GAGAGTTTCCACTGATATTCTGCTGAAGTTTCATTGGGAGTCAAGAAAACATTGTGGAAACTCTCCCAAGAAAAAACTACTTAAATAACATGTTGCACGAAAATGACCTCAACTTCAATGTGATTGTTAATATGTCCTTATATCATACTTCAAGTGAGAGGGCACCAAGGCTGAAGCTTATTTTTAGTATAAAATAGAGGAAGCATACTTGATGTTAAGACTGCGTGTTCTCTTCCATATTTCCAAATTCCCTTTGTTATTAAGCACAATAGCTAGGTCAAAAAAAAAAACCCTTGTTTAATTTTCTTTCCAAAGCTTTTAGTTTTCATGTTGGTCCTTTAGCTGCAAGGAACAATCTAATTCCTTAGAGATTCTTGTCACACAAGACACGTCAGACCCATTGACTTCAAAGGGAGGAACCGTTCTAATTTCCTTAAGTTAGAGTGTTCTATGTAAGATGAACTATGATGAAGTAGACCTTAAGTCCAAGTATACTAAATTGGAAGAAATTGAAAATACTAATGTAAATGCCTGAGTTTTAATTATCAATAAATTCCCTGGAGAAATGTGAACTGAATGGGTATTAAGTGACCTGAATGCATTCAGTAGGTAGAAGAGAAAAAGCATAACAGGGGTAATAAGGCCAACTTTTCAAAACTGTTTGCTACCATCTAGAATGGGGAGACAATGGCCTAGTGGTATTATCACTGAACTGTTAATCCAGAGACTCACTTAATGTTCTGGGGACCTGTGTTTGAATCCTGCCAATGGCAGATTAATAAAAAGTATGGAATCAGGAGTCTAACGATGACTATGAAACTATTGTTAGGAGATAAAAAGCATCTGGTTCACTAATATCCATTACGGAAGGAAACTGCCGTCCTTACCTGGTCAGGCCTACATGTGACTCCAGACCCACAGCAATGTGGGTGACTCTTAATTTGCCCTCTGGGCAATTAAGAATAGGCAATAAATGCTGGCCTAGCCAGTGATATCCTTATCCTATGGGTGAATTATTTTAAAATATGAATAAGGACGTTAGTTGTATGTCAATAGATCAAATAAGTAAATTTTTCACCAGAGTTTCATCTACAGAAACAGAATGCTAGATTATTAATGAAAAAAAAGTATGTCATTCAGAACAAAAGAAAATACAAACTTTAACATGATAAGGAAAACATGTAATTGTATTGGTATAATGTACCTACTGCCTTCAAAATTCTTTTCGGATTTGGTTTAAATATGAAAATACTCTAATAAATGACTGCTGAAATGTCATTCAACTGAAATGGTAATTCTGTTTCTGTCTCCACAGAAACTGCCTGATCTGCTGAATATTTCGGCAGTCTCTGTTTTTTATTTAATATAATCCAAATAATTGTTTGAATGAGACCACAGATGCAAATGTATTCTGGATTGTATTTCATTCTTTGACTCTTTCTGGTCTGTTATTAGTGGAACAATTTTCTTTAACATCACAAAAGACTTCTTTTTGCTTACTGTGCATTTAAAGATGACTTAAAGCTTTATCAAAATGGTGCAAACGAGAATAAGAAATGCAAAAGGGGCGGCACGGTGGCACAGTGGTTAGCACCGCTGCCTCACAGCACCAGGGACCCAGGTTTGATTCCACCCTCGGGCGACTGCCTGTGTGGAGTTTGCACATTCTCCCGGTGTCTGTGTGGGTTTCCTCTGGGTGCTCCAGTTTCCTCCCACAGTCCAAAGATGTGCATGCTAGGTGAATTGGCCATGCTAAATTGCCCGTAGTGTTCAGGGATGTGTAGATTAGGTGGGTTATAGCGGGGTGGGTCTGGGTGGGATGCTTTGAGGTTCAGTGTGGACTGGTTGGGCCGAAGGGCCTGTTTCCCCACTATAGGGATTCTATAAAAAATAATGTCTAGTTGGTGCAGCCATAAGACTTGGACCTAACAGCACAGAATAATGTCAAAAATAGGGCAATTAGAACAATTATAATGATTTACAGATATCAGAATAAATAATTCCTTTGATTTTTTGTTACATTCTCTTCATACAACACTACTTCTAAACCAGCATGGAAATAAAGCATCTACTTTCCTTTAAGCAAAACAATAGCTGAGGGTCTGTCAGGATCATGGTCTCTCGTCAGGGAACTAGCAGGGGACACCATGCAACAGTAAACACAGAAAGTGCTCTGAAGGCTAATTTATGACACCTCATAGGAAACACTTCCAAATCCAACATTCAACCATTTGCTGCTGTGAAGTTCATGGCTACAGATAGATCATGTAAGATTTAAACTCAGCCCGGACGTCATGACTGTTTACAAAATTATTCAATAACAACATGCTCTTTTAAGCATTTATAGTGAAAAATAAAACCACCAGAATTGATTGTTTGACTCGATTGTTGTGGATAATTTGAAAATATTGTACCTTATCTTTAAATAAGCACCACCAAAAAAATTAAGCAGTTGGGGGATTTCAGCTCAGTATGAGTAAAAAATATTTATTGCTGTTTATGCTGCAGGGTAATCTCGTTCTATGCACAATCAGAGAACATTTTAATCTAGAACAGCTGACAAATATATGAAATATTTATGCGGCCTGAGTGTAGTAACTGCAGGAAAAGTGCATATCTTTCACTAAGTATTATAATCTCCATCTCACTCCCAATGGGAATTATGACCCAATGAAAAATAATTGGGTTATTGCTGATTGTATTATGAACCTGTGCCCTTCTTCAAAAAGTGGGTGAAACCTCATCTTTAATATTGTACAAAGCTATTTTAATTCATAACAAAACAATTCCTGCAATAGTGGATGTAGATTATATATTTTTAGTTTAAAACATAGCTGCAATATCACAAAAACAAAAACATTTTCTCATTTTTAACAGAAAAACAAGCTGATCACAATTAATTTAAAAGGCAGAAGAACAAAATTCAGGGAAATAAATGATCTAGTACTTTTCTACAGGATCAGAACTGTTTAGCACAGGCATATCTATATAGATATGGATAGTATTCGTATGTTCCTTTTTTACAGCCTATGATCAATATTTTTGCATTAAGATGTGTGTGTTTTCTTCTCCCCTCAGATTGACTGTCCCAATTAAATAAATCCCAGCAGTAAGTTGTTTTGAGAGTTCTAACAGTTGTTTATTATCACACACTTCTTCAGATGTTTTAAAACACACTGTCTTGCTCGCTCATTTCAAACATGCTATCACACACACAGAAGTCAGGTACAGATAAAGGCAAATTTATGCAACTTAGATAACAAGGCGTGGGGCTGGATGAACACAGCAGGCCAAGCAGCATCATAGGAGCAGGAAAACTTGACCTTTCCGGCCTAGACCCTTCATCAGAAATGGGGGAGGGGAAGAGGGTTCTGAAAAAAATAGGGAGAGAGGGGGAGGCAGATAGAGGATGGATAGAGGAGAGGATAGGTGGAGAGGAGGCAGACAAGTCAAAGAGGCCGGGATGGAGCCAGTAAAGGTGAGTGTAGTGGGGGGGTAGGGAGGAGATAGGTCAGTCCAGGGAGGCTGAGGAATGGGAGGGGGAGTTGAAATGGTTCGCGACTGGGAGGTGCAGTTGTTTGTTGCGAACTGAGCGCAGGTGTTCTGCAAAGCGGTCCCCAAGCCTCCGCTTGGTTTCCCCGATGTAGAGGAACCCACATTGGGTACAGCGGATGCAGTATACCACATTGGCAGGGAAAAGTGCTGGGTGTGGTGGGGCTGGAGGGGAGTGTTCTTCCCCTCCCCCATTTCTGATGAAGGGTCTAGGCCTGAAGCGTCAAGTTTTCCTGCTCCTATGATGTTGTTTTCCCACCCACCTTCCGGCAAAAATGCTATCCCCTGTTCCCAATTCCTTCGCCTCCGCCGCATCTGCTCCCAGGATGAGACATTCCACTCCCGTACATCTCAGATGTCCTCATTCTTCAAGGACCGCAACTTCCCCTCCACAGTGGTCGAGAACGCCTTCGGCCGTGTCTCCTGCATTTCCCGTAACACATCCCTCACGCCCTGTCCCCGCAATAAAAACCAAAAAAGAATCCCCTTCGTCCTCACGTACCACCCCACCAACCTCCGGATCCAATGCATCATCCTCCGACACTTCCGCCATCTGCAATCAGACTCCACCACCACAGACATTTTTCCCTCCCCACCCTTATCTGCCTTCCGGAGGGACCACTCCCTCCGCGACTCCTTTGTCTGCTCCACACTCCCCTCCAGCCCCACCACACCCGGCACTTTTCCCTGCAACCGCAGGAAGTGCTACACCTGCCCCCACACCTCCTCCCTCACCCCAATCCCAGGCCCCAAGAAGACTTTCCACATCAGGCAGAGGTTCACCTGCACATCTGCCAATATGGTATACTGCATCCGCTGTACCCATTGTGGCTTCCTCTACGTCGGGGAAACCAAGCGGAGGCTTGGGGACCGCTTTGCAGAACACCTGCGCTCAGTTCGCAACAAACAACTGCACCTCCCAGTCGCGAACCATTTCAACTCCCCCTCCCATTCCTCAACCTCCCTGGACTGACCTATCTCCTCCCTACCCCCCTACCTACACTCACCTTTACTGGCTCCATCCCCGCCTCTTTGACTTGTCTGCCTCCTCTCCACCTATCCTCTCCTCTATCCATCCTCTATCCACCTCCCCCTCTCTCCCTATTTATTTCAGAACCCTCTTCCCCTCCCCCATTTCTGATGAAGGGTCTAGGCCCGAAACGTCAAGTTTTCCTGCTCCTATGATGCTGCTTGGCCTGCCGTGGTCATCCAGCCCCATGCCTTAATATCTTGGACTCTCCAGCATCTGCAGTGCCTTTTATCTCTGATACAAACTTATGCAACTGTGACTTTTGATTATCTCAGTTTCTTTAATGACAGACTTCATCTTCTTCGACGAGTTGATGCTTTCATTAAAATGAAATTCCTGTAAAACAAAGCATTTTTAATATGCTGTGAGACTTCCTTGTAATCGAACTTCAAGGAGGTTGATTCTTAGATAAACCTGAGGCTGGAACAGGTTAGAAGAAGTCGTACTCCCACTTTGAAATTATTGCTGTATATTACCTTGGCTGCTTGCTTACTTACAGCTGGTTCAACGGCTTTCTTATGGAACTTGCCTGAAAAAAAGCACAACCAGAACAAAATAGCTTTCTCATCACATGACCTGTTACAAGCCCCAAGTCATTTTTTATTTCTGAATCAACTGACTGGTTATATACTGGAATAGAGTCTGGAAGTTTCCTTTTCTTCTCTCAATCCACAAAAAAATCAGGTGACTAAGGAGGGAGGTGGAACATGGAGGCACCTTTTTAGACTATTATGATCAGTTTGAAAATATAAACTTTAGCTTGCAGGAAATCACTGACAATTTTCCTCAGAAAACAATCACAAAAAGTGAATGTTCGAAGGAGAATAAGAATCGCACTTATTCAATAGTGAGTTCTCTTCCAAGTTTATCTATCATTGGAGGGCGGCTATAGAATTGTACATCAGACCACACCTGACCTTATGAGGATAAACTTTTCCATTGAACGAGAACAAAGTGAATGTCAGGATGAACACCAGATTTGTATTATCTTTTTCCTAGTATTCTCCCTGTGCAACAAAAGTATATTCTTGATTTTTGATCTGTTGACTATCAATTTTACTGAGATTCAATGGGCTGCATTATTTTTTACTGCAAATGGATAGTTTTATTGCCCTGGCTTCAGTCATATATAGATATAATTTACTCACCAGTTAAAAGCCCAGGAGACAAATTATTGACCACGAGATTTGCCAGTACATTTCCAGATGTGTTAATATTTTCTCTAACAGGGACAGGCAACACTGATTATAACAGCACAAAAAAAAATTCAGTCCTTGTTGCCTATAATCTTTATTCCCTAACCCTGATCCTTCCCAGTGGCCTTTCAAGTTTGTTTCTCAAAGATTTATACTTTACAAATTAATTTTTGTGTAGGGACATCACTTGCTAAATTGGCATATTTTGCCTGACTTTAGTGATTTTGTGACAGAATAGCTTTGCTAGTCCACTTCAGAGAGGAGCTAAGAATCAATCACATTGGCAGGAGACTGGAGTCATGCATCAATAGGTTTCCTTCCTTCATTAGTGAATCAATTGTTTTTTTCTTAATAGCAATCCAACAGTTTTGCGATGAATTTTTCATTTTTTTTTAAACTGAACTTAAATTCTCAAACTATCATGGTGGTATTTAAAATGATGTTCCTAGGATTACTACCCTGGCCATATGGTCAACTAGTCATTCAATATAACCACCACATATCATGACCTACATGCTATACGCTTCTCAAAGCTATTATGAATTCCATTCCATCATTATTTTTGGTTATGCAGTTTGGTTGGAATATTCTTATTATTACGAGATGTGCCTTTAGGAAGGATTTGTTCTGTCATGTTTCTTTGGAAACCAGTGTTGTAAACCTGGAACCTAGCTGTCTGCTCTGAGCCCAACTAGCTTTGGTTTTCTTTTAAAATCAGCACAATAGAAGCACCATGGAGGGGTGGGGTCAAAATCCCACAGAACCAGGATTTTAGTTTTGGCTTTTGGTAGTTGCTGGGGTCTTGAGGCGGAATGTAGAAGCTGTTATTCCTCTCTCTGTTATAGCAAAAGCTTGGGTTCTCTTCCTGTTGCTAGAATTGTATGTGAGACCATCTATGTTACTGAATTTGCCTTTGCCAAGGGTGTGTTTTGGGATGTTACAATGCTGGAACAGTGACTGTTTAATAGTTTAAAAATCTATTATTCTGTTGAGTTTTCCAATAGAGTTAAGTCATTCTAATCCTTTTTCCTTTATTTTTGTATTTTAACTCAAGTATAAGAATAAAGTGTGTTTTGCCTCAAGCCTGATAGATTGACCAATCAAATTGCATCTGGAACACAGCTCCTTTAAAAATAAGAAAAAGTTGGGTCTCGGCTATCTTCTTAACGTATTTTGAAGGAGTTTAGTCTGGTCCATAACAAATTGGGGGCTCAGGGTTTAGGTGAAGATTTGTAGTTCAGGCTGCTGGTTGTAGGTGTTGGTGTGTTCACTGAGCTGGGAGGTTTGATGGCAGACGTTTTGTCCCCTTACTAGGTGACATCCTCAGTGCTGTGGAGCCTCCTGTGAAGCACTGTTGTCTTGTGCCGGTTCGAATTTATATGGTCTGGTTTTTGCTGCTTCTGGTAGGTGCCGGTTCCGGTTGTGCATTGTAATGGTCGGTATATCGGAACACCAGCTAGCAACTGAACGACATGACCAGATAATAAATAGATAAGATGAAGAGCAAGGGTCTTTTCCCTTGGGTGGGAGAGTTCAAAACTAGGGGGCATTTTTTAAGGTGAGTGGAGACAATTTTAAAAAGGACATGAGGGCAGCTTTTTCCACATAGGTTTGTGTGTGGAATGAACTGCCAGAGGAAGTGGTGGATACAGGTACAACATTTAAAGGACATTTGGATAATTACATGAACAGGAAAGGTTTGGAGGGATAATGGCCGAACACAGGCAAGTTCAGCTTGGGAACATGGTTGGTGTGGACCAGTTGGACCGAAGGGTCTGTTTCCATGCTATATAAGTCTATGACTCTATAAAGAGAAAAGGAAATGAAACGGTTTGAATCACGATCAGAACTAGAAAGAAAGAATAGCCCTAGCAGAAGAAAAGAAGAGATTTGAAATTTGAAGGTTGGAACTAAAAACTCAAAGTCAACTTAAAATAGCGGAGGTAGAGGTGAAAGGTAGGAGTAACATCGAGGACAGTGATGGAGAGCAATCTCGTCATAGCCAAAGGCCTGGTGGGGATTTGTTTAATTATGTCCAAGCATTGCCTAGGTTTGGCAAAAAAGATGTAGAAGCCTTTTTCATTTCATTTTTCAAAGAGAACATGGCTAAACAAATGAAATAGTTGGTGACCATGTGGGTACTGTTGATCCAAACAAATTCGGTAGGTAGACCTAGTGAGGTATTTGCATCACTATCAGAGGAGGTATCCAGGAAGTACAATGAAGTGAAAAAAGCCATTTTAAGTGCATATGAGCTAGCGCCTGAAGCCCAGAGACAATATTTTAGAAATCTAAGGATGGAACCTGGTCAGACATACATTATGTTTTAAATGATCAAACAAAGCAATTTTGATAGGTGGATAAAGTCATTGAAAATAAATTAAACATATGACACTCATGGAGAGACAATTATTTTGGAGGAGTTCAAAAATTCACTTCCTGAAGTAGTGAGGACTCATGTGGAAGAGCAGAGAGTTAAGATTGCAAGATTAGCAGCAGAACTGGCAGATGGTTATGATTTGGTTCCTAAAAGTTTGGCTTCCGATATCAACTTCAATCTGTGACATTGGGGAAAAGAGAAATCCTCAGCTGGAAAGGGTAAAGGAGATCTCATTGAAGATAGTAAAGATAGTTTACCACAGGGTTAAAAGGAAACCCATGAGGGAGAAAGAGAAGTAAAAGAGCTCAGGTGTTTTCACTGCAACAGAGTAGGCCACATGAAGTCGCAGCATTGTCAGTTTAAAAAAAGCACTGGGAAGGCGGATGTGGGAAAATTGGATAAGCCAGTGAGTTTTGTTGAAGAGGTAGGAAAAAAAAAAGCATAGTGAAAGCTAAAAAGCTGCAAAAGAATTTACAACCTGGTCAGGGGTTGGTTGAGAAGAAAGTGCCAGATCTCTTTAAAGAATTTACTTGTGTAGGTAAGATTTACTCGTGTAAGAGGAACAGGTAAAACTTTTTAAATTTTAAGAAATACTGAAACAAGTCAATCTTTGATGGTGAGAGATGAGGAAGGAGTATTGCCAGAAAAGATCGTAATATGTGGATTTCACGTTGAGAACAGCAGTGTAGCATTATATACGATGAGATTGGAGAATCCGGTGAAAACTGATGAAGTGGTGGTCGGAGAGATAGAGAAATTTTCCATTTCAGAAATACAGTTTGTCCTTGTTAATGATATAACTGGATCACAGGTGGGAGTGATGCCTACTATGGTTGAAAAGCCAATGGAAAATCAGGCAATTGAGGTGTAACAGGATGTGTATCCTGGGACATTTCCTGATTGTGTGGTAACAAGGTGAAAGCCACAGGGCGGAGCAGGAGGAGAAATCAAGGGGTAAAGATAAGGAAGTTGAAGTACAATTTTCAGAGACTATGTCTGATCAACTGATTGAGAAATAAAAAGCAAGAACAGGTAGAGGACAAAGTGGATATATTTAATTCAAAGAAGCGAGATGAATTAAGTCCAAGATGGCGTCAGAGTAGGACGCGCCGGTTGGAGTTTCTCTACTCGTCAGGTCCTTTACACCTTTTCCCGCTTTTTTTCCCTTTCTGACCCCACCCCCCCCAGACTGTGGAGTTGCAGAGAACTGGAGCGAGCGGGCTGAGACTCCCTGAGAACGGGAGCGAGTGGCCGAGATCCCTGGAGAACCAGAGCGAGCGGCCGAGGCTCTCAGAGAACTACAGCGAGCGGCCGAGACACGCGGAGAACCAGAGCGAGTGGCCGAGACCCCCAGAGAACTGGAGCGAGCAGACCAAGACCCCCAGAGAACCGGAGCGAGAGGACCGAGATCCCCGGAGAACTGGACCAAAAGAGCCAAGACCCCCAGAGAACTGGAGCGAGCGGGCCGAGAACCCCAGAGAACTGGAGCAAGTGGCCGAGACTCCCGGAGCACCGGAGCGAGTGGCCGAGACCCCCGGAGATCCAGAGCGAGCGAGCTGAGACCCCCGGAGAACTGGAGCGAGCGGCCGAGACCCCCGGAGAACCAGAGCAAGCGGGCCAAGACACCTGAAGAACTGGAGCGAGCAGTGTGGCCTTGCACTCGGGGGCCTGCAGGCGTGCCCTGAGAGCCCCAGAAACACCGTGTGCAGTGAGGCCTGGAGCAGCATGTGGACCACGAGCATGGAGTTGCACAGAGAAGAAGCCCCGCAGCAGCACATGGGAAGGAGCCCCCAGAGCAGAGTGCAGACAGCGAGTCCTGGACAGAGACCAGTGTGAGGGGACAATCCTTACCTTAGAACACTGTAATGTTAACCACTTAATATACCTTTTAATATATTAAACTTATTTTCAACTGTGTAATGAAGCAACTACTTTATCCCTCTGCTGTGTCCGAGAACTGTACTGAGGTACCTGTACCAAAGATATCACCATAAGAAGGCAGATATTGTAAAGGTTTTTCACTGTACACCTACAATGGAGGACACATGACAATAAAGGGATATTGTATTGTATATTGTATTGTAATTACAACAGAGAAAGGAAAACCTAAAGCATTTGTATCAAAGAGCATACACACAAGAAGAATCTGAGTGTGTCCCAGAATATTATTGCCTTGAAAATGAAGTCTTGATGAGGAAATGGAGACCTCTGAATCTAATTGAGGATAATGGATTGAGTTTATTGAAACTTACAGAATGCTGTGAGGCCTGGATTGAGTGGACGTGGAGAAGATGTCTCCACTAATAGGAGAGACTAGCATCCAAGGGCACAGCCTCAGCAAGAGGGAACGACCCTTTAGAATTGAGATGAGGAGGAATTTCTTCAGCCAGAGAGTTGTGAATCTGTGGAAATCATTGCAGCAGAAGGCTGTGGGAGCCAAATCATTGAGTTCATTTAGGACAGAGAAAGATAGGTTCTTGGAAACAAAAACAGAAATTGCTGGAAAAACTCAACAGGTTTGACAGTATCTGTGAGAGAAAGCAGAGTTAACGTTTCAGGTCCAATGACCATTTTTCAGAATGTTCACTCCACAGATGCTGCCAGACCAGAGTTTTTCCAGCTATTTCTGTTTTTGTTTCTGTTTTCCAGCATCTGCGGTTCTTTATTTTTATGGCATAGGTACGTTTTTGATTAGTAAGGGAATCAAGAGTAATGGGGACAAGGCAAGAGAATGGGGTTGTAAAACACATCAGCCAAAATCAAATGGTGGAATAGGCTTGATGGGCTGAATGGTGTGATTCTGCCCCTATATCTTATGGTCTTATGGACTGCCTCTCCATGCTGCCATCATAAACATTTTGTGCCATCCTTGCAGGGGAATTAAAACATTAGTTTCTGTGTTACAGCAGGCAACCAGATCAGAGGGGAAAGCCTTGGCAACTCAGGGGCTGGGTTGGTGAATGGGGGCCTCTGCTCAGACAATGGGGGCTCTGAATGGAATGGTTATCACCAGGATCAGATGAGATGCATCCAAGGATTTTGAAGGAAGTAAGACTGGAAGTTGTAGGGGCACTGTTCATAGTCTTTCATGTCTTTCCTAGACTTGGGACAAGGCCAGCAATTTCAGATCTGTTAGTTTAACTTCATGGTGAGAAAACTTCTAGAGACGATTATTCAGGATAAAATTAGTAATCAAATAAAAATATGTGAGTTGATTAGGAAGAGTCAGCATGGATTTCTAAAGGGGAAATCATGTTTGACTAACTTGCTGGAGTTTTTTTTTGAAGTGGTAACAGAGAGGGTAATGATTGTCACGTTATTGATGTGGTGCACATGGGAATCTCAGAGGTGTTTGTTACAATGTCACATGACAGGCTTGTGAGGAAAGTTATTGGTCGTGGAAAAAAGGTCAGCAGAAACATGGACACAAAATTTTTTGAGTGTTATGAAACAGACAGTAATAGCCAATGGATATTTTATGGGCTAGAGGAAGGTTTGTAGTAGAGTTCTCCAGGAGTCAGTATTGGGACTGTTGCCTTTCTTAGTATATATAATGAAACAGATCTTGGTGTGTAGGGGTCAATTTCAAAGCATTCAAAGATGACACATAACGTAAAAGAACTGTAAACTATGTAGAACTCCAAAAGGACATTATCAATTGTTGGAGTTGGTAGATAAGTGGCAGACGGGTTTCAATGCAGGGAAGTGTGAAGTGATGCATTTAACTAAGATGAAGACCTCATGGAATACAGGGAGAGCTGGCCACTTGGATACAGAGCTGACTCAAAGGTAGAAGACAGAGGGTAGTGCTGGAAGGTTGCGTTTCAGACTGGAGGCCTGTGACCAGTGGTGTGCCACAAGGATCAGTGCTGGGTCCACTGCTTTTTGTTATTTATATAAATGATTTGGATATGAACCTAGGAGCTATGGTTGGTAAGTTTGCAGATGACACCAAAATTGGTGGTGTAGTGGACAGCGAAGAAGATTACAAAAATAGAAGTTGGTGACAAAGCTCAGCAAGTCTGGCAGCATCTGTGAAGAGAAATCAGAGTTAATGTTTCGGGTCCGGTGACCTTTCCTCAGAACAATTTTTTGAATGGTAGCTAGGAAAAATGTTGGTTCATGTGCAGAAGTCAGGGAGGGGGAGGGGTCATGAGTAAACAATAGGTGGGGATAGAGCCCAAAGAGAGAGAAGAACAGTTGGAAGACAAAGGAGTTGATAAAAATCTAGCTGAGAGGGTGAATAGCTGTTAATGTGGACTGTTAGTCACTAACAATAGATAGTGTGCAATGGTAGACTATGTGATAACAAGTTCTGAGAATGGGTAACCGGACCTAAAACATTAACTCTGATTTCTCTTCACAGATGCTGCCAGATCTGCTGAGCTTTTCCAGCAACCTCTGTTTTTGTTCCTGATTTACAGCATCCGCCGTTCTTTTGGTTTATATAGCCAAGAAGAGTTCTTCAGAGTACAACAGAACCTTGATCAGATGGGGCAATGAATGGCAGATGGCGATTAATTTGGATAAATGTGAGGTCGTGCATTTTGAAAAGGCAAATCAGGACAGGACTTAAATACGTTATGGTAAGGTCTTGGGCAGTATTGTCGAGCAAAGAGATCTTGGAGTGCAGGTTCACAGTACCTTGAAAGTAGAGTCGCAGGTAGATAGGATAGTAAAGAAGGCGTTTGGTACGCTTTCCTTAATTGGTCAGTGCGTCGGGTATAGGAGATAGCAAGAACTGCAGATGCTGGAGTCCAAGTCAGGACTGATGAAGGGTCCCAAACTGAAACGCTTACTTTCTTGCTCCTCTGATGCTGCCTGACCTGCTTTTGTTTCTCTAGCTCCACACTCTATTGACATTGAGTAGAATAGGAGTTGGGAGGTCATGTTGCGGCTGGACAGGCCATTGGTTAGGCCATTTTTGGAATACTATGTGCAATTCTGGTCTCCTTGTTATAAGGATGTTGTGAAACTTGAAAAGTTTCAGAAAAGATTTACAAGGATGTTGCCAGAGTTGGAGCTATAGGGAGAGGTTGAGTAGGCTGGGGCTACTTTCCTTGAAGCATAGGAGGCTGACGGGTAACTTAATAGAGGTTTATAAGATCATGAAGGGCATGGATTGGGTGAATAGACAAGGTCTTTTCCCCAGAGTGGGGGAGTCCAGAACTACAGGGCATAGGTTTAAGGTGAGAGTGGAAAGATTTGAAAGCGATCTAAGGGCAAACGTCTCACACAGAGGGTGGTGCTTGTGTGGAATGAGCTGCCAGAGGAAGTGGTGGTGGCTGGTACAATTACAACATTTAAAAGGCATCTGGATGGGTATATGAATAGGAAGGGTTTAGAGGGATATGGGCCAAATGCTGGCAAATGGGACTAGATTAATTCAGGATATTTGGTCGGCATGGACAAGTTGGTTGAAGGGTCAGTTTCCCTGCTGTATATCTCTACCTAAGAACATTGAAGGTTGCAGAATTAGTGGTCAGAGCAGTTAATAAAGCATACAGTGTCTTTCCTGTAACAACAGGGTCATAGAGCACAAGAGCAAGCAGTTGATGCTGAACTTGTATAAGAAACTTGTTAGATCTCAGCTGCGATATTGTGTACCATTGTGGATGCCATATTACAGGAAAGATGTGAATACATTGGAGAGAGTGGAGAAGTGATTTACAGGAATAGTTCCAAGAATGAAAAACTTCAGTTCGGAGGGCAGATTGACGAAGTTGGGACTGTTCTCCTTAGAGAGAAGGCTGACAGGAGATTTGACGGTAGAGTTCAAAATCGTAAGTGGGCTGGATACAGTTGATAGGGAGAATATGTTTTGACTCCTAAAAAGGAGTAAGGACTGCATGGAAACTGCCTGGGGTGGAGGCCGGTTCAAGTGAGACATTCAAGGGGGTATCGGATGATTATTAGGATAAACTATAGTGTGTAAGGGTATATAGAAAAAAGCAGGAGGTTGGTTTTAGGTTAATGATGTTTATTTTAAAAGCCCGTGCAGGTACGGTGGGTCGAATGGACTCCTTCTGCACCACAACACTTATATGATTCAGTTCAGCAACCATTTCTGACAATAGACTGGAAATGTGTCCCCATTGCTGCTAAACAATGTGAACCCAATCTACCTTTAATAGGCGACCAGAAGAACTTTTCTCATGAGTTACAGTTGAGCAACGTGCTTGTCTGAACTGCTGCTACATTTTAAACGTTTATATATAGTGCGTAGCTTGCATGGCTAAATGACAACGGACTGCAAATACACAATAACAACGCCCCGCGAAAATACTACCAGTGACTACAAATTAAAATCACACGGGCGATAATACACGAGTAAGCTTTCAGTTCCAACACAGCACAGACAACTCAGAGCACTCCTTCAGCACAAGTGAAAACAAGTCCATCGCGCACTCTTATTTACCCCAGATTTGTTGAGATCTGCAATGCTTCGAGTTTGCATCTGCAACTCAAGCACACCTATTTAAATATCGGTGAATTGCAAAATAAAAGCAATCAGTTCAAGGAGGCAGGATTACGCCTCGTAGAGCAATTGTCGCGACATTGAATAAATACATTTTCTAAAAAGCTGGATCAAATCCATTTGCTGGTTATTAAAATGAAAACGCGTGTTGATGGGGTGGGGGAGGATAGAGCGAACGAGAGTCAGAAATGGAGACAAGTGGAAAGTGGATGAACAAGCTGATTGCAGAGGATTGATAGGGTGTTGAGGAAGAGGTGCGGGGTGACTCGTAGGGTACGGAGAGTACTGAGTGAGGTGCTGAGGAGAGAATGAGGTAGTGCAGGGAGCAGAGGACAGCAGTGAGGAGTGGGGTGTGAAAGAAGGTGAGTAGTTTCCGGGATGGTGTTGGCTGGGAGGAACACGTGGAGCAGCGGCGCTGTCTCTGTGTCTGTGTGTATATCTGTGTGTGTGTGTGTGTCTGGCGGTGGGGGGCGTGGGCCGGCAGGAATAGTATCAGGCAGCGCTATCTCTGGCTGTTCCTCACTGCTCTCTCTCCCTCTCTCCTTGCTTGCACTGACACGCAGCATCATTCGGCGTCACTGAAAAGTGCCTAGTGTTTCAGTACATTCCCTGCAGTCGTTTACTGAAGGACGGACTGTCTGTGTGCAGACTGACCCAGCAAAGCCCAGCAAGCAGTAGAGTGACCCGGTCTGGGATCTGGTTGCGACATCCTGGATACGAAGCTGTATTGGGAGAGAGAGGAGAGTGAGAGCAGTCAACATGAGAACACTTCACTTCTCTTCCACTTTCATCCTTTCCATCAGCCTGGCTATCCTCCAGCTCGCCCAAGGTAAGTTTTATTCACACACCTGAATTAAAGGAGGCTGCTTGGATGTTTCTCTCTCTCTTTCTGTGCCTCTGCCTTGTGATTGTTTCGATCTCAGGACTTCACTCAAACAGGACAGTCCGTAAAAATAAACTGTTAAGATCAACCTTTCTGATGGCGGCACTTTTTGTGCACGTTGTTCGTCACAAAAATCATTTCAAGATTTCTGTTTTGATATTTTAAAAGAAAGGCGATGTTAGAGGGTTGCTGCTTTGGTGGGACAGGGTTAAGAGGGGAAGAGGTGTGTGTATATTGTTGTGTATCATTCTTCTGTTGTTTCAACCCCGCCGTCTCGGGACGTCATTTTCCGCTGATCGCACGAAAAAATGCAGTTTGTGTGATATTCCCGGGGCTCCGCGAAAGTTTTAACCCTTCTCAGTCCTGAGAGTGAAAGATCCCGAGACCAGAAGAAGCCCCACGCTCCTTGGCTTCCCTCTGTTCTCCGTCTCCGGTCGGAGAGAAGGAAGGGGAAGGGGGAAGTAGTACCTTGTTTGTTTTATTTTGTGCTGTCTGATAATTTCCCCGGTTTGGGAACTGGGTACTGTCGGAGAGTACAACACGGGATGGGGAACAAGCCGCAGCTGCTAGCTGAGATGAAGGTGTTGCGAATGGGGAGTGGTACATGAGATAGCAGTGAGATAACAAGGGACGCGAACAAAGTGCTGATCAGATCGGGACGTTGACATTGGCGAGATGTGCCTACCCAAACACTAACCCTGTGCGTGTGTTGCTTCACCGACCCTAAGCTGAGATGGTGAATATTTCCTTTTGTAATCTGTAACAGATTCCACCAATTCAACACTAAAATGATGGATCCTGGTGGGAAACTTAAATGAAATGTGTTATTTTAAGCCGGTCCCCTTTCAGCCCTTTGTTAACCACGCTCCTTTTATTTTCTGTCTTTAACGCCGGGCCGTATTAAATTTGGGTTTGGTCCTGTGTTTTATTTCGTTTAAAGACTCATCTCCTCTGGGCCAGGTAAGTGTTTTGTTTTTGTTTTAAACAAATACAATTGCAGTTGTTTTAATTCGCTCTGCTAGAGGATTCAGTGAGCCCCGTGAAGCTGCTGATATCTGTCTCTCTCTCCCTGTCTATCTTTGGAGGACAAAGCTGAGAGAAATGTGGACTGCGTCAATGAGAGCAGTGAGACTGTTCACTCAGCTCCAACATTCTGCACCGCCCCGTTCATCACAAGAGCCTCAGAGCTGTAGGAACACACGGAGCGACCCCCACCCGTCAGTTAGCCTCCCCATCACTAGCACTGACTGAGACAGGCACACAGAGAGAGAGAGACAAGCGAGAGGGCGCAACATTAGTGCCCAATGTTTACTCTCGAGCACAATCGAAATAACTCCTCATGCCATCTCCAACATGATACCATTTCCCTAAATGTTCCTTTAAACCAAGAGGAAAAATAATATACCCAAAGCGCAGGAGAGAGCATGCACTTTCAGTGTCGGCTGATGCTCGCCTTGCCCTGCTCAGTATCTGATAACAAAAAGCCCCTGTAAACACAAAGACGGCTAAACCACCTCTTTGAATATCGAGGCTTTTCCGTTACCCACTGTTTAATCTCTGGTACAGAAATGAAATGTGGTTTATTTCATACGCGATAGAACGAACGATTCTCCCTGAACCCTCTTCTCTGATCTGATTCAGCCTGTTTTTGTTTTGATGACTTTATTGTGGAAGTAAGGTTTGAGCCGGGATAAAATCCGAATAATTAATGTCGACTGTCAAATCTTCGGAATTAAAACGGCACCCATAGCCGTGTCATCAAGCTGAATATTTTATCACCTCGTAAATTATTAATCACAACGCTGCTTTAAAACGCATGGTGCTGCTGTACGCATGTGTTCCTACACAGCATGCATGCTTGTTTCTTGGAACTTATTTTTAGGTAGGTTTGGACTGAATTCACCTCTTTTTCCCATTCAAGTTAAAAAGCTATCAAAGCACTTCGGTTGAAGATAAATGATCAAGATGAAGTACACTTGCCGCGTTAAATTTAAGGATCAGGTGTTTATCAAATAATTAAAATCATTTAAAACAAACAAGGTTTATTTTGTTAGCAGTTTCATTAAAGCTACCCAATGATGGAGTAGGTTTGAAAATCTATTTTATAATTTAGGGTCTTCAAATAATAATTAAATGTATCAAAGCACATAACTGTTAATGTAGGGGTGTATCCATTGTACAGAGCAGGTGATTCACATCAAATCCTCTGTGATCCTGCTTCCCTGCTGCTTTGTACCTTTATGGCTGCGAAAAACAAATCTGACTGATTTTGCTTTTAATCTTAATTCCTTCATGTTGCAATCCCTTTCTGATTCACACCCTTGACTGTGCCAAATTTCTTTAAAAGGGACCTTCTGAAGAAAATACTCTTTGTAGGAATAACATGAAGTTCACAAATAAGACTGTCTGATATTGTTACGACACACTCCTATGGCAATTAGCAAAATATAATTAGAAACTACAGGACCACTCATCGACTCTTTTGTGGGTACTTACCAAGTTACAGAAAATTTGCAGCATTGTTGGAAATAGTCATAAATTATCAATATCATATGAATATTGGGCAAAAATTCTATAATGGATCCACTTCTTCAAAATAGCTTGACTTTTTTTTAAGTTGGCAAACTTAATATTTCTTGAAGAAGTAATGTATTGCCACAATGGAAACTTCTGTATATTGCTGGTTATAATTTCCCTTAACTTTAATGTTGTCCAATGATTCAGATGTTGGTGTTAGAATGCAAGCCTAGACTGTATCCTTCTTCATGACTTGCTTTCCAGATCAGCGGGCATGACAGGGAATAAAGGCAAAACTGAACTACAGTCTACTTGATCGCACTTCATTTTCACCAATTGTGGAACAGATATTTTCGAACCAGCCTGTTCAAGCAAGTTATTGCACACCTCTGGAACAAGTGGAACTTAAAACCAAACCTTCTGGTCCAGAGTTAGGGAACCTACCACAGTTGCCTTACAAATTATGGAACATCAAACTACTAATTATTTACCACAGCTGTGACAAGGCAGGCGTAGATTGTAGGAAAAGCTTAAAATTGGGAGCGTTTTTAAAATTCAACTTAGTGGCAGCTGTATCCTATAGGGCACAGTGAGCTATGGGATATCAACATCACCCATTTAGAGAATAGGAATATAGTTTGTGTTTTTGTTTCTCTCTCTGATTTTTCAAAATGCTGGACAATATAGAATAACATATTTCTCATCTGAGAGAGTCATAGAATCATAGAGATACACAACAGGGAAACAGACCCTTCAGTCCAACTTGTCTATGCTGACCAGATATCTTAAATAAATCTAGTCCCATTTGCCAGCATTTGGCCCATATCCCTCTAAACCCTTCCTATTCGTTTACCCATCCAGATGCCTTTTAAATGTCATAATTATACCAGCCTCCACCACTTCCTCTGGCAGGTCATCCCATACACGCACGACACTCTGTGTGGAGAATTTGCCCCTTAGGTCCATTCTAAATCTTTCCCCTCTCACTTTAAACCTATGCCCTCTAGTTTTGGACTCACCCACCCCAAGGAAAAGACCTTGTCTGTTTCCCCTATCTATGCCCTTCATGATTTTATAAACCTCGAGAAGGTCACCCCTCAGCCTCCAATGCTCCAGGGAAAATAGGCTCAGCCTATTCAGCCTCTCCAACCCTGGCAACATGCTTGTAAATCTTTTCTGAACCCTTTCAAGTTTCACAACATCCTTCCTATAGCAGGAAGACCAGAATTGCATGCAGTGTTCCAAAAGTGGCCTGATCAATATCCCATACAGCCACAACATGACCTCCCAGCTCCTATACTCAATGCACTGACCAATAAAGGAAAACATACCAAATGCCTTCTTCACTATCTTGTTGACTTGGTAGTACACTTGCAAGGAACTCAGAATCTGCATTCCAAGATCTCTTTATTCAGCAACACTCCCCTCTTAGGGGCCAGTTAATGATGATCAGCAAAAGGCTTCTTAGATGTTTAACTTGGAACTATGAAATTTCATGAAGTCTGGAGTCTGTTTTGACTGCGTATCACAACGCCCTGCTGACCATCTGCTGTGTCTGTCCAGCTGGTGGGACAAGACATACCCAGGTGATAGTAGTGGAAGAGTCCAGGATGTTGGCTGATGGACAGAATTCTGTGAGTAAAGCCAAGTCAAGCTGTTGTTTGTCTAGTTCATGGGACATTTTCCAAATTGGCCACAGTTTGCATATGTTAGTGAGGTGCAATTGGTGAGTCCACTGGATTGAATTTGTGTAAGTCTTTTCTGATATTAAACCTAAGTCATTGCCAATATTGCCCACTTATTGTATGACTGCAGTCATGTGGAGGCCAAATGCATAGGTGTTGCAGGGTCATCTTCCTGAAGAATTAATCATTAATTAACTAGTTTGGTTATTTAGTAATTCAGCAGCTACCGTGCCTGTTTTTCTGGTGTTAGCTTATAAATTACTGGATTTATTTAATTCAGTTCTTACAGATGGCCGTATGGTGCAATTTGAAAACATGAGTTCTGAGTTACTTGTTTGGTACTATAGCCACCACATTTAAAATAAGTGGTGTGATTATTCAAGATCCAGTGTTTGAATGCATGTCCATCTCTTTTAAATTTCATTCAACAAAATTGAGATTCTTTTACTTTGCACCTGTGCACTATTGTTCAAATGTCCTAGTCTGTTACAGTGTGAGTACTAGCATACATTAACTGAACTTTAGAAATTGCTTTTCAGAGCTTTTACTAAACTGGAGACAGTGGTAAAAGCACTAAATGAGAAAAGCTTGATCAGAACAGTGCTCGAGCAGCACCCAAATTGTCACTCAGACATAGCTGTCAACCTATCTCAGGTGCCTCTGAGTCAGAAGGCTGTAGACTCAAGCTCTAGTCACATCAACCTTGCCGTCACCCACATTGTTGCTCTAGTCACTCTGATCATGTCAACTAGCTGAAACAGTGCTTTATAGATAGGATGCCATCCATGGCTTCATCAGTCTGCTCTGGTGCATGTAAAAGGCCTTGTGGCATTAACTGAAGAATGATAAGATGTTTCCCGTGTCTTAACCGTTACTCTCTTAACCACCAGCAGAGAGAGATTGTCTGATCCATAATTTATTTGTCCTTTGTGAACTGCCTGTCATGTTTGCCTATGTAACAACTGTAACTGCATGTTAAAAATAATCATGTGATTATAAGGCATTAGGCCTAGCTTAAGAATGCAGTAATGAACAGAACAAATACATTTTTCTTTTCATGATCCTGTTTTGTGAAAGGAAAATTAAATCTCAATTTCAATCTAACTTTTTTCAGCATTTTAAGGGATTACGCTTACAGCAGAAAACCGTATTTTTTTCAATCGACATGCGGTTTCAAAACTGTCGAGTATGGAAGTCTCATTTCCCAAATAATTTGTTCTATTAGATTTCTGGAAGATTGCCATAGTTGACATCATATTACATCTATTTTATAAATCATACTGTCTGCCCTGGTCTGTTAAATGCCCACCATGCAGTTCATCTTTGGAAAGAGCTGGGTAGGACACAATATGAAAGGCATCATTCTCAAGGGCATTTTTTTAAATTACCAAAGGACACGCAGCAGAAATTTTCTGTTTTTCTTTCATTGAACCCCACAGATCAATAATGTGCAAAACAGGATTAAACAGCCACCACTGCTGTATTTGAATGCCTTCCTGGGAGGCTGAATCTTTTTATTAAAAAAATGTTTTAATATTCCAAAGTAACATGCTTCTGTTTGCAATCAAATCATAAGAATCATTTGAAATAGTTCAAATCCTATGGCTGTTCCCACCAGTTTCCCATCTTGCACATGAGTTCACCCTGTCTTTGCTGTCCATATCCTAATATGCACGAGGCAGGGCTTGGGACAATGTGGACATATCAGGGCCCAAATAGCTGGGCCTGAGAGTCTAAAGGGCCTGCTGTGCTCTTGCTCTTGTGGGAGTGGTGGTCTGGGACAGGAGGACCCTGTGATTACAGTCCCCATCCCAGAACCAAGTCTTATTTGTCCATCAATCTTGCCCTCACCAACATTGTTGCTAATTTGACATCACCATGATTTTGAAATTCTCTCTTTTTGTATAAAGCTTGCATGGAATTAACCCTGCCTCTCTTGGGTCCCACAGTCCTTCAAGATATTGGCAATCATCTAATTCTAGCTTTTGACATCTGTGATTTTAATTACTCCATCTTTGGTAGCCTTACCTTCAGTTGCCAATGCCTGAAGATTGAGAATTCCTTCCCAAATGTTTTTGCCCCTGAACTTCTACTTAAGAGCTTGCCAACGCCTACATCTTTGTCCAAGCTTATGTTCATCTGTATTAATATTTCCAGATGTGATGTGATGTTAATTTTTCTTCTCAACACTCCTGTGAAATGCCTTGCCATGTTTTACTATTTTAAAAGTGCCTTCTAAATGTACATTGCTGTGCAATATCTGCACGTAAAGGTCACATTTTATGGTGAAACTGACAAATTGGAAAAATATTTTGGCACACTTATAAAGGCTCCAAAAAGTCTCAGAATTTGTACTTCAGGGAGTAGTTGAAGCAAATATGAGAGAAGCATTTAAAGAGATGGACAAGCACATGAAAGAGAGGGAAGAGTTGGCTGTGATTGCAGATGCAGTCTTCCGTAGATGGGAAGAGGCTTACATACACCACAAACACCAATGTTGGCTTGTTGTGCCAAAGGGCTTGTTTTTGTGCCATTTATCCTATGAAATTCTAAGTTAAAAAAATCTGCTGCTACCTAATAACTTGCAATGCCAAAGTTGAACTGATAACTAAGACCATATCCTAAGTGGCTGATCGGAAACTAGAGGAATTTGTGATTAGAAACTGCACCATGACAGAAACTGTCATTTAGTTTGCAGATTTAGTTTGACAAAAATGTCGTCCTTAAAACTAAGGTACATATTTAATTATTAACATGTGTTTTGAAAAGTGAGTAAAACTTCTACCAAGAAGAAATGTTAATCAAGTTTATTAGCTCTGAGTCAGTATTTATTGGAGAAAGTGAAGTATGAATCCACTTAAAATACAAGCAGAACAAATAAGGAATACCCAGCAGGTCAGACAGCATCTTGAGAAAGAGAAAGAGCAAATGTTTCAGGCCTGTGACCTTTCATCAGAATTAGACAATGTTACAGAAGTAACAGGTATTAAGGAAGTACAGAGGCCTGAAAAGGAATTGGGGTTTGGAGGATAGGTCAAAAGAATGATCTGCAATAAGGTGGAAAGCAGGCATGATTAAACAATGGCAGGGATAATGGTGTTAAGTAGAAGGAGAGGTGATGAGACTATTATACACACTGGTGGAGAGATGCTGTAAATGGCAATAGTAGAGCCATTCCCATCACCTGCTGCTAGATCCATTGCATCAGCCCATTCTTATCCCTTGGTACTGATTTCTTCCTTTCTTACTTATTTTTATGCCCTCATTCTCTGATTTGTGATATAGTCTACCACTTATAATACTTTCCAATTTCCTAGCCGATACCATCTCGTTTTCACTGTGAATGTCCAATGTCTCTGTACCTCCAATCTCATTGGTATAATAGGCTTCTCCTCTGCTTCTTCTTTGAATGTGACCAGTCCCTGTCCAATTCCACAGTCATCAGACTGAAACTTGTTCTTCGATCAAATAACTTTGTTTTAAACTCTTTTCACTTTCTCTAAATAAAAGGTTCTTATGTAGAAATTCTTATGGGTCCTAGCTTTATCAGTCTTTCATAGGCTATGAGGAACATTCTTTGTTCAAGTCCCCTTTAGTTCTCATTTTGCTGCTGCTTCCTGCTGTCACTCTGAACAAGAAAATTTAGTCAACTTTGCTTCACATTTTCACCGTTCTTTTGCCTTCACACGGTCCATCCCTGTTTCTTTCCTTCCTTGATTTCTCTATTTACATCTCTCAGCGCAGACTGCAACCAATATTCATTATAATGTCACTGTCTTTGTAGCTACCTTAATCACATTTCCTCCTTTCCCTTTGCCAGAAAGAACTGTATTCATTCTCCTTATCTCCCCTCTGTCTCTGTTACGTCTATTCTGGCAATGCTATTTTCCACAACAGCATATTAGGTGGCTTTTCCCTCAACTATGGATTTGCATTCATCGTGCTTTACCATGACATTGCCTGATCCATTTCCTACACTTCTGCTCTCACTCCTTCCCCACACTCCCAAAACACAAAGGGAAGAAAATAGAGTAAAAAGAGTAAAACCTAGAAGTGGTGGCACTGATCAGAACTCAAATTCTACACTAAGGTATACGAGGGGAGTTCACACTAGTTTTGTCACTTCCAAGTCTCCTCTCTGTCTTCTTTCACCCCAGCAGCTTCTACAGCCAAGAGATCATCCTTTACCATTTCTACCACCGTGATGCTATCACCAGATACACCTTACCATGTCCTTTTCAGCATTACAGATACTGTAGATTCCCTGATATGAGCCCACTTTTCCATCCCACTCAATATTTCCCCTCCTTCCACAGTACCTTCCCACACTTGCGGTTCCTTCTGCTTTTCCAAGAACCACTGCTCCAATCAGGTAAAACAGTGATTTACCTGAACTTCTTTCAACGTGGCATATTGTATTCACTGTGCATAACATGGTCCCGTCTACACTGGGGATAACAAACATAAATTGGCTGATTGTGAGATGCCTTCACACAGGTCACAAGCATGACCCTGAACTTTTGGTTCCTTGCCATTTTAATTCCCCACTACATTCTCACTCTGACCTCTGTGTTCTGAACTCCTGATATTGTTCTAGTGAAGCTAAATGGAAGCTTACAGACAGCACGTAATCTTCTGACTACACATTTCGCAACCTTTCCGATTCAATATCGAGTTCGGATTCTGAAAATTGTGACCGTCTTTTTCAGGAAGCAAGTGGCAGTAATCATTTTACTGATACTATTTACAGTTCCTCAAGATCCATCTTTATTTTATCGGCCATTGTTCCCCTTGCACTGTCAGTGTTAAAAATACAGGACCCTTTCAGTTTTAGCTTGAACAGCTTCAGAATTGACTGGGGAACAGATAGTGCTAATTGGACTTTGTCTTTAAAAACTGGGGCTTTCCCCCAATGGAGAGTTGGCTCCCGGACAGGGAAAAAGGGCCCAGAAGGGAACTGTGGAAACTAAGGTAGCTATAGATTTACAATAAAACACTTGTAAATTTCTTGTAAACCTTTTGCTGCCTAATTCAGCATATAGATATCATTGTGTTCAACAGCATCATCATCCCAACTTTGATATCACTTCTATATTCTAATCATTGCAGACCTGTATGTTTGTTCCTTCCTCCTTTCTGTTGTTCCATAGTTTTTAAAACCTGCTACATCACCAACGTTTTCACCTCTGAAGGAAGGTCATCAACATGAAATGTTAAACCATGTTTCTCTCTTCATGAGCGCCACCTACTCTCCTGGGCATTTCCAATGTATTTCAGGTTTCCGGTGTTTGGAGATTTTGTATGAAAATATCTCACTGCTAAAATTAGATCATTGGGTTTTATTTGCCTCTTTTTGCCTCCTTTAATAATGGTATTTCTGTTTTTTTTTGAAGAGCTGTCAATCACAATAGTGGGAGCTTTCAAGTTTACTGCAGATGACTTCATGAAACTCTAAGTAATAGGAATAACAGAAAAAAGACCAGGCTTAAACATTAATGATGCTTATTAACATTTAAGTAGCTAAGGTGAACATTGATTAATTGAGTTCAGTACTGTTGAAAACAATTGCACAAAATTTTCAGGAAATCTGCTTTAAAGGCTAAGACGCAACAGTAGTGCTGGACTGCTTAGTGTAAAATAGAATTGTCTTTTCATCCTAATTAGTATGCCACATCCATAAAGTAATAATGTTTAAAAAGACAATAAGCCAAGGTGAGAACATCAAGAACAAATATGAATATAACTTTACAAATCTTGGAATTTACAGTTTTAAAGGCTACAGAGACATGTAGAAGTAAGGAAGGTAAAATTAGGAAAAATGAAAGTGCAATAAAATTCTATCACTGTGCCCTTGTGAGAATGGGAAGCTACAGCAAGAAAGAACTTGTGTAGCTGAAATCAATAATGTTAATGCATGCCATCATTATGTTTTGAGCTCAAGCTGGCAAACAGCCGGATGACAATGAATGGCACAGTTATGGACCTACCAGGAGGCATTTAACTATCTATAATGTATTTTGTTGCCTTAATGTTAACTGTGGCATTTGAATTGAGTGATCAGTCTGGTATGAATCATATTGTACAATGATTTGCAAAATGTACAATGTATCTACACAGTCTGCATGTAAGTGCTTAGTAATTTAAGTAAATAACAATACGCTATCCAAATAGAAGTGTGTTTATATACTCAAAACCCCTCTATTCTCCTCAGTGTTGGAAGATTCTACAGCATCAATCAGCACAAAACATGGTTCCCTTGTGGCAGATCCTAATATGGAAGAAGAAGCATTAGTTCCGATGTAAAATACTGAAGAAGAAATCAGAAAGTTTGTGATTGATGAAGGGCAGAGATATAATGTGCTCTTGGCTCATGTTAATTCCAACAGAATTTATTTCAAACAAAATGAACTATGTTGAGCAGCTACTTGTCCCCAATACTCATGGCAATACATGATGTTGTCTGCACTCATGTATTCCATTGATCAGAGAACTACGCCAATGCCAATTCCAGTTGCGACCACATATTGACACAATAGGGGTTTCTGGGTACAGTGGAATGTTAAAAAAAAACAAGAAGCAGTTAAGGAAAACTTAAAACAGTGGGGGTTGTGGGTAACCAACACCTCCGAAAGGTCTAATATTTAGCTCTGCAAAAGATCAGATAGTTTTGTGAGGAGGTGGCTTCCAGTAATGGACAGACACACAGATGGATAGGGGCAGCTGAATGACAGTGATATCAGCAGCCATTTAACAAAGCCCTGCAGTTTCTTCAAGAAATACTTCAGAAAGTAATACAACTCAAGCAGATGATACTTCTAGCATTAATGGAATACACTAGGTGTGTCTGTTGATGCAGGAAATCACATTAAGCAATCGGCTTACTCTGAAAGTATTTGCCACTCCTTTTACTGAGCATATGGATATTACAGTAGCAAAGAACAGAGTACATACCTTATGTGCACCTAATTATTACAAGTAACTTTAAGTGTAGAAAATTATCTTTCATCGTACTTTGTAATCTCTCATTACTTTGCATATAATCAATATAGGAAAGATGAACTCAGAAATATAAACCGTTTATTAAGTCTAATTCATTGTGTAATTTTGCAGCTGAATACGATTATCTATCCTTAATTCTCATGACCCACCACTACCCAGGTAGTCTCCTGGGAAAAATTTTTTTAAAAATTCAACAGTCTTCATAAACTTAAAGGAAAAAATATTCTAGGAAATTCCCGAAGGTACACTGATTAAAAATGTTTATTTTTGTGATAAACCGATGTTCAGCTACATTAATAAAATTGCCTGTGGTTCTTTCTCGAATATTGTTTGTGTGGAGTTTGCATGTTCTCCTCTTGTCTGCATGGGTTTCCTCCATGTGCTCCGGTTTCCTCCCATAGTCCAAAGATGTAATGATTAGATGGATTGGCCATGCTAAATTGCCCTGTAGTGTCCAGGGATATGCAAACTAAGTGGATTAGACGTGGTAAATTCTGGGTAATGGGGTTAAAGTAGGTGGATGGGTCTGGGAGGAATGGTCTTTGGAGGATCAGTGTGAATTCAATGGCCAAATGGCCTCTATCTGTACTGTAGGGATGCTTTCATTATATATTTTGTAGTTACTAATTGAAAAGATTACACTCTATAATACTATCAGTTTGTATTGGTTCGTGGCCGATTTTAAATTTGTGATATGCAAATTGATTTGAGTGGAAATTTGAACAAGAAAAACAATTCTGCAAGCTATTATCATTTGACACAGGTAGCTGTGGGGACAGTGTCCTCGTATATATATAAGGCTGGGATGGATAGACTTTTGATCACTCAGGGAATCAACGGTTATGGGGAAGGGGCAGGAAAGTGGGTGCGAGGAGTGTCATGATCCATTTGAATGGTGGAGCAAGCTCAGGGGTGCTGAATGGCCTACCCCTGTTCCTATTTCTTATGGTCCTATGGTCTGGCCTGGATTTCTGATCATGCTTAATATTCTGGATGGATCCTGAACAAAGTATTGGACAGCAACGCCATAGTCCTTTTTGTTTTCATTGCCTGGACAATGCATCCTATTTGCTTTTGCAACTGAAATTTGGTGTGGTTTTACAGCATTCAATAATACTTATCTTGTGCATGATAACACAAAATTAAGGCTCATTCCGTTACAACAGACTTAAATTCAGAAGTGAAAGCATCAGTTTTATTGCCTGAACACATACAGTTCTCAAAGCAACAGATGAGTCGCATTTCTAAGATAGGATACAATCAGGCAGGGTCAACATGGTTTATTAAAGGGAAATTCTCTTTGATAAATTTAGAGCTATCTGATGATGCAACATGCAGTGTAGATAAAGAGGTACCAGTAGATGTATCAGAGATAAAAGGTACTGCAGATGCTGGAGAATCCGAGATAACAAGCATGGGGCTGGATGAACACAGCAGGTCAAGCAGCATCAAAGGAGCAGGAAAACTTG
>JAHRHZ010000012.1:36030277-36074079 GCA_024137785.1 Ginglymostoma cirratum | reverse complement strand
CCCTACCCCCCTACCTACACACACCTTTACTGGCTCCATCCCCGCCTCTTCGACTTGTCTGCCTCCTCTCCACCTATCCTCTCCTCTATCCATCCTCTATCCGCCTCCCCCTCTCTCCCTATTTATTTCAGAACCCTCTTCCCCTCCCCCATTTCTGATGAAGCGTTTCGGCCCGAAACGTCAAGTTTTCCTGCTCCTATGATGCTGCTTGACCTGCTGTGTTCATCCAGCCCCATGCTTGTTATCTCGGATTCTCCAGCATCTGCAGTACCTTTTATCTCAGCCCTACTACTGCTGACTCTGTAAACTCTGCCAGCATATGCACTCTCACACATCCCCTTTATGTGTCTACCTCCAGAATTTTGGTTCACTTTTGAACAAGACCCTTGTCATCTATGGATTTATTGAGGATGATTGCAGCACCATCATAACTTTAATGGAAAGTTGGCAGAGAGGTGATGACTTCTTTCCTCTTAATGAAGCCTCTTTCCCTAACTGCAACTTTTATCACTTGCTGCACTAAAACTATTATGGTAGTGATGTGGTACATATCACCCGATGGGACCCTTGTCTGATCACCAACTCCTCTGGCACTTTCTCCTCCTTTGAGTATTGTATTGATTTCTTATATAATCAGGCAGTGGTTTGTAAAAGGAAAATAGTTTCGTCAAATTTACTAGAGTTTTTTGATGACGTCGCAAGCAGGTGCTGAACACTGTGCAATCATCAGTGAACATTTCCACTTTTTATGATAAAACAACTGAAGGTGGTTGGGCCAGGGAACTATCCTGAGCATCTCCTGCTGTTCTATCCTGGGACTAGGACAACTGAATTTAACAACAACATTTTGTATGTGTGAGGTATGACTCCAGTCAGTGGAGGGTGTTCCCCACAATTCCCAATAGCTTCAGTTTTGCTCAGGCTCCTTGATGCCACACTGAGTCAAATGTCACCTTGTTGTCAAGCCAGTCACTCTCACCTCACCCCTGCAATTCAGCTCTTTTATCTGTGTTTGGACCAAGCTTATAAAGAGGTCAAGAGGTGAGTGGCCCTGGTGGAACCCAAGTTGAATATCAATGAGGAGGATATTGTTGAGTACACATGTCACTTGACATCTCTGTTGATGATACTTTCCATTTTTTCTGATGATTGAGAGTAGACTGATGGTGGTAATTGACCGGGTTAAATTTGTACTGCCTTTTTTGGAAGGGACATACCAAGGCAATTTGCCATATTATCCGGTAGATGCCAGTGTTGTATCTGGACTGGAAAAATACAGACACTAGAGTGAGAGATGCATGCAAAATTAAAGAATATATGACTGGATATTTACAAATTGTGTGGTTTGCATTCAGAAGCAGGATATTAGTCCTGCATTTAGCCGGAATAGTATTTAAGCTGCCTAATTTAGACAACGTAGAATCTTTCAACGGCAATTAACTCAAATATCATTTTGTTTTGTTGCCAAGAAGCCATGTCTTAGGGAAATAGTTACATCGGTGCATGTGGCACGTAGAGAAGTTAGTTCAATGCTTCACCGTTGATAAACTGGGGTAGTTTGTTTAAATGCTGATAAATATTCTGGTGAAAATCTTTTTTACTAAAAGGAAAAATAACTTTGGAAGATAGTATTGATGGTTAGTTATTACTACGCAATTACTCGTCTAAGATATAACATCAAAGATTTCCAATTGAACAAGAGGGGAGAGGTGAGCAAATACATAGAGATGGAGCCCAGAGCGAGAGAGATATGAAAGGGGCAGGTAAACAACGAGATAATGGATAACATACCAAGACAGAAAAAAAGCTGAACAAATTATAATAAGAACTAAGAGGAGGAGAGAATGGCTGAGCTGTACTGAAGCAATCCATACAATGTGATAATAGGCCTTGAGGTGGATGAGAATGTGTGACTGTTCTAAAAGCACCCCATATCTTTAGAGGACTGGGTGTGGGGTGGGTAAAATTGCATGGAAGGATGAAATCAGCCTCTAAAGTTATCGAACTCAGTGTTGAGTCCTCGAAGCTGCAGGGTCCCCAAGTGGAAAATGAGATGTTGTTCTTCAAGCTTGCACTGATGCTCGCAAAGGGACCATGGTGTACAAGTTCATAGATCTCTGGAGGTGTCAGCATAGCTGGACAGGTTGGGGAGAAAGCGTACGGGGTGCTTGCCTTCATTAGCCTGAGTATAGAATATAGGAGCAAGGAAGTGTTACAATTTTATAAAACATTGGTTAAGCCACAAATGGAGTACTGTGTGTAGTTCTGGCTGCCACACTTGTAAGAAGGATGTGATTGTACTGGAGAGAGTGCAGAGGAGATTCACCAGGATGTTGCCCATAATGAAGAGAGACTGGATCAGCTGTGTTTGTTTTCTTTGGAGAAGAGGAAGCTGAGGGAAGATCTGATTGAGTTATACAAAATTATGACCGGGCATAGGCAGGGTAGATTGTGAGAACCTTTTCCCTACAGTAGATGTGTCTAAGACCAAAGGGCATAAGTTTAAGGTGAGGATTAAGTGGTTTAGAGGAGATCTGAGAATTTTTTTTTTCATTCAAAGCATGGTAGAAATATGGAAGACTCTGCCTTAGAGGGTGGTGGAGGTGGGTACTGACACAACATTTAAGAAGCATCTGGATGAGCACAAAAATATAGTAGGCAATGACTAAGTGCAGGAAAATGGAATTGGCATAGACACAATTGGCCAAAGAGCCTGGTTCTGTGCTGCATGACTCTGTGAAATGGCCACAGCACTGAAGTTAAAATGACTGGTCTGTAATTGTTGGGTCAACCTTTTTTGGAAAAAGGGTGTCATGTTTGCAATTCTCCAATCTTCTGGCACCACTCCAGGATCCAGGGAAGTTCAAAATAGTGCCTCTGCAATTTCTATTCTCATGCCTTCGGTATCTTTTGATGAATTTCATCTGATCTTGATGTCTAATCAACGTATGTATTGACAGTGTATACAAATCTCTATATGAACAATTTCAAACCTTTCTTGAGTTTCGTCCTCTGTCACCACAGCCTGAGCAGGATCTGCCTCATTGGTAAAGACAAATACAAAGTGTTCATTTAATATCCCTGCCATGCCTTTTGTCTCAAGTATAAATCCCCTTTTTTGGTTTCTAATTGGCTTAATGATCCTTTCGCCACCCCTTTTCTCTTGATGTGTATAGAAGACATTGGGATTTTCCTTTACTTGTATCTTTATTATTTCACCGTTGCTTCTATTGTGATGTATATTTAAATTACCAGCTGCAAATGTGTTTTAAAATGGAAAATCAGTATTGTTACTTTGAAAAAATAACGTTGAAGATGCACTTAAGTTGTCCTAAGGACTTAATACAAGGTGCTGATTGTTCAGGTTTGCTACATGCCCACTAGCATACAAATAGAAGTAGTTGTTTTAATGGTATATTGAATTCTTCCGCAGAAATTAAATGTTCATTACATAATACCTAAATGCTAAGCTAATTTTCAATTTTGTCATTATAATATCAGTTATAGCACCTCAAAGCTTGAAAGAATTCGAAGAATTATTTTCAAAGAGCTTGCGTTATGAACTGCTTGAAACCATGAAGGAACCAAGTTTTTCTTCCCTATCTAATTATTTTTCCGCAGTCGGCATGTCATTTTGATTGACTTTCATTCTTCCTTCTCCATCCACATTGAACAATTTGCAACATTTGATATGTTGGATTATCCACCATCAATTCTCTGCTCATTTCCAACCATGGCGTTGCTTTCATGTGACTCAACTTCTATATGAAATCAGCTAGCACATCTTCAGTAGTGGCTTTTCTTCTGTTGTTCCTTTTAATTATTTCCTCTGCAGCTTGGCCCTCATTCATTTTCACCTTGAAAAAGGCATTTTGGAATATTAGTTGCATTAAAAACACTACAGAGACTTGAATTCTTGTTAAGCTAAGCTCAATTCAATTTCAATTATCTCGGAGACCAGATAATTTCTTTGGTTTGATCCGATAGATAGCAGATTTATCGCATTCACTTTTAAAATGATTCATTTTCAAGTTTCAAAAATTGACTTTGGCCCCATGGGAACAGAGTGCAGAACTTTGGACTGATTTCTCAGTGTACAGTTAAAAGGTTAATGAATGCTCGACAATCCTGTATCAGTGGGATCACTGAGTCTGACCTTCTGCATTCAAAGGAGTGTTCCAGTGTTTTCCCCAGGAGGGAGAATGGATACTTGCTGTGATATTGTAATCAGATTTTTTGATATGTAATCCTCCATGTTGATCCTTTGGAAACATGGCAGAACACGATTTCTGGCGATGCATTTCCTCCATATTTCATTCTGGGAAATCTTAAAGAAATACTGAGAGCAGGTTGAATTTAGCAGCAAGATGATGTTTAAGGAGAGGATTGGACCTCTCAATTTTATAACACGCACGCACACACATACATACACACACACACCACATACACACACAAGATGAAACATAACTCTGCAGACCAACTATGAGTGAAAAAATGGAAAAACCCGATTGCTCAAGAGTCGAAACTAAAAGGGTAGAATGAGGTGAATTCCTCATTTTTTTTAGTTTCTTGTCAACAAAAGTACTTTGCCGTCAGTCAAAGAATAATAGAAAGCCATCTGTTCAAGTAGCAGGTCAGTTTGATATAGGTTCAATGATTGAGGTTAACAGCTTGGTTTGCAGCATTTATGAGGATGTAATGAATTACTTATTCTCACTATCATATTGTCATTTGGTTCAGGGCAGAGTGTGAGACGGCATGTTCTACATTATCTGTGATGTGGAGGTGCCTGTGTTGGACCAGAGTGGGCAAAATCAGAAGCCACACAACACCAAGTTATAGTCCAACGGGTTTATTTGAAATCACAAATGTAGACTAGAGAAAATGCACAAGATAATGGCCTTTTTTCGAGAAAAAAGTGGATATATTAAACTCTGAGCTTACTTTTTATCTATTGCAATTATTTAGAATACAGGCAAAGTAAATTCCCAGGAGGCAGAAGGATAGCTGGACCAAATGCAAAAATCCAAGTGATAAGAATGATTGAGAAAAGGATGAAGCAGAAAAAGGAGCACATGATAGATGTCTAGTTGATAATACAGATTGGAACCACACTAAATGTAGAAAATTCAGAGGGGGATTGAAGAGAAAATAAGAGAGGCGAGAAGAGGATATGAGAATGAAATCTGAAATGAAAAGAAATCCAAAAATATTCTATTAGCATGTAAATAGTGAAGAGAGTTTAAGAGGAAGTATAGGGAGCCTAAAAAGAGGATCTATGCTAGGAGTCAGAGAGCATGATTGTGGTTCTAGATGAGTTATTTGTATCTCCTTTTGAGTTATTGAACCTAGCCCATCAGTCTGCTTGCCAGAGATCTTAAACAGGAGTAGAAAGGGTCCTTGGTGTTCTTCCCAACATTCTGCCTTTAAACAACCACTTTGTAAAACAAGTTAACTGGACATTCATCCTCTGATTGTTTTCGGATATTTCGTTGTGCAAGATAATTGCTGAGTTTTCCTACGTAGGTCACATTTTATTGTGTGTGAGTTATTTGGCGATGTTTAAAAGATAGAGCAAGTGCTTAAAGTTTTTCTTATATCACAACTGAACAGCATGAGAACAGGAGGGGTAATGGAAGAGAAATGCAGAGATCTATGAGGGTCAACCAATACATAAAGTATTAGTAGGTCTAAGGTTAAAGGTAAATCAGCCACAGATTCTTCAGGCTAGACAGGGGAATGTTTCTTCATGAGTTTAAGGTAAGGTAATGGAGAAAGTTGGTAGCTAATATTACAGACATTATAATAGGTCACTTGGATAAGTTTAAGGTAATCAGGCAGAGTTCACTTGGATTTGCCAAAGGGCAATCATGATTAATCAATTTTAGGTGATCTTTATTTATGCTACAGATAAAAGGGAATTAATGGATGCGTTCTGTTTAGATTTTCAGAAGACATTTGGTAAGATGCCGCATCAAAGACTATTGTGGAAAAATAAAAGCTCATGGTATTTGTGATAACATAGAGGCATGTGTAGAAGATTGCTTGCAGTTAGCTAGGAGGAGAGAAAGAATAAATGGGTCATTTTCAGGCTGGCAGGATGTCACAAGTGTTGTTTGACAGTGGTTCACGCTGTGGTCTCAATACAATTTATATAAATCATTTGAATGAAGGAAATAAAGGCATGGCAGCTAAATTTACTGGTGACACAAAGATAGGTAGGAAAATGAGTTGTGAAGAGGATATAAAGAACCTGCAAAAGGGATAAAGATGTGGTAAGTGAAGTCACCGCAGTCTCAGAGGACTATAGGGCTACTCTTTTATTAGAGAAAAACTGCTGGTGTAGCCAGAGGATCACTATGCTCAGGCAAGGGGCAAGGTTGAAAAGATGGGAATTTCATGGTGCAGAAAATGAACCCACATATGGTATCATTACTGTTAAGTGGGCAAAGATCTGGCAAATAGAGTACATTGTGGGAAAGTGTGAAATTGTCCATTCTGACAAACAGAATTGTTTTTAAAAGGACATATTATCTTAATAGTGAGAGATTCCAGAGATCCAAGATGCAGAGAGGTCTGAGAATCCTACTGCATGAATTGCAGAAATGTTGCATGCAGGTACAACATGTAATCAGGAAAGTTAATAGAATGTTATGATTATGAAAGAGAATAAAATGCAAGACTGAAAGATTACACTCAAGTTATACAGGATATTGGTGAGATTGCATCTGGAGTATTATATACAGTATGGATTACTGTAATTACAGAAGGATGTTAATGTGTTGGAAGTAGTTCAGAGAAGGCTTCTTACACTAATATCTAGAATGAGCAGATTGCTTATGAGAAAAAGCTAGACATGCAAGGCCTGTATCCTTTGGAGTATAGCCATAATTGAAACATAAAAGTTCCTGAGGGAACTTGACCAAGTTGATGTCAAAAGGATTTTTCATCTTGTAGGAGAATCTAAAACTAGATGTCTTAATTTAAAAACAAGGGGTCACCCATGTGTGATAGAAATAAGGGAACATTTCTTATCTCTCAGAGGATTGAGTCTCTTTGCAATTCCTTTCTTCAAAAGGCAGTGAATGCAATCTTTAAATATTTTTAAGGCAGAACTAGATTGATTCTTGATTACCAAGATGATATGCAGGAAATGTAGAGTTGAGGTTAAAATCAGACTAGCCATGATTTATTGAATGGAGCAAACTTGAAAGGCCGAATTGCTTACTCTAGTTCCTCGTTTGTAGGTTAACTTTACATTACCTTGACAATTTTACATTTCTCATCTTGTTATTCCTATAATTCTTTATGTAGATACTTGTCCTTTCTCTTAAAGAAAATTGTTGAAAGCTGAGAGTAGTGGTACTGTGAACACTCTCAATATACTTGGGTCTTTTTATCCAGTTCCCTTAAAAGTGCTTTTTATTGCAAAAACAAAGCTATCACCAAGCAACAGTACAAATTATGAAAGAAAAAGGGAACAACAGATGGATGGGGGTGGAGTATGAACTATATAGTGGGTGGAAGCAATATTTCTTTCAGACCGCCATTATGTGGAACAAAGGGAGATTTCAACTCAAGTGAGTAAGTCAAATTGGAATATTTGAGCCCTTTGGGTTTTACAAGCTGGCAAAATAAAGAAAAAAAAGGGTATATTTGTGGGTAATTCATCGTATCATAATGATTATTTTCAAATTCTGTTGATCAGTTAAGGCTTGTGGACGTAGGTTATAAGCCCAATCAGAGGACCCACAAACTTAGAGGTATGGAAGCTCCATTTGGATGGTCTCACTGCAGAATGGGGATCATCGAGGGCCATCCATATTGGGGTGCCCTATCTCAGCATATTTACATTTTGAAATAAAAATGTGATCTTAGCTGACCTCCCCTCTTTTGGAAAATTTCTTGATAGGTTGACCTGTAGCTGCCCCAACAGCCTGTTGTTCCCTCCAATGTAATGGAGAGTACAAAAAGCCTCATGATCCATCACTCAGCACATACGAGTTTTCCCAAGGGAACATGTTGGATCATAGACCTAGCCTTCAAGTTCATCTCCACAGGACCCCAAAAGTCTCTGTTCTGAAGATTAACTTGATAATCGCACAGCAGAGATGGAAATGCAAGGCACAGAGCGAGAGCAACTTCTCCCACAATTAACAGATCAGGTATCCACAATCTAAACACCGTCTCTTAATATTCATCGCCTTGATATCACTATCAATGCCCTGGGGATTACCATTGACCAGAAACTCAACTAGACTCGCAATAAAAAAAACCATGACCACAAGAGCAAGTCAATGTCTAGGAATACTGCAGAGAATAACACATATCCTGAAGCCTCAGAGCCTGTCTACCATCTACAAGACATAAGTCAGGAGTGCGGTGGAGTATTCATGACTTGCTTGGATGATTGCACGTCCAACAACACTCAAGTAACTTGAAAACATCTCGGACAAAATAACCCCCTTGATTAGCATTACATTCACAAACATCCTCTCCCTCACGAATGATGCTCAGTAGCAGCAATGGGTACTATCCACAAGATGCACTGCAAAAAATCGCTAAAGATTCGTAGCACCTCTCAAGCCCATAACCATTTCCATCTAGAAAGACAGGGCAGTGAGAAGACTACTGCATGCAAGTTCCCCTCCAAGCTGCTTATCATGCTGACTTGGAAATATATATTTTTTTCCTTTATTCATTAAAGGGATGAGGGCATCGCTGGCTAGGCAGCATTTATTGCCTATCCCTAATTGCTTAGAGGGCAGTTAAGAGTCAACCACATTGCTGTGGATCCGGAGTCACACGTAGGCCAGACCAGGTAAAGGAGGCAGTTTCCTTTCCGAAAGGACATTAGTGATCCAGATGGGTTTTTCCGACAATCGACTTGTGGTTATCATTAGATTCTTAATTCCAGATATTCATTGAATTCAAATTCCACCCTCTGCTGTGGCTGGATTCAAACTGAGGTCTCCAGAATGTTATCTGGATCTCTGGATTAACAGTCCAGTGATAATACCGCTAGGCCACATATCAACATTCTTTCATTGCCACAGAGTCAAAATCCTGAAATTCCCTCCCTAAGGGTATTGTGAGTCTACCTACAGCATACAGACTGCAGTGGTTCAAGAAAGAAGCTCATCACTGTCTTCTCGAGGGCAACTAGGGACAAGCAATAAATGCTGGCCAGCCAGTGATGCCCACATCCGTGAAAGGAAAAAAGAAGCAAAAGCTCTTCACCCTTGCTGCATCCTGTCATGGATGGTGGCAATCAATTAAAAAACTTACAGAAGGAGAATTCTTCATTAACACCCTCACCTTCAATGGTCATGGAACCCAGAATATGAGTGCAAAAGACATGGGTAAAACTTGTCCAAGTACAATAGGGCAGAAATGGTGACTGTATGATTCTTACTCAGCTTCTCCCTTAGGTTTCCCACTATTAGAGATATCAGTCTTCAGTCTATTTGATTCACTCCAAATGGTATCAGAAAACAGCTAACTATACTGTTCATGGTAAATGTTAGGACTGCAACATTGTGTTCACAACAGAGCTGAGGACCTGTGTTATTGAACTAACTGTGCTCCCATCCAAGTTATTTCACTACAGATGCTAAACTAGCACTTTTTTTTGTCGCATTCGTGGGAATTGAGCATCATTAGCTTGCCCAGCATTTATTACCATTTGCCATCTTAATTTATTACCAGTGCATCTTAATTGCCATTCAGAAGGTGATGGTGACCTGCCTTCTTGAACTACTGTGGCCCATTTAATGTATATACACAATCCCGTTGGGAAGGATTTCCAGAATTTTGAACAAGTAACACTGAAGGAACAATGAAATATTTTCACGTGAAGATGTGAGTGGCTTGGAGGCTCACAGGTCATGGTGTTTCCAGGTCTCTGCTGCTCTTGTCTTTCTAGATCGTCATTATGGTGGGTTTGGAAGGTGATATCTAATGAACTGTGGTGAATTTTTACAGTGCAACTTGTAAATGGCACACACCACTGCTACTGAGCATCAGTAGAGTGAGTGAATGTTTGTGGAAGCGGTGCCTATCAAACAAGCTACTTTGCTCTGGATGGTGTTGAGCGTCTTCAGTGTTATTAGAGCTGCTCATTCAGGCAAATGTAGATGATTCCATCACAGTCCTGACTTGTGCCTTGTAGGTGGTGGAGAGGCATTGAGGAGTTAGATGGTGAGTTACCTGCTACAGGATTCCTAGTCTCTGACCTGCTTTATAGCGATTATATTTGTATGGTTCGTCCAGTTCACTTTCTGGTTAATGGTAACCCCCAGGATATGGATAGTGGGGGATTCAGTGATGCCAAAATCATGGAGGAGGTAATGGTATAGTGGTATTGTTACTAGATTTATTAATCCAAAGACCCAGGTAATGGATTAGGGACCTGTGTTCAAATCCTGCCATGGTAGATGGTGGATTTGAATTCAATAAAAATCTGGGATTAAGAGTCCAAGGATGATGATTGTTGGGGGAAAACCCAACTGGCTCACTAATATCCTTTGGGAACAAAGTTGCCATCCTTTTCTGGCATTGTCTACATGTAATTCCATGTAGCAGCAATGTAGTTGACTGTTAACTGCCCTCTGGGCAATTAGGGATGGGCAATAAATATCAGCCTAGCTAGTGAAGCCCATATCCTGTGAATGAACTTTTAAGAACTCAAGAGATGATTGTTAGATTCTCTCTTGTTGTAAATGGTCATTGCCTGGCATTTGTGTGTCGTGAAGTTTGTGTGCCACTTGTCTGAATATCTGCCAAATCTTGCTGTATTTCAGCATGGACTGCTTCACTGTCTAAGGAGGCATGAGTTGTGCTGAATATTATATAATTATCAGCAAACATCCCACTTATGTAGGAAGGAATATCAGTGATAGAGCAGATGTAAATTAGCCAAAGTTGAAATTTATTCAGGTAGTTCCTATCAACAAAACAGTTCAACCCACACAACCACTGTCCTCTGTCTATCCCTATCAGAGTTTTTATTCTTGCATGTGATATAGGCTTGCTGGCAAGGCCAGCATTTGTTGGCCATCCTTAATTGCCCTTGAAATGAGCAACTTGCTAGGCCATTTCAAAGAGCAGCAAAGAGTCACCAGAATGCTGTGAATTTGGATCACAGGTAAGTCAGACAAGGCTTGAGTTTTTTTCCCTAAATAGCTTTAGTGAACCAGATGGGTTTTGTTTTTACAATAATTGATAATGATCACCATTAGACTAGATTCTCAGAAGAAAATAAAACAGTAAAACTGGTAAATGGGACAGACTGGTACAACTCATCTTATGTACTTCAAAATGGAGAATGAGGTATATTAATTTTCAATTATTACTGCTTTTTCCTTTGGGTTTTAGTTTCAGAACATGTTAAATTAAAATTTCACTCTCTGCCATGGTGAGTTTAAACTTAAGACCCCAAAACAAATGTCTGGGCTGCTGGACTACTAGTCCAATGACACGACCACTATACCATTGCCTCCCTTTTGGAAGAAGTCATTGACAATGCTATCCTTTATTCATTCACGGGATGAGAGCGTCGCTGGCTAGGCAGCATTTATTGGCCATCCCTAATTGCCCAGAGGTCAGTTAAGAATCAACCACATTTCTGTGGGTCTTGAATCACATGTAGGTCAGACCAGGTAAGGATGGCAGCTTCCTTCCCTGAAGGACATCAGTGAACCAGATGGGTTTTTTTCCCAACAGTTGACAATGATCATCATTGGATTCTTAATTCCAGGTATTTATTGAATTCAAATTCTACCATCTGCCATGGTAGGATTCAAACAAGTCCCTGGAATTGTTGTCTGGTCTCTGGATTAACAGTCCAGTGATAATACCATTAGGTCATCGCCTCCCCTGTACTCACCAAGCTCACTGACCACCAACCTGCTAGCCAATGCTCAGGTTGCATTCCACACAGTCACTCTGAGGGCTTTTTATGGTCTTGAAATTAACATGAAATATGGTCAGTTCCATTCATAATTTCTCATTTGCTGAAGTAGTCCATCCCTGCAGATAGCAAAAGATGTGCAGCATCTGGACTGAGGCTGTTCCTGCATCCTCCCGACTCTGAGCATTGAGAGAGTACCTTCACCACATAAACAGGCCATAAATACCAAGCTTGCTAGTCCTACTCATCCTGGGGTTTGGAGAAAAGAAGAGCTTTGCAGAATCTTTAATCTTTATCATTGGTTTCTTAGGACAAGGTTATTTTGTTGTCCCTTCTATTGCTAAATCCCCCATATGCTGGGATTCCTGAATTATATGCAATGGTTGAAAACCTGCAATTTCTTCATAGGACAGATTACAAGCTGTTTCGAGGAGACACAGTTTTAGAATTTAACCGGTTCATACAAAATGGGATATAATGGAATATCTGTGAGATTACAAGGAACATCTTGGAGTTTAATGGTCCAGCTGGAAGCTGTTGCAAGTGGTATTGGATGAAATTTTTGAACATAATACAGCATTTCAAAAACTATTTGAACAGGATCCTCCATCTGAAAACCACAGAGTGAATAAGAAATCATGCAAAAATGTGGGACAAGTACCAGAATCAGAATTTTCTTTCATAAGACTAGATTCTCTGGAATATTTTAGTTGTATTTCCAAAGAAATATGTCATTTATATTCCACTTATATTTTGTGGATTTTTGGCTACTCAGTGTAATAAATAACAGGTGAAAATATTTGGTACAAACAATCATTTCCACATTCCATGCATTAGCTGAAAAACTGTTTCAAAGTTGCTATTGTGCCTCTCAAAGGATGAATATCATTTAAATTTGAGCTTTACATAAGTTGAGGAATTATTTTTAAGTATAAATGTATTCTTCAGGGAATCTCTTCAATGTTTGAGTTCTTTTCATTTATATGCTGGATTTTGCTTCCTTGGTGACTATGCACATGCATAAATTTAGCAATTTTTAGTCATTGAAGTGTCAGGCTATTCTGAAATACTGTCTTGTGAAGACAGTTTTCCTAACAGCTATGCTTGAGGAGCACTGAAAAAGACGTAATGCTTATACTTTAGAGTTTTAGATGTTGCTGGATTTAATGGGTAACCACATTGCAGAGTTCTGTCAACACTGACAAATGGTTGATGGGTCCGTTGAATTGTGACCGATGTAACTGAACTGAGATCAGTAACTACTCCGTAGTCTGCTATAGGGTAGGGAACTAATGGTATAGCATAGTTTGCCTTATGCTATCATTTTACTCAGGCTATTGATTTTTTAAATTTCACGTCTATAATCAAATAATTAATATTTCTACCTTAAATATAACTTTCCAGAAAGCAGTGTATTTTGCAAATATAACTAGTACTTATTTCTATAGGCTCTGTCATCATTCAGTAAAACAGTTGTATGTTTCAATTATCATTCTTGTTGGAATCCATCATTATTAGAAGTCTGTAATCAGTAGCTTGACAATAAAAATATGTGAGCTTAACAAAAAGCATAGAGCATGTGTCTTGTAGAAAGCTTTCATTTCACAGAGGTATGGTCCGACTATAAAAGCTGTTTTCTATGCACTGTAACATACAATACAAATACCAAAGTATTTATCACTCTATCTGTACGGCAGATAATTTTAAAGAAAATGGGACAAACTGGCTTTGGAAATTTAACACACCAGAGTTGGGGGTGGCATGGAGGTGATTATCGCTGGACTGTTAATCCAGAGATCCAGGTAATGTTCTGGGGACCCGGGTTTGAATCTCGTCACGGCAGATGGTGGAACTTGAATTCAATAAATATCTGGAATTGAGAGTCTAATGATGAAAGGGAATCCATTGTCGATTGTTGGAAAAACCGACCTGGTTCACTAATGTATTTTAGGGAAGGAAACTGCCATCCTTACCTGGTCTGGCCTACTTATTACTCAAAACCCACAGCAATATGGTTGACTCTTAACTGCCCTCTGGACAATTAGGGATGGGCAATAAATGCTGCCTTGCTAGTGATGCCTTCATCACGTGAATGAATAACAAAAAAAGTAGAAGGTTTTCTAAGATTACAAAGGGATCTTGATCAAATGGGTCAATGGACTGAAAAATGGCAGATGGAGTTCAATCTGAATAAATGCAAGGTATTGCATTTTGGTGCAACAAACAGGGGCAGAGCTCATACAATTAATGGTAGGGCCTTGGGTAGTGTTGTAGAACAGAAGGATCTAAGGGTTCAGGCACAAATCCTGTGAAGTTTGTGTCACATATAGACAGGGTGGTTAAAAAGGTGCTTGGCATGCTTGCCTTCATTTCTAAGTCCTTTGAGTATAGGAGTTGGGAACTCATGTTGTGGCTATACAGGGCATTGGTGAGGCCTCTTCTGGAATACTGTGTCCAGTTCTGGTTACGAAGGATATTGTTAAACTGGAGGGAGCTCAGAAGAGATGTGCCAGGATGTTGCCAGGTGCGGAAGGTTTGAGTTACAAAGAAAGGCTGAATAGTCTGGGACTTTTATTACTGGAGCGTAGGAGGTTGAGTGGTGAGGTTATAGAAGCTTATAAATAATGAGGGGTAATATAGTGTTACTGATAGTGGTCTCTTCCCTAGGATGGGGAATTTCAAGATGAGAGGGCACAATTTTAAGGTGAGAGGAGAGAGATTTAAAACGAGATGAGGGACAAATCTTTTACACAGAGGGTAGTTGGAGTGTGGAATAAACTTCCTGAGGAAGTGATGGATGCGAGTACAAATGCAATATTTAAAAGACATTAGGATACACACATGAATAGGAAAGGTTTGGAAGGATATGGGCCAGAGCAGGCAGGGAGTCTAGTTTAGTTTGGGATTATTTTCGGCATGGACTGGTTAGACTCAAGGGCCTGTTTCCATGTTGTATGACTCTATGGCTATGACTTCATGCTTTCCTGTTAAGAAGCAAATGCATTTTCAAGACAAAGACACAACTGCCTTAGTTTCGGATATAGAAATAAAGCACAAACACGTTGCATTGCTGGGTTTTGTGATAATTGTTTTGTAATGCTTCTAAACAGTGAATTGTAACCCATGAGAAAAAGAATATGTTTTTGACTGCAATAAGATAAGACCCGTCTTGTAATTCTACTGTTAGCTTACTTTTGACTTGAGTTGTCTAATTAATGCTAGAACTAGTCAGGTAGTTGGTGCATGATAAAACATGTAGTCTAAAATCCGTGTTGAAAGGGTAAGTTTAATAGTCTTAAATAAAAATATGGATCACAAATGTACCTTGTAATTCAAGCATAAAATCTGTATGCCAGTAATTTTGGAGGATTATGAACATGATCTTTCCTTTTTTAATACATCCTGTGCAGATTCCTGAGTCAAAACTAAATTCCCTGATGATGCTGAATATCAATAACTACAATATGCATCTAACCCGACAGTAGTAACATTACTGATTTAAAGTCACATAATTCATATTCCTATTGCACAAATTATATTTCAGAACAAAATACACGTGTATGTTACCAGCATCAGCTAAGAATTTGGATCCTGCAGTAGGAGAAATCAAGAACGTAACATCATAAGAAATAGGGAGGAGTAGGCAATCTGGCCACTTTTTTTAAGATAATGGATGATCTGATTGTGGCCTGTGCTTTCCTGTCAATCATTAAATCCTTTGAAACCCTTGTCAGTCAAGAAATTGTCTAACAGCCTGAAAAATATTCAATGATTCAGCCCCGATGCTATTTGGGGAAAAGAACACCATAGACTAGTACAAAAACAAAGTTGCTGGAAAAGCTGAGCAGGTCTGGCGGCATCTGTGAGGGAAAAAAACAGAGTTAACGTTTCGAGTCCGGTGACCCTTCCTCAGAACTTCCTCAGACTAGTGACTCTGAGAAAAGAAAATTCTCTACATTTCCATCTGAAATGGGAGATCTCTTATTTTAATCTCTGCCCTGAATTCTCATCTTTCTCACAGATGGAAAAACTATTTCAGCACCCACCCTTGTCAAATCCCATCAGGACCTGTGTATTTTAATAAGATCACTCATTCTTCTAAACGTCAATGGAAACAGGACCCTATTCTTCTTAAGGCAGAAAATCTCTTCATCCCAGGAATCAGTCAAGTGAAATTTTTCAACTTGCTTCCAAAGCTATTATATCTTTTCTTAAATTGGGTGACTGAAACTGTATGTAGTGACAGGTTCCTACTGGAATTGTGAATTGGCTATTTCTAGCTCAGAAGCATCTGTCAGTCTAATTGTTGCTTCCAAAGTGTTACATGAGAGTGCCTAATGTGTGTTTCTGTCCTAAGAAACAGCAATCTAATGGGCACCTCCAGCCATTATCATTCATCCTTCAGTGGCTACTAGAGGAGCAGATGTGTAGAGAGGTTGCAGATACCTGTAGGAATAACAGAGTAGGACTGGTTGGAGATTTTAATTTCCCCTGTATTGAATGGAACACCCAGAGTGTAAACGGCCTGGATGGGCTGGAATTTGTCAAATGTTTCCAAGAAAGTTTCCCAAATCAATATGTAGAGGGCCCTACGCAGGAAGGTGTAACACTGGACCTCGTCTTAGGAAACTAGTGACTGAAGTGTCAGTCAGAGAGCACTTTGGGTCCAGTGACCATAACTCTCTTAGTTTTAACATAGTTATGGAAAGGGATAGAACAGGTCCACGGGCTAAGGTGCTAAACTGGAGCAGGACCAATTTTGGGGCCATAAGGCAGGATCTAGTAGTGGTCGATTGGATGAGTCTGATTGAAGGAAAAGGAATGACTGGCAAATGCTACGCTTTAAAAAATGTGATATCAAGAGTCCAGGGATAGTATGTCCCTGTTGGGGTGAAGGGAAAAGCTGGCAGGTTTAGGGATCACTGGCTGACGAAGGATATTGAGGCTGTGGTCAGGAAAAAGAAGAAGACATACATTGAGTTTAAGCTCAAGTGAATCCCTAGATAACAATAAAAAGTGTAGGAGCACACTTAAAAGGGAAATCAGAAGAGTAAAAAGAGGGTATGAGATGGATCTGACAGATAAGGTTAAAGATAATCCCGAAGTTCTATAGCTATATTCAGATTAAAAGGGTGGATAGGGAAGAATAGGACCCCTTAAAGATCAGCATGGCTGTTTATGAGTGGAGCCACAGGAGAAGGGGGAGATTTTTAATGAATATTTCTCCTCAGTGTTTGCTGAGGAGAGAATCATGGATGCTAAGGAAATAAGGGAAACAAGTAGGGATGTTTTGGACCACATACACATTACCAGAGAGGAGGTGTTTGCAGCCATAGATCGCATTAAGGTGGATAAATCCCCTGGGCCTGATCAAGTCCATCCTTGGACATTGTGGGAGGCTAGGGAAGCAATTGCAGAGGCCCTTGCAGAGATTTCTGCTTCATGTTTAGCAGCTAGGCAAGTTCCAGAAGACTGGAGGGTGGCTAATGTTGTTCCACTGTTTAAGAAAGGTAGCAAAGACAAGCCAGGGAACTACAGGCCAGTCAGCCTGACATCAGTGGAGGCAAGTTATTGGAGAGGATACTGAGGGACAGGATCAAACAACATTTGGATAGTCAAGGTCTGATTTGGAATAGTTAACATGGATTTGTGCACAGGAAGACATGTCTGACAAATTTTTTAGAATTTTTCGAAGAGGTAACCAAGAGGATGGATGAAGGAAGGGCAGTGGATGTTGTCTATGTGGACTTTAGTAAGGCCTTTGACAAGGTCCCACATGACAGGCTAGTCATTCAGGTTAGGTTGCGTGGGATCCAGGGAGAGCCAGCTAATTGAATTCAAAATTGGCTCAATGATAGGAAACAGAGGGTGATTGTTCAAGGTTGTTTTTCAGACTGGTATGAATCTTCTTCAGAGGAAGGTCAAGCCTAGGCTACCACCTTATGACTATTGGTATGCCACAGGGGTCAGTGCTAGGACCTTTGTTATTTGCTATTTAATAAATGATCTGGATGTGAATGTACAAGGCATGATTAGTAAGTTTGCAGATGATACAAAATTATGAGGTATAATTGATAGAGAGGAAGATTATCAAAGATCACAGAGGGATCTTGATCAAATGGGGAAGTAGGCTAAGGATTGGCAAATGCAGTTTAATACAAATCAGCATGAGGTGTTGTATTTTTGAAAGTCAAACCAAGGTAGGACTTACAATAAATAATAAGGTCCCGAGGAGTGTTGTGGAACAGAGGAACCTCGGAATACAAGTACACAGTTCGTTGAAAGCAGCGTCACAGGTAGACAGGGTGGTGAAGAAGGCATTTAGCGTGCTGGCCTTCATCGGTCGAGGCATTGAGTATAGGAGTTGGGACATTATGTTACAGTTGTATAAGTCATTGGTGAGGCCGGACTTGGAGTATTGTGTACATTTTTGGTCACCCTGTTATAGGAAAGGCATAGTTAAACTGGAAAGTGTGCAAAGAAGATTTACAAGGATGTTGCCAGGACTAGTAAGTCTGAGTTATAGGGAGAGGTTGGGCAGGATAGGACTTTATTCCTCAGAACGTAGGAGAACAAAGGATGACCTGATTGAGGTGTATAAAATCATGAGGGGCATAGATAGGATAAATGCCTTTTTCTCAGGGAAGGGGAATTGAAAACTAGAGGGCATACATTTAAGTTGAGAGGGGAAAGATTTAAGAAGGAACTGAGGGACAACTCCTTCACACAGGGAGTTGTGCGTATATGGAATGGGCTGCCAGAGAAAGTGGTGAGGCAGGTACAACAGCAATATTTAAATCAACATGTGGATAGCTACATGAATGGGAAGAGTTTAGAGGGATATGGACTAAATGTGGGCAATTGGAACTAGCTGAGTGGGCACCATGGTCAGCATGGATCAGTTTGGGCCGAAGGGCTTGTTTCTATCCTGTACTACTCTATGACTCTGTCTGCATCCCAGATCAAGGTTTCTGCTTCAGTGAACTGACTGGTATAATGTTTTTGATCAAACCCTGAAAGATCTGATAGGTATTAGCCTGTATCATGAAATCATAGAATCACTACAGCATGAAAGAAGGCCATTCATCTCATTGAATCCACACCAACTCTCCGAAGAACATCTCACCCAAACCCACCCTCCCTCCCTATCCCTGTAATCCTACATTTCCCTTGTCTAATCCATCTAGCTGGCACATCCCTGGACACTATGGGCAATTTAGCACGGCCAATCCACCTAACCTGCACATCTTTGGACTGTGGGAAGAAATCAGAGCACCCAGTGGAAACCAATGCAAAAAACCAGGAGAATGTGCAAATTCCACACAGTCACCCAAAGATGAAATTGAACCTGGGTCCCTGGTGCTGTCAGGCAGCAATGCAAGCCACTGAACCACCATACTGCCCTATTCTATCCCTTTGGATGTCAGTGTATTTGGTAGTTTGGTGGGTAAAGAAGTATATCATTCTTAAGCTGATTCTAATATCAGGAGTTTGTTGCAGATTACAATTAACATTCCATGAGCCTTACTGATGTTTGTAACAAAAATAAGACTTCTTTATTGTATTTGTGCACGAGGGCTGTAGGCTGTAGAGTAAGAGGAGGTGATAGTGTAAGGATGATTTAATTGTAATCCAGAAACCTAAGCAAATGCTCAGGCCATATCAGTTTGGCCAGAGCAGATGGTGAAATGCACTGGTGACATCTGGATTAAAATAAAGTCTAATTGTGACAGTCTTCAATTGATATAAATATACAAACAAGGAATGATGTCAACTATTTGGTCCTCTGAACCCACTCCGCGATTCAACCAGATCATGGCTATCAGATTTTTAACCTCAACTCTGCATTCCTGCATTCCCTTGGGAGGAAAATGCACTGTTTGTTGGAGTCATACCTGGAACATATGAAGAGGGTTGTGCAAGTTGAAGGTCAGTCATTTCAGTTCCAGAAATGACCTCTTTAAGGTGGTAGCCTAGGCTCGACCTTCCTCTGAAGAAGATTCAAAATGTTAACTCTCTCTCTCACCATAGATATTGTTAGACCTGCTGAGTTTCTAGAGCATTCCATGTTTATTTTAAGCTTCTTTATTTGCTTCAATGATCTTCGCTCCGTCATAAGTTCAAAGGTGGAATGCTTGCTGATGATTGCTCAGTTTGTGATACCTCAGACATTGAAGTAGGCTGTGTTCATTTGCAGCACGACTTGGTCAATATCTAGGCTTGGGCTGATCAGTAGCAATTAACATTTGTGCCACACAAGTGTGAGGCAATGATCACCTCCAACAAAAGAGAATCCAACCATCACCCCTTGACATTCAATGACACTACCATTGCTGAATAAACAACCATCAATATATTGGGAGCTAACATTGACCAGAAACTGAACTGGACCAGCCATACACGTTCGGTGCCTGCACCAACAGGTCAGATTCTAGGAATTCTGCACTTTCTGACTCCTCAAAGTTCATCCACCTTCTACCAGACACAAGTCAGGAGTATGATAGAATACTGTCTACTTGCCTGGTTGACTGCAGCTCCAGCAGCATTCAAGAAATTTGGTATTATCCAGGACATAACAGTCAGCTTGATTGGCACCATATCTGCCACCATATTCACTCACTACATCACTGATGTGCAGTGGCAGCAAGGTACTCCATCTACAAGATGCACTGCAGTAACGCACCCTGCTTCTCGAACCTCAAAACCTGTGAACTCTCCACCTAGGACAAGAATTTAAGAAACAAGGGACCAGCACCAATTGCAGGTTCCCCTCCAAAGTCACATAACATCATGACTGAGGGCCATATTGCAGCTACTTCAATTTTGTGGATTCTAATTCCTGGAAGTCCCTTCATAACTAGTCTGTTAGTGTCCCAGCACCCAAGGACTGTATTAAAAATGGCAATTCAGTATCATCTTTTCAAGTCCAAATTCAGTGCCTTTACTGTCCCTCAAAGAGCAGTCCAGGAGTTTACTTGTGCAGCTGTTATTTTTAAGAGGAGGTGCAATAGCTTTGGAGCCCAAAGAAGTTAAAAGAAAGTTGCTAGTGTGTTATCTTGGCCACATTTTACAGGTCATCAACAATTTTCTTTGCACTTATCTGCAATTCTGCGGACAGAAGGAATGAAGTCAGTGCTTCTGATACATTCCTTGGCATTATTTTATGATCTACTGACCCAGCCGCCTGCTTCTCCTTTGCTACATCTCAGTCAGGACCCGAATACACATTTTGAAAGTTGCACAAAATTACGCATGAGCAATCTATCAACTCACGGAGTAAAATACTGCACTGATTTTTACTGCTCTCCCTCCCACCAACTTACCTGCAGCTGCAATCTTCAGTGACTTGTGATTTTCTAAAGGCTATAATTACAATGATGCCCCATATATTGTGCTCTTGTGGAATGGGAGTTTTGTCACTGAACACTAATGGATTTTTTTACTGGATTAGGTCATTGCTGGATTGTATTGTTGGATGTGTCTCCTGCCTTAGGGCTCAACATTAATGTAAATGACCAAAAGAATTTCTAGACTATAATTTTCATTATAATAACATGTAAACTGTGAAGATGTTTAAAATTGGTAAATCAAACGTATGGCTGAAAAGTAGAAGAATTCCCTTGCCTTCCCACAGAGCAGTGTATATCACCTATTGGACTAATTATTTGTAATGTTAACAAAGTGGAAGATTAACTAATGACACTGTGACAAAATACAATTTCTTGTTTGTTGTTTCCATTTTCTTTTAACGCTAATGTTAATTAATACATTTACATGAGAATTACTACTGCAGTCCTTTTTTTGATTAAAAAGCAGATGGTGACATGTCAATGTCAGAACTGAGAAGAAAATTAAATACTTATGTTCAGAAAAGTTTATTGAGTGAATGAAGCATCGCCCAGATTAAAATAAATGTAAATTTGCGAAGCTATTGCAAAATCCCATATGGTTTTGTTTTTGTACAGCTTGGAAATACTGTGCTATTATCTAGCCAACTTTCAAAGTGAATTTCTTTTATTTTCAAAGGGATTGTTGTGAAAGGAAGGGGTGGTATATATTATGTGTTAGCTATCTGGTTGGCTTAACGGAACACGGAGGTAAATTAGACTCTGTAAGCTTAGGTTTACAGTATAATTAGAGAGGTGATGTTGTCCACTCGCTGAGGAATAGGATTATTTGCTTTCTTCTCAAGAAGTAGTTGATTTCAAATTCAGTCAGAAAGATTCAGTGCTTTCCCTGATAGGATAATTTAATGAACCCTGTCTGTACCATTCCCAGATTTTTGCTCTGAACTTTCTCAATGGCATTTAGGGCTGTGGGAATAAATGCTGACCTAACCAGCAATGCCCAGATCTCGTGAAAGAAAGAAATGTTACGCATCATGCCCTTTCAGTAATTAATTGCACTTAAGTGTATAGTTGAAATTATAATTGTCTTGTAAAGTGACTTAAAGCCATGTATGCTAATGCACTACACAGCAGCTTATTTATCGTAAGATAAAGGTGCTTCACTATTGTCTATTAACAAGTCCCTAATATTAAATGTATTAGGTTGAATTTTTGATAATAGCGTGCAGATTTTTTCAGCTGGTGTCTTTTGCAATAAGAGGAAAAGATAGGTTTTAATGGTAAGGCCAAAATATAACCTTTAAAATGGGGGGGGAGTGGGGAAACTGAAAGAATTGCAGATGCTGGAAATCAAAAACAAAAGCACAAATTGCTGGAAAATCTCAGCAGGTCTGGCAGCATCAGTGAAGAGAAATTAGAGGTAATGTTTCAGGTCCAGTGACCCTTCCTTAGAAGTTCTGAGGAAGAGTCACTGGACTTGAAACATTAACTCTGATTTCTCGCTACAGATACTGCCAGATTTGCTGAACTTTTCTAGCAATTTTTGTTTCTGTGCCTTTAAAATGGGAAAAACGAACAAAATAGTTAAATTGGCACATTAGATTTTTCAGTAAGTTAAATCTGTGCTCACTGCTGCAATGAGCACATTGGGCATACTTAAGGCATTTATAAACGTGTGTAATCATATTTGCTTCAACAGTTTCCTGAAGAAAAAGCTACATTTCTTTATTTGGAATTTTCTTTGACATGAATTTCTGGTTTAGAACAAAGAACAATACACGAAAGGAGCAGGCCTCGGCCCTCCAAGCCTGCGCCGATACATATTGCCCTTTCATATTAAAACTGTCTTCACTTACAGAATCCATATCCCTCTATTCCCTTCCTATCCACGTATTCATCCAGGTGCTTCTTGAATACTGCTATTGTGTCTGCTTCCACCACCTCCTCTGGCAGTATGTTGCAGGCACTCACCACCCTTTGTGTGAAACTTTTGCCCCATACATTTCTTATAAACTTCCCCCCTCACACCTTGAACCTGTGTCCCCTAGTAATTGACCCCTCCACCCTGGGAAAAAGCCTCATATTTTTCACTCTATCCATATCATTCACAATCTTGTAAACTTCCATCAGGTCACCCCTCAATCTCCTGTGTTCCACTGAAAACAAACCCAGTCTATTCAACATTTTTTCATAGCTAAAATCCCCCATATCAGGCAACATCCCGGTAAACCTTTTCTGTACACTCTCTAAAGCATCCACATCCTTCTGGTAGTGTGGTGACCAGAACTGGCCTAACTGGAGTTCTACAAAGCTGCAGCATAATTTGTCTACCCTTCTATTCAATGCCCCTTCCAGTGAGGCAGGCATGACATAGGCCTTTTTTTAACGACCTTATCTACCTGTGCTGCCACCTTCAGTGAATTGTGGACCTGCACACCCAGAACTCCCTGCACATCAATACTCTTAAGTGTTCTGAGATTCACTGTGTAATTTTCACCAGTATTTGACCTTTCAAAATGCATCACCTCCCATTTGTCCAGATTAAACTCCATCTGTCATTTTTCTGTCCATGTCTCCAACTGATCTATGTCCTGTGACAACCCTCCAGATCAAAACCAATATTTTGATCAATCTTCAAGGTGAAGAACACTATATATTAAATAAATAAATAATTTTCAGTACACGGCACTGAACATGCCAAAGACAACAGATAGGTGAGGTGCTAATGGGACAAAGTATTTGCCAAACTAGTGGGACTGAAGACAGACAAGTCACCTGGACCTCATGGTCTGCAATCATGGATTTTAAAGGCAGTGGCTACAAAGATATCGGAGGTATTGATCAAATGTTCCAGAACTTTCCATTTTCCGGCAGGGTTCCCATAGATTCGAACGCCACCAGTATGACTCCCCTGTTCAAGATAGAAGAGAGACAGAAAGCAGGAAACTATAGGTCAGTTAGCCTAACTTTTATCATTCGGAAAATGTTGGACCCCATTATTAGGGAAGAAATAGCAGGCCATTTAGAAAACATTCGACAATAAAACAGAGTCAAACAGAAATAAAAGTTCTGAGGAAGGGTCACCGGACCTGAAACGTTAACTCTGATTTTTTTTTTTCCACAGATGCTGCCAGACCTGCTGATCTTTTCCAGCAACTTCTGTTTTTGTTCCTGATTTATAACATCTGCACTTCTTTCAGTTTTTATTTGAAACAGAGTCAACCTGGTTTTGTAAAAGAATAATCAAAGTTTGACAAATTTGCTAGAGTTCTTGGAGAATATTACAAACAGAATGCTTAAAAAAGAGCTCGTAGATGTAGTGTATTTTGATTTTCAGGAGGCATAGCTAAGTTTCCACATAAAATTGCTTGATGACAATGTATTAGCATTGACTGAGGATTAGTTAACATGCATAAAACAGAGTGGGAATTACTAGGTCTTTCTCAGGTTGGAATGATGTAACTAGTGGAGTACCACAAGGATCAGTCCTCAGGTCTCAAATACTTACTGCCTATATTCATGACTTGGAAGAGGAGGCAGAGCATAATATATCCAAATTTGCTGAAGTTACAAAAATAAGTGGAAGGACAAATGGTGATGGGAACAGGATAGGATGAGGATAGGATATAGATGGATTGAGCGAGTGGATAAAATCTTGGCAGATGGCACTAGATTTAGGAAAGTGAGTAGTTATAAGACCATAATGTATAGGAGCAGAATTAGGCCATTCAGCCCATTGTGTCTGATCCAGCATTTGGTCATGACTGATATGTTTCTCAAACCCATTCTCTTACCTCCTCCCCATAACCTTTGATCCCCTTACCAATCAAGAACCTACCTATTCCTCTCTTACATACATTCAATGACTTGGCCTCCACAGCTTTCTGTGGCAGTGGGTTCCACACATTCACCACCCTCTGGCTGAAGAAATGCCTCCTCATCTTTGTTCCAAAGGATTGTCCCTTCACTGAGGCTGTGCCCTCGGGTCCTACTCTCTCCAACTAGTGGGAACATTTTCTCCACACCCACTCTATCCAGGCCCCTCAACATTCTGTAAATTTCAATCAAATTTCCCCCTCATTCTTCTAAGCCCCATCAAGTACGGACCCAGAGATTTCAGATGAATCTCATATGACAAGCCCTCCATCTCTGAGATCATTCTTTTAAACCTCCTCTGGACCCACTCAAATACCTGCATATTCTTCCTTAGATATGGAGCCCAAAACTGCTCACAATATTCCAAATGCACTGTGAGCAGAGCCTTATACAGCCTAAGCAATACCTCCCTGGTCTTCTATTCAAGCCGTCTTGAAATGTCAACATTGCATTTGTTGTCTTAACTGCCAGCTGAACCTGCATGTTAACCTGAAGAGATTTCTGATCTAGGACTCCTAAGTCCCTTTGTGCTTCACGTTTCCGAAGCCTTTTGCCTACATTTCTATTCTTCCTACCAAGTACATAACCTTACACTTTCCTACATTGTATTCCATCTGTCACTCTTTGCCTAACCCATCCAAGTCCTCTGCAGTGTCCCTGCTTCCTCAGCACTACCTGTCCCTCCACCTTTGTGTTATCTGTAAACTTAACAGCAGTGCCCTCAGTTTCTTCATCCAGATCATTAATATATAACATGACTATTAGAATCCCTACAGTGTGGAAACAGGCCCTTCGGCCCAACACACCAAACCTTGGAGTATCCCAACCACACCCATCCCCTTGTAACTCACCTAATCTACACATCCCTGAACACTACGGGCAATTTATCATGGCCAGTCTACCTAACCTGCACATCTTTGGATTGTGGGAGGAAACTGGAACACCCAGAGGAAACCCACGCAGACACAGGGAGAATGTGCAAACTCCACACAGACAGTCACCTGAGGCTGGAATCGAACCTGGGTCCCTGGCACTGTGAGGCAGCAGTGCTAACCACTGAGCCACAGTGCCGCTCCTTGTGATTCCAGCACTGACCGCTGCAGAACTCCACTGGTCATCGGCTACCATCCTGAAAAAGACTCCTTTATCCACACTTTCTGTCTTCTGCCAGTCAGCCAATCCTCCATCTATGCCAATACCTTGCAACTAACAGCATGGACTCATGTCTTATTCAGTAGCCTCCTGTGCCACACCTTGTCAGAGGCATTCTGGAAATCCACATAGATCTCGTCCGCTGGCTCGCCTTTGTCTAACTTGCTCATTACCTCCTCAAAGAACTCTTGACAGATTTATCAGGGTTGATGTTCGCTTGACGAAACCATGCTGATTCAACCCCTATTGTATCATGCACTTCCCAAGTAGTCTGCAATCTCATTCTTAATTATGGACTCCACAATCTTAGCAATGGCTGAGGTCAGGCTAACCGGCCTATCACTTCCTGTCTTTTGCCTCCCTCCCTTCTTAAGTAAGGGTGTTACATCAGCCATTTTCCAGTCTTATAAGGACATAATAACATAAGAAACACAAGCAGGAGTAGGCCATCTGCCCTGTTGAGCCTGCTCTGCCATTCAGTAAGATGATGATTGATCTTCTAGAATATCCCTGACTCCAGTGATTCCTGAAAGATCACCACTGATACCTCTACAATGTCCTCAGATTTCTCCTTCAGAACTCTGGGATGTAGTTCATCTAGTCTGGGTGATTTATCCACCTTTAGAATGTTCAGTTTCCCAAGCACCTTCTCCTTAGTATGGGCCACTACACTCACCTCCTGACTCTTGAAGTTCTGGTATGCTGCTGGTGTGTTTCACTGTGAAAACTGATGCAAAGTACTTATTCAATCTGTCTGCTATTTCTTTATCCCCCATTAGTACTTCTCCAGCCTCATTTTCTAGTGGGCCAATGTCCACTCTTTCCTCTCTCTCATGGACATCTAAAGAAAAACTTTTGCAATCTTCTTTTAGTTTACTAGCTAGTTTACTCTCCTATTTAATCTTATTGCTTCTTCTGTTGCCCTCTGCTGGATTGGAAAGGATTCCCAATCCTCTGGCTTCCCTTTAATCTTCACCACATTATTGCTTTTTTATGCACTTTTGCAGGAAGAATCAAAAGGCAGATCTATTATTTAACATATTTATTTAGTTGATGACTAAGATTCTATCTGCATCACCTTGAAACCTCATTTGATCACCTGCCAATTGGCTTAGTAGGAGCTGACAGGCGAGCATGGGCGAGTTTCTCAGTGAGTCACAGACCTCAAAATTAGAGTCCCAGTTCACAAGATACTACCAGACAGTTGCTGACAGCTTCTGGGTCCTGAAGTCAGGTGTCCTTGGTCATGAGTCAGCGGGGATTCTCGATGTCTTTCTGAGTGTTTTGAGAACATACCTAAGATGTTTCTGCTGTTCTCCTGGGGGTCTCCTGCCAAGTTCTGGGTGAGCTGTTGCTTTGCAAGTCTGGTTTTAGTTTTATGAACTACATATCCTTCTCTGGAATGTACACTTGCCATGTCTCAAAATTTCAGCAAGGATTCCATTTCCTCAGAGGCCTCGTTGCTTTTCAGCTATCAAATGGCTGTTCCAATTTCACTTCTGACTGTAATATTTCTCCTCCTAATACTCCTGGAGCACTTCTTGTTGACAATTCAACTGCGCATGGCTTAAAAATAAAATCATGTTCTGTGCCAAAGAGAAGCAGCCAACCAAGCTGTGGAAAGGGTTGTGTGTTGTGTTTCTTCTCTAATCAAAGCTGTTGCTCTACAAAAAGTAAAAAATGCATAATTCGGTTTTGAGTATGGATGTGAAATTCTTAAGCTTCCTGTCTCGTACACAAACAAACATTGATGCAGTGTTTAACTTCCAGATATATTTGCAATGTAATGTGCTATTGAGGTACACTACTTTGTAGGATTGCTATCTTACGCATCTGTGTTGCTCACAAATTATGTTATTAATGATTCTGCTGCAAATTTTGAAACTCTAATTATGAGAAACTACAAACTGCAGGATGAAGGTCAATGTAATTTTGTAAACATGTGTAGGTGTCTTTATTTCATTGGAAAAGGAGGTAGGTGGTTAAATTGGATAACCCCCGAAAGCTGACACAATGATCGCAGTTTTGCAATTAACCTGTACCAGTTTTGGTGTTGCAGGCATGTTAAATTCTGTTTGTCTTCTGTTTCAAATGATCGTTATTTTCAGCCAGTATAGCTTACATTGATCATTGGCTATGCCATTATCTGAGACCTGAGATTGTGACCGACTAACAGTGTCTGAAGGCAATTCGCATCTATATGACGGATTATGGCAGAAAGAAGTGGTGGGAGTATTTTTAAAAGTTAATAGGCAATGGCTAAACATGCAAGTGGAGAAGCACCAACATGTTCTGACAATAGACTGGATGTGTAAAGAAGGAGAATCTGTCTCTTCGGAAGACTGTCCAATTATATGATGAGGAGGCTGCAGAAAGTAGTAGCAGCTGACTTCACTGCCAGAGTGGAGCTCCAAAAACAATAATGCAGAGCTGGAAGACTTCAGACATTTACAGCCCAGGATGAGGCCTTTCAGCCCATCATGTCTGTATCCATCAAAAAAGATCTGACTGCAGGAATCCCACTTTCCAGCTGTTGGCCCATAGCCCTGGAGGGTATAGCAACGCAAGTGAATATCTAAATATTTCAAGAGTGTCTGGCTCAACAACCCTTTCAGGCAGTGAGTTCCAGACTCTCATGGCCCTCTGGTTGAAAATGTTGCTCCATAACTCCCGTCTTAGCTTTTTATATCATACCTTAAATTTATGGCTATTTCTCCCTCTTTTAATGAAAAAAAATCTTCCTATCCACACTATCTGTGCCCCACATAATCTTAAACATGTCTTATCCAGTTCCCTCTCAACGTTTACTGCTCCAAAGGAAACAACCCTGACCTGTTCAAGATAGCAAGAACTGCAGATGTTGGAGTTAGAGTCTAACACAACGTGGAGCTGGAGGAACACGGCAGGCGCGGCATCATCAGAGGAGTGGGAAAGTTGACATTTCGGGTTGGGTCTCAACCTGAAACATCAACTTTCCTGTTCCTCTGATGCGGCCTGGCCTGCTGTGCTCCTCCAGCTCCACGCTGTGTTAGACCCAGCCTATCCAATCTTTTCTCATAGCTCAGACCCTCCCACCCAGGTAGCATCTTGGTAAATCTCCTTTCCACCCTCTTTAGTGCAATACATCGTTCCTATAATGTGATGACCGGGTCTGCACACAGTATTCCACTTATGGTCCAACTGCTGTTTTATACAGTTCCAGCATTACCTCCCTGCTCTTGTATTCTGTGCCACAGCTAATAAAGGCAGCATTCCATATTTCTTCTAAAACACTTTGTCATTCTACCATGCTACCTTCAGGGATCTGCACAAATGCGTAACAGGATCCCTCTACCTTCAGTACTTTCCAGGGTCCTACAATTTGTAATGTAATCCCTTGCCTTGTCAGCCTCCCCCATGTACATTACCTCTCACATTTCAGTGTTGACTTTCATTTGCCACTGCTCTGCTGTCTAATAAGTCCATTGATACCCTTTTGCAGTTTACTGTTATTATATTCACTACTTACCACCCGACCAATTTTGGTGACATCCATTAACTTACTGATCATAGACAGAGGGTCATGAAGGAGGGTTGCTTTTCTTACTGGAGGCCCATGACCAGCAGTGTGCCACAAAGATTAGTGCTGGGTCCACTTCTTTTTGTCATTTATATAAATGATTTGTATGTGAACATACAAATGGTTAGTAAGTTTGTAGATGAGACTAAAATTGGAGGTGTAGTGGACAACAAGGAGGTTACCCTAGAGTACAATGGGAACTTGATCAGATGGACCAATGAGCCAAGGAGTGGCAGTTGGAGTTTAATTTAGATTAACCTCTAGTGAGGTGCTACATTTTGGGAAGGCAAATTAGGGCAGGACTTATCCACTAAATGGTAAGGTCCTAGGGAGTGTTGCTGAACAAAGAGACCTTGGAGTGCAGGTTCATAGCTCCTTGAAAGTGGATTTGCCAGTAGATAGGATAGTGAAGAAGGTGTTTGGTATGCTTGCTTTTATCTGTCAGTACATTGAGTATAGTAGGAGTTGGGAGGTCATGTTGCAGCTGCATAGGCCGTTGGTTAGGCCATTTTTGGAATACTGCATGCAATTCTGTTTTCCCTGTCATAAAGATGTTGTGAAACTTGAAAGGTTTCAGAAAAGATTTACAAGAATGTTGCCAGGATGGAGGTTTTGAGCTATAGTGAGAGGCTCAATAGGCTGGGGCTATATTCCCTGGAGCGTAGGAGGCTAAGAGATGACCTTATAGAGGTGTATAAAATCATGAGGGGCATGGATAGGGTGAATAGCCAAGGACTTTTCCCCGGGGTGGGGGAGTCCAAAACTAGAGGGCATAGGTTTAAGGTGAGATAGAAAGAGTTAAAAGGGACTTAAGGGGCAAATTTTTCACACAGAGGGTGGTGCGTGTATGCAATGAGCTGCCAGAGGAAGTGGTGGAGGCTGGTACAATTACAATATTTGAAAGGCATCTGGATGAGTATATGAATAGAAAGGGTTTAGAGGGACATGGGCCAAATGCTGACAAATGGGATTAGATTTATTTAGGGTATCTGTTTGGCATGGATCAGTTGGATTAAAGGGTCTGTTTCCTTGCTGTACATCTCTACTATTCCATATCCCTTTAAATTAAAACTCACACCTCAACAACATGGATCCATCACCAAGTCCTGTGGAACTCCACTGAAAACATCATTCCAGTCACAGTATCATCTCTTTAGCATCACCCTCTGCTTCCTGCTTTCAATATGTCACTTTGCTTTAGATTCCATGGGCTCTCACTTTCTTGACCAGTCTGCATGAGGGACTTTATCAAAAGCCTTACTAAAGTCCTCTGTAGACCACATCAGATGCATTGCCCTTATTTCCAAAATACTCCCCTACTGATATGCCTTCCACTTGCCTGGCATCAGTTCATTCCAGGACTGCCCACTCCCTTGTTGGGCTTTCTATATGCTAGCTAAAATATATTGTCTGGGATGTAGTTTAACTTTGATTCTTCCCTCCCTATTCCAGATAATATATGGATAGTTAAAATTCCTTATTACTGCCTTATTATTCTTACACTACTCTGAAATTTTATTACATTTTGATCCTTTATTTTTCCATGATGGTTGGGCCTACTGTACACACCCAAATGCATTTGCTCCTTTTCAGTTTTTGCTTCTAACCTGATAGCCTTATTTAATATCCTTCCAAAACATCATTCCTCTTTATTGCTATAATTGATCCCTTGATCAATATTGTGACCCACCCTTCCTTTTCTATGCCTCTATCTCATCTGAATACCCTATAGCCAGGAATGGTGAGCTGTTAATTCTGACCATTTTTTTTTTCCGAGCCAAGCCTCAATCTTAGGCTCATGGGACTATGATATCATAGCTATTTGTGACCTCAGCTTGACTGTTTATTCCTCAGGCTTGCTACATTATTATATATTTGAATAAGTTTGCTAAACTCACTTCTTTCTTATCCAGCTGAAACTTCCTCTGCCTTCCAGACTCACTAATGCTGTAACATCTATTTCCATTTCATCTTCTCTTCCCTTTGAGCTCCTTGTCAGGATCTCATTTCCCTGCTGATTTAGTTTAAATCTGCCCCAATAGCATAAGTAAGTCTCTCTGCAAAGATGTTGGTCCCATTCCTGTGCAGATGTAACACATCCAGCTTGTACAGGTCCTACCTCCCACAGAAATGGTCCCAATGCTCAAAAACCTGAAGCCCTCCCTCCTGCCTCTCCAGCCACGCATTTGTCTGCCTTTTCTTTCTATTTCTACACACAGGACTGCTTGTATTCATATACAAGTTTTAAGCTGTAAATATTGTCTTAAGTCAACATACAGTCACAAGAGACAAAAGGGAAGTACACAACAGTTACCAATTTAACAGGCATCACACTTTGATTATTTTGAAGCTGATCTGTCTACTTCTGGGACTCCTCCACTCTTGCTGCTCCTTTTAACCTCACTACCGCTGCTCCCTAGTCCAACACAGATCTGTCACTCTGCCTTGGGACCTTTCCAACCATGAGAGATATGCACATGAAAGTGGGAGGTGGCCATTAATTAGGCCCATAATTGGTCCAACAGGCTCCCTAATAGGCAGCTGAGATACCTGCAGTTGCTAATATGACATAGCAGTGGGAAAACAACATCCGCCCAACCCTTCCCATTTTGCTGCCCTCTCTTCTGCATAATAGGGCTGGGAGAATACAGAAAAAAAGACAACAGAACTGCAAATGCAGGAATAATAGGAATCAAAAACAAAAATTGCTGGAAAAGCTCAGCAGGCCTGGCAGCATCTGTGGAGACAAAGCATGTTAATGTTTTGGGTCCAGTTCTGAAGAAGGGTCACTGGACCTGAAACATTAAGTCTATTTGCTCATCGCAGATGCTGCCAGACTTGCTGAGATTCTCCAGCAATTTCTGTTTTTGTTTTGGGAGAATCCAGTCCCAGTTTACACTGCCAGCATTCATTTGAGAGTAGGTGATGGCCTAGTGGTATTATTGCTAGACTATTAATCTGGAGAAAACCGAAAGAACTGCGGATGCTTCTGAGGAAGGGTCACCCGACATAAAACGTTAACTCTGATTAACAATTTGGACACCCAGGTAATGTTTTGCACACCAAGGTTTGAATCTGCCATGGCAGATGGTAGAATTTGAATTCAAAAATAATCTGGAAATAAGTGTCTAATGCAACCATGAAACCATTATCAATTTTCAGGAAAAAAAATCATCTGGTTTACTAATGTCCTTTAGGGAGGGAAACTGCCAATCTTATCTGGTCTGGCCTACATATGACTCCAGACCCACAGCAAAGGTTGACTCTTAATTGTCTTCTGGACAATTAGGATGGGCAATAAATTTTGGCCCACCCAATGATGCCCACAACCTGTAGATGAATAAAAATAACACAGTTCAGATTCTGACACTGCCTATAATTTAAAGGCTAGAATACAGGATGCAGCTACATGTGATGACACATGGGATAAACATGCACATGAGTCACAACAAGGAGAAAGGGTAGCACAGAGGATAGCTCCACATCACTGGAGGACAGGGTCTTGACACTTATTTTTCTGTGAAAAAGTGGTCTGAGGACTTCAGTGGGCCAGGTCACTGAGGAATGCCAATGGGTGTACATAGATCAATGCTTGGTACTGTGTAGAACCAGCCTGACTGGACATCTATGGTCAGTGGCCAGACAGCATGGAGGAAGCTGGCACCAGCTTGGCACAGAGTGTTGTACTGAAGTTAGAGCCTATCCTTTCCACCATGAATGGTGGAACCTCACATGATGCAGCACTCCAGCTTCCATGAAAAGTCTGCATATGCAGCAGAAGCTCAGACTCCAGTCTCCTTTTTGAAACAACAATGAGTGTGGAGGAATTGGCATTCTTTTCGATTGAACAAAAAGGGAGAGCTCACATGATATTGCAAGGCAATGTGCGTGCAGTCTGTTGTCACTGTGTGCCATGAGGAAGTCTGCAACTTTTTGCAAATCTTGGTGCTTGCTCTGCTTGCATGTCTCTGATAAGAGAATGAGACGTTTCTGTGTTTGGGGAACCTCATGCTGCAAGGAACTCCTTATACCTCTAGTGACAATCAGAAAGAAACGAGGAGCATAAATGTTAAAAGTCAGGCTCGCCATGACAGCCGCAATTAATGCTGCCTTTGTCCTGCTTTAAGGTTGCAATTCAAGCTGTGACCAATTGGCAAATTTCAGTTACACCCTCTTTACTTCCCTCTTCACACCCTCATTTCATGCATTGGCCCTCATGGAGTTGGAAGATCCTTAGTGGATCCTGTTGGGTGCCTACTCCTGCTGATTACCATCCTCCTACCCAACTGACCATCTTCACCCTCCCCCCACAACCACCACCACCACTACCAACAACTTTCCCTAGACCTCCCCTATTTCGTTGGATCTCTCCTCACTCTCAATTTTTAGATGAAATTCTATCAGGCCAGCCTGAAAGATATTGCAAGTTACTTGTCTCAGCACCTCCTTTTAGGTGATCAGGAAACTGCTTCGGTGGCAGCCAGTTACGTTCCGTGGAGTGTTCAAAACATAATCAATAAGAAAAGCTTCAAAACGATGTTCAGTGGCATGAGCAACCAGAAGAAATAATGCGGCAGCTAATCTATAATTCGGTTCGTGGTCGGTGATCGGTTCATGATCGATGTGTGGCACTAATGAAGATCAGTTCCTTCGTTCTGTTTATTGCCATGTTTACCTGGGGGAGACAATGACAGTGTTGACTGGGGTGTGGGTTGGCAAATGGCTATGCTAGGATCAGTGAACATTGTGCTCTGGTTGATGACAGAATCTATTTGCTCTGTCAGCTGTTTGTGACAGTTAGGTGAATTCATGCAAACCCATTTACTCAGGTGGCACCCTAAGCAGCTTTTGACAGAAATAGACGTGCAGGTATCTTTGACCACATGGTAGCTGCGTAGCATCTAAAAGTGTTCTGTACTGCTCAATTTCAACACTATAGTTTAACCAGTAATATTGGAGGTTGAAAACAAAAGTAAAATGTGTAGTTGCTGGAGATCGGAAATTAAGACAAAGTTCTGAAGGAAACTCAACAGGTCTGGCAGCATTGATGAATAAGAAACAGAGTTAATATTTCAAGTCCAGAAGTTTCTTCCTCAGAACCAAACAGTTCTAATTGCTTTTGTATGGAGAAACGTAAAACTGAAGAGATTTGTTTTCTTCATATGTTGCATATATATGACTCCTCTTTTTGTTCTTGTTTTCCCTACTCTCCTTTTACCCCTTTAGTTTCAGAAAGATCTTGGAGTGAATTTATTATTTATTCATACCAGCCTGAGGCAATCTCACTTTCTAGAGTGACTTCAAAGATTTATTATAGCTTTTATTGGATTGGAAGAAATGCTATGTATGGTTCTGACATGCCTGCAGAATAAGCAATGTCCTGAATTTCTGGCATTTTACTGCTTTCGTGCTGCTTAGGTAAAATGTGATACACTAAACTTTTACAGAAAATTTGTTCCTTAATGGATCTTAGATTCAGTTGGAGGTTCCAAATTCATCCAAGTTGGCATTTACATCTCATTTAATGTTGGTAACTAAAGTTTTATATCCTTGGCTAATAACATATATTGAGAACTAGAAGTACCTTGTGAAGCATTTCATGACTCAAATCAGCTGAAAATGGTAGCACATGAGTGGAAAGAAGTCATGGTGACAGACAAGAGTATGTATTTTTAATTAACTTTGTGAAGCACCGCAATGATGGATAATTTTGGCAGATGCTGCATTCTGAATTACCATTATTATTAATGTTGATCACTATGTTTAAAGCTGATAAAGACCATTTCAATGTATTTGTATAAAATATAATCCATGTAGTAGCATTAAGAAACAAACACAACAGCTAATGTTTTTAAGGTAGGTGCTTACCAACCAGCATGTAATCACAAAATCATCTCCAAGATTATCCTAATATTTATTTTCATCATTTCAGTTCCTGGTATCTTCAGTGGCTTATTGCTTTCACTTGAAAATAGGAAACCAAACACTTAATGGCACATAATTCCAGAAGCTGATATTTTTGATGCGGGAATACAGAAATTGGGACATGAAAGGAAGTGGAAATGGTTATGAATTTCCCAAAAGGAGTTCCAAATTCTGGAGAGCTTGAGGAGGCGAATGGGAAGTTTAGGTATAGGAGAATGTAAAGTGGAGAATTCCAAATGAGGAACTGGTTGGCCAGCAGTTTTAGTTGGAGTAGAGTAGGATTGATTGACCAGTCACCAGTCAGCAATTAAGTACCTGAAAGGTGCTTGATCTTGTGGAGTGTTGGTTACCAGCAAAGGTGCTCACCCTAATGGAAAAAAAGTCATAAAATCCTAGTGGGTGTTCAAGTCTATGTAATAGGGCTTGAAACTTTACCTTCTGACTCAGAGGCTGGGCTTGCCTTCCTAGTTAATGCTGACTGTGCAAGGATGTGCAGGGGGTGCCTCAGAACAAAAATAAAAATTGCAAAGAAAATACATAAATGTCTCCTTCCCCTACCCCATTAATGAATGTAATTATTCTTCGTGGGCCCCTGCAGGTACTGTTAATTAGAACAGTGAACTCTTGAACCTCAGCCAAAAAGATTAAGATCCCTAGTGTATGTTGAATTAGCTGCTCTTGGGGTAGAGGTAAAAAAAAAATCAGTCATCTTCAGTGGCATTCTGTCAGGGTAGAGTGATTTGGCTGTTTCATCTGTAAATCTTCTGTTGTGGAGGATGACTTGTATTTCTTACCGTTTTGCTAGAGTGTGCACATTTTACATTTATTTTTACTCTTGTAATTTGTCATATATTTGCTTTCTAAATAGTTTGACTTTGAAATAAATTCTTCAACATGAGTTTTTAGGTTATATTTAATCTGTTGCTATTTTCTATTAATTAATTGAAAGGTTTGTTGTCCTTGTCCATGGCTGATTAGGAAAGAGAGGGTTCTTGACTGTCATTTTAACTAAGTTAAAAAAGGAATACCCAGGAATCAGTCCAATTGAAGCTGAAGATCCTTCGAAAATGGAAGGGAGTTCCTGTGCAGGTTATAGAGAAGAATCCTTGTTTGTGCTGTGTGCATCTGAATATTAATTGTTTTCTCCGTTAATAACTAGCGCACCCAAAATAAACTCCTGCAGTACCTTTTAGACTTCGATGAATGAGCACTTGCCACAGCAAAATTGTGCCTTTACAAACATGCAGTTATCCCACAATACTATCTCAATACCGGTTTTTGCACCTCATCTTACTTGGCAGATTTTTTAGAATAACAAAAGTCCATTACAGTATGATGTAGAGACATAACTAATCTTGCAGATGCAAGTTGGTACTTTTAAAATGCCATTTGGGAGGTAACAGTGATCTGTTATTCCTTTTGAGATGATCCATAAATATTAAATTATTAGATGAATTTCACTGTTACATTGTTGCCTACAGAGTTTCTAGAATTATTTTTAGTGATGATCCAGTTGTCATAATTGTGATCTATCAATTTGTCTTGCTCTTTTTATGTAAGCTTTTGATCTTGGCACTTTTTATAGTGACATCTCTCTTAATAATTAACCTTTCTTAATTTCAATTAACAGGGGAAATATGTGGACCCAACCCATGTGAGAATGGAGGCATTTGCATGAGGGGTTTGGCAGATGAACCTTTTTCATGTGAGTGTCCCAATGGATTCACAGGTCCCAACTGTTCTAGTATTGTGGAGGTTGGTAAGTGCAAGCACGAACCATGACAAAAACCTCTTTCTTGCATGCCTGTCGCTTCTTTGAGCTTTTCACAATGTTATGGACCAGACCAAACTCACTCAAAATATATTAAGAAAATAGCCTAGACTTATTCTTTTTTCTTATAAGTGCCTGGCGTTGCATTGCGGATGCAATTCGATTGGTCAAACTACCAGGCTTGAAGCAAAACACACTTTATTCATACAAAAGTTGCTAGAAATGCTCAACAGCTCTGGCAGCATCTGTGAAGAAAAAAATCAGAGTTAACATTTCAGGTCCGGTGACCCTTCCTCAGAGCAGTTCTTAGGAAGGGTAATCAGACCCGAAACATTAACTCTGATTTTTTCTTCACAGATGCTGCCAGACCTGCTGAGCATTTCCAGCAACTTCTGTTTTTGTTCCTGATTTACAGCATCCTCAATTCTTTCAGTTTTTACACTATTTTCATACACTACAGTTAAAATACAGGTAAGATAAAAACAAAAGAACAGAATTGGCTTAAATGTAACTCTATTGAAATACTTAGCAAAATAATAAACTACTCATTATCTGTTCCAATACAGTAACGTCCCATAAACACACCTTAGCAAAAGCAAATTCAGTAAAAAAGATTGTCTCACATGCACTTTTACCTGCACAAAGAGAACCCAAGCTTTTAGCTATAGCAAAGAGAGAGAGAGAGAGAGAGAGTGAGAGATGTAGCAGCTTTCACAACCCCAACAGCTACTGAAAGCCAGAACTAAAATCCTGGTTCTTCAGGAGCTTGACCCCACCCACCCAACTTTAAAACAAAAACCCAAGACCTCACAAGCTGTTTACATTATTGGCTTGAAGCGGACTGCTTCAAACCTCTGTTTCAACTTCTCTTCATACAAAAAAAAACAAGACAAAATACACCTCTTAAAGCCATAGTATTGTCACAACACTCACCGAATATTGACCTTTCTCAGATGAATATATGGCTAATATTAATTGTGCACCAGTTATACTTGTTGCCTTACCCTGTGCTTGTGCTTGTCTATGTTATAATATTGTCACACAAGAGTAAATGTGGAATGGTTGAATTGATGTGTAAGACAATTTTTTTTAAGATGATCAAGTTTAGTGGTAATGCTACCTGTATGAAAATTATAAATGTTGACCATGGTTATTAAGAATGCCATAAATTTTATATTCACTTTAATTGATTTGCAACCTATCTGCCGACTTCTCCAATTTGTAAAACAACACCTGTGAGAACTTGATTGTAGTTACTTCAGAGAAATTAATACATGGCGTAAATGGAGAAAACTATGGGGGGAGGCAAGAGGGGTCCTCGTATCATTTTTCAAATCAACTCTGGATACAGGAGAAGTACCAGAGGACTGGAGGACAGCTGATGTGTTACCATTATTCAAGAAGGATAGCAAATGAATCAGTGAACTAAAGGCCAGAGAGTCTACCATCAGTGGTAGAGTTTTTGGAGGAGGTGAATAGATGAGTGGATAAGAGTAGTGAAGTGGATGTAGTTTACATGGACTTCAGTAAGACTTTTAAAAAGGTTTCGCGTGTGTGGCTAGCCAAGAAAGTAAAAGCCTGTTTGATTCAGAACAATTTGTCAAATTGGATCCAAAACTGGCTTACTGGCAGGTGATGATCGAAAGTTAGTTTTGCGACTGGACATCTGTGTCCATAGATTTACTCTAGGATTTGGTACTAGTTCCCATGTTGTTTATGGAGCACGTTAATGATCAAGACACAAATCTGAAAGTTTTGATCAGTAAGACCTCAGATATAATGAAAATTGGTGGTGCAGTAAAGAGCAATGAGGAAAGCCTTGGGCAATGGGACAATATAGATGAGCAGATCGGATGGGCAGAACAATGACAAATGGAATTTAATACTGAAAAGTGCTGCATTTTGGGAGGACCAACAGGGCAAGAAGATACAAAGACTCAGAGGGACTTTGGTGTGCATGGCCGTGTATTCTTGCAGGCAGCAGGACAGGTGAATAAGGTGGTTAAAATTGGGATATTTGCTTTTATTGCGAAGGAACTTAACACAAGAGGACAGGAGGTTATGATGGAACTGTACAGACATTAGTTCGACCACAGCTGGAGTACTGTGTGCGTTCTGGTTAGGAAGGATATAATTGCACCACTGAGGTTACAGAGGAGATTCACCAGGACGTCGCCCAGGTTGGAGCATTTCAACTATGAAGATAGATTAGAAAGGCTGATGTTGTTCTCCTATTAGAGTACAGGAAGCTGAGTCGGAACCTGGTGATTATATGTGACATATCAGGGACAAAGATAGGGGGAAATCTTTACCTTCAGCAGAGGGGTCAATAACCAGGAGCCATAGATTTAAGTCAGAAAGCAGAAGGTTCAAAAGGGATTTAAAGAAGTATGTAGATGAACACCTGAAGTGCCACAGCAACCAAAATTATGAGATAAATGCTGGAAATTGGCACCAGTGTAGATAGATGCTTGATGAGTGGAACAGACACAATGGGCTGAAGGGTTTCTTTCTGTCCTGTATGACGCAATGAAAAGCCAGCAATAATTGTGCTAATAATTACTCGAGTCAAGTCAGCATAAGTGTACGATACATATTCTCTGCTTTGTAATATACTTGATATAATGTTCCTTAAAAATGTAATGGACATTGCATAATGACTTTGGAAGTAATAGAATTTGTTTACCTTGAAAATCAAAGCAGGAGAAATATGCTCCTTTTTAAGAGAATGTGAAAGGCAAGGCTGAAGGCTTGCATTCATCGTCAGTGAGAAGTACCGAGTGGACAATCCATTGCAGCAACATCACAGATGCAAGTCTTCAAACAGTACGATTCACTCTATGTGATGTCAAGAAAAGGCCGAAGGCACTGGAGTCTACAAACGCTACCCACCCGACAATATTTCAGCAATGCTACTGAAGACTTGTGTTCTAGATTTAACTAAGCCCTAGCCAAGCACTTCTAGTAGAGCTACACCATTGGCATCAATGTGACAATGTAGAAAATTGCTCAGGCATGTCCTGTATACTAATGTAGGACAAATTAATGTCATTTTGCCAACCAATTACCATCCTGTCAGTCTACTGTCGATCAAAGTGATGGGGGGTTGTCAACACTGCTGTCAAATGACCCTTGAAAAGTAATAACTTGCTCACAGACTCTCGTTTGCATTCTCCCAACCACTTGGCTCCTGACCTCACTTGAACTTTGCTTCAAACAAGGACAAAAGACCTGAACTCCAGAGATGAGGTGAGAGTGACTACCCTTCACATCAAGGCAGCTTTCAACTAAGTATAGGATCAAAGAGCCTTTGCAAAACTGGAGTAACTGGGCATCAGGAGAAAACTCTTCACTATTTAGAATCGTACCCAGCAGAAAGGAACACAGTTGTTATTGGGAGATAAAGCATCTAAAACCCAAGACATACCAGTCGATGTCCACATGGACTTCATGTCAAGGCCCCTCATTGGCAGACTGATTCAAGACATGAAGTCACATGGTATCAGGGGTGAGCTCGCAAATGGATATAGAACTGGCTTAGTCATTGGAGACAGAGGGTAGCAGTGTAAGGATGCTTTTCAGAATGGAGAGTTGTGACTAATGGTGTTCCACGTGAAATCAGAGCTGGAACCTTTGCTGTTTGCGGTCTACATAAATGATTTGGAAGAAAACGTGACTGTTCTAATTAGTAAGTTTGCAGATGATACAAAGATTGGTGGATTTGCGGACAGTGAGGAGGATTGTCAGAGGATATAGTGGAATATAGGTCAATTGGAGGCAAGGGCAGTAAAATGGCAGATGGAGTTTAATCTGGACAAGTGTGAGATAATGCATTATGGAAGGTCGCATCGAGGTGGAAATTATACAGTAAATGGCAGAACCGTTAAGAGTATTGAAATGTAGAGGGATCTGGATGTGCAGGTCCACAGATTACTGAAGATAGCACCACAGGTAGATAAGGTAGTGAAAAAGACCCATGGTATGCTTGGTTCATTGAAAGGGGCATTGAGTATAAGAATAGACAAGTTATGCTGCAGCTTTATAGAACTCCAGTTCGGCCACGCTTGGAATATTGTGTACAGTTCTGGTCACCATATTACCAGAAGGATGTGGATGGTTTGGAGAGGGTACAGGAAAGGTTTACCAGGATGGTACCTGGTATGGAGGATTTTAGCCATGAAGAAACTTTCGATAGACTCAGTTTGTTTTCACTGGAACACAGGAGGTTGAGGGTGATCTTATAGAAGTTTATAAGATTGTGAATGACATGGATAAACTGGAAAGTATGAGGCTTTTTCCCAGAATGGAGGGCTCAATTACTAGAGAACACAGGCTCAAGATTTGGCAGGTTGCGGGGGAGCGGGTGAGTTTAAAAGAGATGTGCAAGGCAAGTTTTTCACATACAGCGTGGTGAGTGCCTGGAACGCGCTGCCAGAGGAGATGGTGGAAGCAGACACAATAGCAATATTGAAGAAACACTTGAACAAATACATGAATAGGGAGGGAATAGAGAGATACGGATTCTGTAAGTGACGACAGTTTTACTATGGAAGGGCAAAATGTGTCGACACAGACTTGGAGGGCCGAAGGGCCTGTTCCTGTGCTGGATTGTTCTTTGTTCTTTCTTCTTTCTTCTACTTGCAGGAATTCTTCAGGGTCCTGTCTGAGGCCCAGCCATCTTCAGTTGTTTCACTAATGTCTAACCCTCTGTTAAAACGTCAGGTACAAGATCTCAATTATCATCGTACTGTTCAGCACCATTCACAATTATTCAATTATGAATCAAGATCTGGACAACACTCAGCTTTGAGTGATAAATGATAATTAACATGATAATTAATTCATGACACAAGTGCCAAGTAATGACCCATCTCCAAGAAAAATCCACCATCCTTGGAAGTTCACTGGCATAACCATGGCTGAACCCCCCTGTAATCAACATTTTGGCGTCCTGCGAGTTAACATTGACTGGAACTGGACTGGACCAGCCATATAGCTGGCCACAGAGCAAGTCAAAGACTAGGAATTCTGTGGCGATGAACTCACCTCCTGACTCCCTCAATGTGCGTCCACCATTTATAAGGCATATTTATTTGGAGGCAGTGGCATTGTTGTGATATCACTGCACTGATGATTTGGAACGTCAGGCTGGTGTTCTGGGAATATGGGTTCAAATCCAATCATGGCAGGTGATGAGATATGAATTCCATAAAATTCTGAGATTTAAAGGTCTCACAATAACTGTGTAACCATTGTTGATTATTAGGATCAGGAGTAAGCTGTTTGATCACTCAAGCCTGCTTCACCATTTAAAATGGCCATAGCTAATCTGATTGTGGTCTCAACTCCACATTTCAGACCTACCCTTGATAACCCTTTGTGTCCCTTGTTAGACAAGAATCTACTTCCACTTCAAAAATATTCAATAACTTGTAGCAGTATGAATTCTAGAAGCATGAATACACTCGACACCCAGCTAGCAATCAACTGAATGTGACATTGACAAGCTGTAGTAAAACTGATGTCAATGTGAATCAGAAGGTAAAAAAAATTGTGATTTTGCTGGAGTAATCCTCCTAGCCCAATGTCTTTGGACCAACCATTTTCAGCTACTTCATCAATAACCTTTCTTTTATTATAAACACAGAGATGCCCCCTTCCTCTCTCCTTCACCTTTGATGGTCTGCATTGCCCTTAATGGGCTGCGTACGTAAATTAATCAATTAGAAAACATGGGTGATTTACTAGTGGTGGTTAATAGATGAAAAATACCACAGGTGATTTAGTGATGTGGAGAAGAAAACATTCAGTTGTGTGTAAGAGCACTTCTGGATATAAAAAAAAGGAAAAAGGAAAATATAAAGCTGAGGTGAGGCCCTGTGTTGATGATTGCACAGTGTTAGCTCAGTTTGTCGCATGCACTGAGACACTAACAACATTCAAATTTGGGCTGTTAAGTGACAAACAGCATTCACACAACACAAATGCAAAGCAATGATCTTATCACAAAGAGAAATTCCAACCACCTATTCCTTGATATTCAATGGTATTACCATCACTAATTTCCCCAAGATTGCCATCCTGAGGTCACATTGACCAGATGATTAATTGGACTGGCAATAGACATGAGCAGACAACTACATCAAGTCAGAGGTTAGATATTCTGAGATAACAAGCATGGGGCTGGATGAACACAGCAGGTCAAGCAGCATCATAGGAGCAGGAAAACTTGACGTTTCGGGCCTAAGGGTTTAGGCCCGA
>JAHRHZ010000012.1:36002356-36029877 GCA_024137785.1 Ginglymostoma cirratum | reverse complement strand
TCGGGCCTAAACCCTTAGGCCCGAAACGTCAAGTTTTCCTGCTCCTATGATGCTGCTTGACCTGCTGTGTTCATCCAGCCCCATGCTTGTTATCTCGGATTCTCCAGCATCTGCAGTACCTTTTATTTCTGGTTAGATATTCTGTTGTGATTAATTTGCATTCTGAATCCTCAAAGGCTGTCTGCCACTTACAAGGCATGAGTCAGAAGTTTGATGGAATACTGCCCTTTGACCTGGATGTTTACAGCATAAGCAACACTCTAGAGACTCGACAGCACCTGGGTCTGAGCAATCCATTTGGTTGACCTCCTGCACTAGTCTAAAAACCTATTTCTTCGATTCATCACATTTTGGTTGCTAGATAAATTATCTACAAACTATACTTTAGAAATTCACTAAGCAATCTTCAGCTATCCATTCCAAAACCACAGACGTCACCACCTAGAAAGATAATAGGTGAATGAGAATAAAACAATCCTCACCTGAACACATACAAGTGCTATTTCTATAAGGCCAGTGGCTCCTCACCATCTTCTTAGCAAAACTGAAGACAATAAATGCTGAGCATGGCATCAACTCCTACATCCTCAGAATGAATAGTTAAAAACTGAACTTGCAAGAATCTTTTGTTTTGGATGGTATTTACTGAAACAAAGGCTCGCTTGCGTGTAGTTAAACCCTTGTCGGGGATATCTCAGACACAAAAGACAAAGTGCAAATTGATTTTTTTTAAAAGCCATTTCTACTCTGGCTTTGTTCCAACTTCACTGACAAAATACTAATGGCAAATGTCTGAACAACCATTCTGATTTGGATTTTTTTTAAAAGAACACTTGCTGACATACTGATAGTGGTTGGTAGAACTAATGTTACTATGGTGATTTTATTCATAGGGTGATCTCGTTCTTAATAATCCCTTTGAATTTCCATTATAAAATATGATGCTTTGTATTTGGGTTTGGTAACTTGATTGAAATATTATTGACAGTAAGAGAATATTGATAACTGAAGAAACCATTTATGTCCTCAAAAACTAACTTGAGATATTGTTTCATCCATTTAATTTGGTGCTGGAGACAATATTGGACTTAGATGTTTTTGTCTAACTTAGGATACTTATAAATAGTTTTATTTCCAGTAAAAGCTTGTGAAGTGATAAGGTTAGTCCTTTGCTCAGGTGGAATGAATAGCTATTGCTTAAACGAGAATAAGAGATAAGGCTGACAATTCATTTTAATCATAAAAATTTGCGTGAGCTTCAGTCACCGCTGAATTTTTTTAAGATTTTTTTTTCCTGTAATTACTTTATTTCTACACCTTCCCTACTCATTTCCACAATGTATTGTTCCCAACCAAGAGGAATAGATTCAGCCTGCCAGTGTCCTGCTTAACTGATAAGCTATGAAAAAAACCTGCAGGGTGACTTCTAGACACACTTTTTCTTCCACCCTTTCTAAAATTACATTGAGATATTTTCTTAATGTTATCAATGTTCATGAGAATGGCAGTGTGATGGTAATCCAGAGGTCCAGACTAATGCTGTAGAGGCTGGAGGCAGAATTTATTTTCAGATTAAGTGTGTAGGCACTAAATGTGAGAAGGACATCTGCTCAGGGTTGGGTCAGGCACCCTCATGCTTATTTGTGAGTGAGTAAAAACTCCAAATTTTGTAAGTTCTAAATCCTGACCGGAACATCTGGGCTCCAGTTTCCAGTCACCACATTTGAAAGGGAACCAGATAGAACTTCACTCCTTGAAGAGATGTCAGAGACTGGGCAAAATCCGGTGCCACATTTTAGTGATGCCTCCCCAAAGGTTCTCCTGAGCGTTGTCCAGGACAGATGGAAGTTCTTTTCCCTAGGAAAGGCGAAAAGAGTCCATCTCAACAGATGAGGAAGTTTGGACAGACATGGATGTAGAGGCCAGCACCATTAACAGGCTCAGAGAACCTGGCTCCAATGCCACAAAAGGATGAATGATCTTCTGTGTGCCAGCAGACTATTTGCTACTGTCCGCTCAACAGTGCCCCTGTGTATGTGAATTACCATTGTAAGGTTGCCACTGCACAGGATTGTCACATAGGAGGTTAAATGCTAGGCGTCTCCGTCAGATGCCTCCAGTGTAACTAATGCCTGTCACTTCATTGCAGCACCCAATGTAACATGACTGGCACTGCAGCGGTACTGCCTCTCACACATTTGCCTGAGTTCAAACAGAAAAGGAGCGACAACATTCAGTAGTTCAGGCATCATCAGGTGACTGACCTTTCGTCACCATTGGGAGAATGGACATTTTTATTGCTATTCATGGGGCACAGATACAGCCACAAAAGGTTAAGCTCCATTTTGAGTTCAGCCTCGTTTTTCTACCCCGTCATGTTTTCTGGCATCATTCAGTGTGGCTGCCTTGCTGGGGTTAGCTTGTTGATTCAGTTAGATTTCACCCCTCGCAGTTTAAACATCCAACATCCACAAGATAGATTGCATGCAGCTGAGGCTTCTCATGAGCTGATCAATGTGGAATGACTTCAGTCCTCAAACTATAAATGTTGCATCAAGATGCAGATTGTTTATGAAGGAGCTAAAAAACAAAGGAAGACGTTTCACTCTTTGGTACTCAAGGAAGAAGTCAACCCTGCAAGGTATACATCTAGGAAATGTGGTTAGTTGGTGAACACACATGTTTCCTGTTTGGACTAATAAGACTAATAACATTCATGAGTGTTGTTCCAACAAGCTAAGGTAATGATGACTATTCATAACATGCTAATGATTGCAAAAGAGAGTCCTGCTGAAAGCCGACCTACCTGAAAAGTACTGACAACTCAATAGTAGAACTTGAGCCCACCACCAGGAAACCAAATGTCTCCCTCCTACCCAATTAATTTCCTGCCCTGTGCCCTTCTGAAGGTTCTGGGCAGGCCTGGAAACTTCCACCCATGCTTTCAGATGCTACCGAGGCAATAGGGGAATATAAATTCAATTAATTGATAAGCCTGGAATAGAAAAGCTAGCGAGTGAATTGGAGATCATTAAACTATCAGATCGTTGTAAGACCCTATCTGTTCCGCTAATGCCCTTTTCAGAGAAGGAAATTTGCAATCTTTATTTGGTGCAGCCTACAATTGACTCCACAACAATGGATTTTTGACTCTTTAAATGGCCTCTTATGGCCTTGTCAGCAACATTCACATCATATGGAAGAACAAAGGAAACCTATCCTTAGTCAATATCCTAGACTCATCTCCAGACCAATATCCAAATCATCCTTGGATCAATGCTGTGCCACTAACAGAGGTGGAAGTGCAGAGATATACAGTTAGGAATATGTAGCCCCAGACATCCTCAACATGGATTCCAGACCTCATGAAGACTCATGGTATTAGATCAAACCTGGATTGGTTGACTATCAGCTTCTGCATCCTCCAACTAATGAAACAGTAGTCCTCCATTTTGAACACTGCTTGGAAGAAGCACTGATGGTCACAGGGGCATATAATGTACTCAAAGTGGGAGTTTGACTGCTTAGCAGTACCTCTACTGACTAAGTTTGTCAAGTCCTAAAGGACATATCTACATCTTGCTGTAGCAGTTGGTGAGAGAACCGACTAGAAGGTAAAACCTTTTGGTTGCCAGTGCATCTCTCCATGGCAGTATTGATAGGAAACATTATTGCACAGTCCTTCTAGAGCTGCAGAAACATTTTCACACTGATTAAACCGATCACTGAGTGTGGAAGTATCACTATGCTAACGTGTATAAATTCAGAACTTATTCAGTGACTTCAAACTGACCATATATGAGGTGTTGTGAAGCATCAGAAACTGTAGAATTGTCTTACAACGCACTCTGTTGTGATGATCAGGGATTAATCCTGGTTCAATGATGGAGCAGTACCAGCCATACCTAGGCGAAGCTACTACTCCGCACTCTATGTGTGTTAAACAGCAGAAGCAGCACAGGAGAAATGATCCCATAATCGTCAAATCACATTAAATCTTTGCAGTACTACCATGTCAAGTCCTAAGTGTTGGTGGACAATCAAACAACTAAGCAGTAAAGGGGCCTCCAAAATTGTTCCTACCTTCAACAATGATGGAGATCAACACATCAGCATAAGAGGCAAGACTTGCCCGAAATCTCAAGTGAAATGATTCATCTTGGCCTCCTTTTGAGGATCTGATTGTCATAATTTTCAGTCCTCAGCCAATTTAATTGACAGCACATGATAACAAAAAAAGGTCTGAAAGCACTGGACATACTAGGTGATATCTTACAGGCGTCTGAGCAATGTTGGCAATGGTGAAATGTGTGGCAAAATCGGGTGACATGAATGATGAAGTCTATCTAACCCTAATCCTAACCCTAAACCTAACCCTAGCTAGCCCTAATCCTAATCCTATCTCAACATCAGGAGCAATTTAGAATGTAGAACATAGAAAGTACAGCATAGTACAGGCCCTTCGGCCCACAATGTTGTGCCAACCTATTATCCTACTGGAATCAATCTACCCTGCATACCCTACATTTTACTATCCTCCATGTGCCTATCCAAGAGTTGCTTAAAGGTCTCTAAAGTATCTGACTCCACTACCACTGCCAGCAGCACATTACATACGCCCACCACTATCTGTGTGAAGAACCTACCTCTGACATCTCCCCTATACCTTCCTCCAATTGCCTTAAAATTATGCCCCTTCGTAATAGTCATTTCCGCCCTGGGATAATGTCTCTGACTATCCACTCTACCTATGCCTCTCATCACCTTGTAAACCTCCATCAAGTCACCTCTCATCCTTCTTCGCTCCAATGAAAGAAGCCCTAGCTCCCTCAACCTTTCCTCATCAGACCTGCCCTCCAGTCCAGGCAGCATCCTGGTAAATCTCCTCTGCACCCTCTCGAAAGCTTCCACATCTTTCCTATGATGAGGTGACCAGAACTGAACACAATATTCCAAGTGTGGTCTAACCAGAGTTTTATAGAGCTGCAGCATAACCTCACGGCTCTTAAACTCAATTGCCCTGCCAATGAAAGCTACTACTTTCCATATACCATACGTCTTCTTTACAACCCTATCAACTTGTGCCTTTTTCTTCAAAAGCGGTGCATTGAGATTCTCACTAGGCAGCAGAGTGTTGCCAATAGGTGGTGATTAATGACTGTTAAGCACCTTGCTAACAGTTGGCATGGTGGCTTAGTGGTTAGCACTGCTGCTTCACAGCACTAGGACTGCAGGTTCAATTCTAGCCTCAGGTGATCGTCTGTGTGGAGTTTTCATGTTGTGTCTGTGTGGGTTTCCTCCCACAGTCCAAAAATGTGCAGGTTTGGTGGATTGGCTGTGCTAAAAAAGTCTAGGGTAGGGGGTGGGCCTGACTGGGATGCTCTTCAGAGGACTGGTGTGGACTTGATTGGTTGAATGGCCTGCTCCCACACTGTGGGAATTTTGTGAGTCCAACTTGCCTCATTAATATTCAATTTTCCCTCTTGCCAAAGTCACCAAACAAATTTGATGTTGGGAATATTCAACAAGGAGAACAGAGCAAGCTCCTGTGAATTCAGTTTGTTACCTGCTTATAACGACCTCCATTTTCAAAACCAGGGTACCTGCCCATGCACCCATGTCCATGGGCATTGACACCTGACATGCTGCCAACCTCTAAGAACCTTCATGGCATATTGGACTGCTTCAGCAACTATCATTGTAATTCCTGCTGTCTTTCGGTATCATTCAGAGTAGGCACAAAGCCAGGAAGCTCATCATAGTTGAGAGCAGGCCTCGGTCGAATCAAGGAGGATAGCTTTTGCTCAGGGTTTAAGGCACAGTCAGTCAAGGATAACCACTGATAGCAATTCAGGTCTGCTCATGGTGGTCAGATTCAGGATTCTCTGCTCACAAGGGGTGAGGAGCTAAATGACAGGTATCACACCGCCTGCCTTTACCCTTTCTGCCCTATTGTGAGCTGTTATTCTCGTGGAATGAGAGTGAGGCAGAATATTATGGGTGATAAGAGTGGGTTCATTTTTAGGACTGAAATAAAGAAAAATAATGGTAGATAACTTTAAATGTAGGCATCGAAAGAACTTTATAATGAACAAAGACAGTAAATAATGTCAAAAGAAGAATATAAGATATCTCCCCTAAGTTAGATGCAGGCATATGATAATTTGAGAGCTCTACAGCATTAACCTCAAGAAAGAATCTTCTGCAAATGACTTATTGTTTTCTGAAACTGCGACTCCATTGGAATTGCAAATGAGCTAGTAAACGGAGAGGTTAACAAATTCAATAGTTTCAAGTCTTTCCCCCAGCCAGTAAGTCATGATCATTATTATTCAGAAAACAGGCTACAACCATCACCAAGTTTGAAGATGTAGTAAATCAGGATTTTGGATGGTGCAAGCATATAAAATCTGAACGATTATAAGATAGAATAATTAAGGCATTAGCAGTTCTGCAATTCTGAAGTCCTACAATCGGAAACTATGGGAAACCTGTAGTCGTGGCCAAGTGGTTACGGCGATGGAGGTGAAATCTGTTGGTTATTCCCCATGTAGGTTCGAGTCCTACCGCCCACGTTTCCGCAACTTGCAGATTTGCTTTCCCTGGCCCTTTCACCTTCTACTCTGCTAATTTGCCAGCATGGGTTGGTTAGCTTAGATGATTAGAGTGTGGTGCTAATAATGCCAAGGTCGTGGGTTCAATGACCACGTTTGTAGGATTTTAGTCACGAATTAAACACTTTCAGTTTTGACTGCAAGTTGTGCAGCTGTGTTTTCTTTGGGGCAGCACAGTGGCTCAGTCGTTATCACTGTTGCCTCACAGCGCCAGGGACCTGAGTTTGATTTCACCCTCAAGCCACTGCCTGTGAGGAGTTTGCACATTCTCCCCTGTGTCCGCGTGGGTTTCCTCCAGGTGCTCCAGTTTCCTCCCACAGTCCAAAGATGTGCAGGGTAGGTGGATCGGCCATGATAAATTGACCATAGTGTTCAGGGATGTGTAGATTAGGTGGGTTACAGGGGGATGGGGTCTGGATGGAATTCTCTGAGGGTCAGTGTGGACTTGTTGGGCCGAACAGCCTGTTCCACACTGTAAGAGCTCTATGATCTAAGTCCTGACTTCAACTGTAAAAAACATGTGGAATGGCCCATTTGGAACTTGGATTCATTTTTGGAGGATAATACCACTAACAGAGGACCGTTAACGTTGCTAACACTGACAAAATTGAGAAAAGTTACAGAACATTGAGGTCAGTGACTACAAATGTGCAGATGATTGTGTTTTGGATGAGATTCTTTTATTCTTACTATTTGACTAGGAGTGAACAGTGGTTTGGAATGTAGGGACATGGAATAAAACTAGCATTCGTAGGAATTCATTTTTTGTCACCAGCAAACATCAAGTGTTTGACATTAATGCCAAAAATAAGATCATTAGAAACAGCTGCAATGATGGTAGGATTCAAATTGAAATTTGTGGATGTTGTGAAGATAATAATGTATTGATGACTTTAATCTTCCACTTTGAAGGTACCACCTTCAATTCTTCTTCAAATTTGTAAGTGTTCGTTTGATTTTTAACTTGAGACCTAAGCCTCATTTACATGCAGCTTACATAGTGAGCTGCAGGCATACTATTGACATTATATGCAGGCATTGTTGAGAGGCTCTCTAGTTCAGGCAAATGGGAAGATAAACTGCTCTTACACTAGGGCTGACAGTTCATGCTCGAGCCTGAATAATCTTGAAAGGTCTCTCTTGCAAGAGCACTTTGGATTTTTTTTCCCATAAACCCAGAATTTAAAATGGAGGAGGTGATTAAATCTGAACATCTGCCAGTAGCCCCTTTAAGAACACCCTATTTAATCCACTTCTCTGGGATCATAGGGCTGAATTTCATGGGATGTTGTATTCCTTGCATCCCACCACTCCAAAACAAAAGCTGGTTGTCAGCCTGCCTAATGAAAATGAAAATGCCTAATGAAGGGTTCTGATGAAGGGTTTAGGCCCGAAACGTCAAGTTTTCCTGCTCCTATGATGCTGCTTGACCTGCTGTGTTCATCCAGCCCCATGCTTGTTATCTCGGATTCTCCAGCATCTGCAGTACCTTTTATCTCTTAGCCCTGCAATGATATAATGCTGGTGACAGCTTTAGTTGTTTCAGAGTGGAGCATGCGTGCCCAGCTGAGAAGGATATGCTATCCTGGAGTCACTGAGATCTAACTCAAAGAAAAAGGCCCTTCTGCCATCAAATCTGAACTTTGCAAAAACAACCACCTAATTACTCTAATGTCATTTTCCAGTACTTGGCCCATAGCTTTGTGCATTTTGGCATTGCAAATTCACATCTGAATACTTAGAGTCATAGAGTTACACAGCACTTAAACAGACCCTTCAGTTCAACTCGTCCATGCTGAGCAGATATCCTGAACTGATCTAGTCTCATTTACTTCATAAACGATATGAGGGTTTCTGCCAATACCACCCTTACAAGCAGTGAGTTCTAGATTCCCACCACCCTCTATGTGAAAGGTTTTCCCTCACATCGCCTCTAAACCTCCTGTCTCTTATCTTAAGGATCTGCTGGCTAACCTGATGAGCAGGTTCACATGAGCCAGGTATGCTGTCCTGCAGAAAGAAGACTGATGGAACTTGAAGTTGAAGCTGGGATTTTGACAGCCCTGGCTGCAGCCCCAGCGCAGGAAAAGTGGATGGTTTTGATATGCTAGGGTGGGAATTAAAGTAGGTCAACCCCTAAGGAGACTGGATACTGTGGGTGCTGCTCACTGGGACAGGAAATTTTCACAAAGGAGGTATCTCATCTTCCTGTCCAACAGCAACACCCTTAATGAAAACTGCCAGACTACCAACCTTGCCTCAGCCTGTTCCTCCCCAACTTGAAAAATCAGTAGAGGGAGAATAAGGCCACTAAATAGCCATTAATCCACTACTTAAGGGGCTGAACAGGCCTAAGGGTGGGCAGACTACCTGCACAATATACAACACAGGAAAGGTGTGGGTGTGAAGGCAGTGGAAATGTCACTTGCTTCACTTCCAGTGCACCCCACCCTCAAATATATCTGTTGAGGCAGAGGGAGGATATAATATCTACTGCATAAAATAATGCAACATACAAGGAACCCACTCAGCCCATCATACTGATGCTGACTCTTTGGATGAGTTGTCAATCTTGATGCACCTCCTTATTCTTTCCCCAAAGTTCTGCAACATTTCTTCTCAGGTATTTGTCCAATTTCCTTTTGAATGTGCTTCTGCCACCTTTTCAAGCACTGCATTCTAAATCACAAGAACTTGCATGACTGAAGACAAAACTCTTCTGGTTCATTTGCCATCACTTTAAATCTGTGTTTTCTGGTTATTGATCGTTCTACCACCGGAATTTGTTTCCCCTCTATTTACTGGACTGAAACCATTCATGCTTTTAAAAACCTTAAATTTTGTGTAATCTGTTTAAAATGGAGCAATTTACTTCTTGCCCCTCCTCATCCTATCAAAGTGTGCCACTTCAGACTTGCATAATCCAGTGCAAGTTTTCCTTGCAAAGCATTACCAAGTATATATTTATAAAACCTTTGAGCTCCATTTTATGTTAACTGCTAATCATTCTCAAAATCTCCCTGCCCTTTTCAGATTTCTTCTGCTTGGTTCTCTACTAAACCTTACATTTCTATGTGAACATTATAATTGTGGTCTTTTGTATCCCAATATCGAATTTAAGATGCTGCTGTCAGTGTGAACAGAATGATAATTGGCCTGATGCCACTTATAGGTTGTTACTGTAATTTGCGACAGAGAGTGGCACTTAAAATTAGCCATGTGAAGTTTTGGACTTTTGAACAGTACCACATTTGTATCTAGTTCTTGTTAAGAATGTTGCATTTGCACACCTGTTCTGCCAATAACACCTTATTTCTTGCCCTCATGCTTTATTTTCCCACTTTTGTGTTGACTTTCCATCATAAATTCCCACAACCATGTGAAATACATATTCCTGGTCACTTTTGAAAGTTTCCATGTACTAACATGCTCTGCCCACTGGGTGGCCATACACGGTTCATGAATATTTTCAAGGACTTGGGCCGGAATTTTTTGAACAAATGTTATCTTTCTTAGCAGCTTTATCTTTAATTGATAAGCTTTTAACAACTTTATTTTTAATTTTCTTTTTACAGTTTCTCTAGCCGTCTCCATTTCCAGGCTCAATTTCCAGTTGTTTAAGCCTCACCATCTTCAAGATGGCCACCATTTTTGTCTGTCCTCAACCTTCCATTATTCCATTCCTTGACCCATTCTCAATTGTTTCCAACTCATAATTCCCACCTCTTCCTCTGTAATGTCCCACAGCTGAAAGCAAGTAATTTTAGCACTCTAGTCTCTAATATACTGCAAGCATTTAAGTATTCTCACACATATCTCAGTTGTTACTGTCATGAATGGAGTAAGAACCAATTTTAATCCACATCGATATATAGACATATATTTTGTGACTGTTTTAAAAACATATTTAGCAGCCCAAACAAGGAAGGCTGCTGTATATGTGGCTGGACTTACCAGTAACCTTCCAGAAACTTCTTGAAAGCTTTCATCACCCAGAGCCCAACACCTTCTGATCAACGTTTCCGCTAATTTTTTTTGTCTTCCACGCAGACCTCCAAGGTCCATGCATAGCAACTGGAAATCAATGTTGCAATCTGCGTTAGCATGCTGATCACCAAGTGTGGAACATCAGAATGGCTGTGCATATGTGCAGTTGTGTAACTTACAGGGAATGTTCTTCCTGATGTACCTGAAATGCTAGCTGTTGTGTTGAACCCTTCTACAGAGATAACCATCTACAAGAAAAACCACTACACCATAGAATTGCAAGTTGTACCCATCCTACATTCCAAACCTCTGGAATGGGCCATAGACAGTTAGCTGCAATGCATGTCTTTGTCGCTTCCCCGCTTCAGGAAGCTTGGTCACATTTAGGTTTAGATTTATTTAGATTTACTTATTAAGTATAGGAATATATGTACAGCAAAAAGTGCACAAAGTCGCCACTCACTGGCACCCACTTGGTTACAAAAGCCAGAGTTATAAGATTTAACAGAACCAAAATGTAAGCAAGAAAAAAAGAAGTCCAGATTGCAGAGTCCCAAATCCCATCTCCACAATGGTGCAGGCGCTGCTCCAATTGCTAGGCTGCTGTCGCTGCCACTGCCTGAACGTCCTGCTCTCACTGCCGCCATCTCTCTGGCCCGCGCTCAATCCGCCATTGCTGCAGGACACGGCCCACGTGTTCAGCTCCTGCCACGCGGTTCCCAGTCGCAACCCGACTCCTCAAATCCTTAGGTAGGTGGTTAAAAGGGTGGGGGCATAGGGCGGGGATCGAACTACTGCAGACAGGAGAGAGAAGAAGAAGAGAAAAGGAAAAGGAAAGGGAACTGGCGAGCAGAGTGGGGCTCCAAATGACTATTACAATGCTGAATCCAACTGTGTTTTTAGCTATACAGTTTTGAAATAGCATTTAGTTTGGGGATTGGTGCTGCTACATACAAATTCTACTGTCAATTTCCACACCATTAACTCTAGCACACAAAGAAACAATGGAACAGAGGTTAGACTCCTGAAAAACTTTCTCAAGTGACCTTATTTTTAAAGAGAAGAAGCTATGAATTTTCTACAGCTGGCTAGCTAATCAACCATTTCCATAAAGAAATTCCGAACTGCTAACGCCAGGTTTATAGTTTGGGTTCCACCTTTAAAAGCAAGGGCATTGTTCATCCAGTGTAATTAAGTTGTATGAAGGGTCTAGGCCTGAAACGTCAAGCTTTCCTGCTCCTGTGATGCTGCTTGGCCTGCTGTGTTCATCCAGCTCCACACCTTGTTATCTCGGATCTCCAGCATCTGCAGTACCTATTATCTCTGTTTTGTACTTAAGTTGTTACTAATTAAATAATCTCATGATCCTTTCTGATTCTATCTCTGTGTGTATTGTGAAGTATATCCCCACATCACAGAATGTGTGAAATAAAACCTCCTTCTGGGTTAATTTTCCCACTCTGTTGTTGCAGCGCATATTAATTCAGAATCCAAAAGCAGAGGGAGTGTGGGAAATAACACTCCTGCTGTTTTGAAAAATGGAGGAGAAAAGTGAACCTCAATCTGAGTATGGACAGATATTAAGAATCCAGAGAGATATTTGTTTTAAACATGCAATCTGTCTTTAACAGAACGAATATGTGGAAAATGCTCAGGGGCATGCAAAGATGAATTCCCAAAGATGAGATGGAAATATTACAACAGTAAAGGTGACTTTGCTATGGAAAACCATGAGGATAAAGAGCAGGGAATACATTTTCTGGACTGCATGCAAAGGAGCAAAATATCAGGATGCTATTGATAAGTGGATTTTAAAGAGATTATGTCTGATTTCAGAGAGAATGTTAAGGGACAAGCTGCAGTAAATACGTCTTGGAGTTGCAGGCAGATAATGAGGTTTTTGCTGAGGGTAAATGAAGTGTTGAGGTCAGAAGAGATATGTGAGTTCAGAAGCTGATTGGAGTCCTAATTTCCTGATTGCCCCTGCACTCTCTGTGTCTTGCTTCTAACAATTTGTTAATACAAACCTTGCCTTTTGGCCTGGAATTCCATCCGAAACCTGATCCCTCACCTGTTCTGAGAATGTGAAAGAGAAATTCCAAGCTCCTAATTGAGCCAAAATCTTGAAAATGCTGCTGATTCAGTCTTCATTCTTAGACTCTGGTATCATCTGCAAAATCTTCCTAATACAACCATGCTCCCTAACAGTTGGCTCCCACCTGGAATTATAAACTCATTTGAAAATTCCCTAACTCAGCCTTCACTGTAATATAAATGTGTTTATAAATATTCCCACTCAGTCCTTCTCCTGCCTGGAGGTGTAAATATTATTGATTAAAATATTTTAAGTTTACCCCCGTCTGCTGCATAACTAATATTGCTCACAGACTCTATTTCATTTAATGTCTTTTGGGAAGGAGTGTGTATAGGTTCCTTTTACTTTTTGAATAAATTTGGTCTGTTTACTGAATGCATTTTGTAGTGCTACATTTTAAAAGTAAGGAAGAATTTTTTTACATTTGGAGATGCTAAATTAGCTGCTTAACACCATTACTAATAAGTAAGCTCTATTTTTATTTTAACATTTATTTCATATTTTATTTTGTTTAATATAACATTTGTACAGAATTACAGTGAATTGCGTTTTGCTACAACATTAAGTACAGTTTCTGGGCATGATTCAGTTGCTGCAGCTTCCCATCAGAAAAATGACAGGATGGTACTACTGTTGGTACTCATTTCGTCTCATAGCCAACCTTTGTTCCCATTGTCATGTTTGTGTCAAACTGTTCTGCCAGTCTCCACATTTGTACCAGGAACTGTGTGTTCACTTGTCATGATGTAATTACACTTGCTAGCCAATAGTAATGCTGCAGTACTTCAGCATTGTATCGGCCAGTTTCTCTACCTTGTGCTATCAGGAAAGCTTTAATCAGATAGTTTAAAAAAAAACCTGAATAGTCTGCGTTTTATTGCTAGGCTCATGCAACTCAGTGCATAACTAGGCTACATCAGAGGGCTGTTAAGAGTCAACGATGTGGTTGTGGGTCTGAAGTCAAGTATGGTCCAGATTGTGTAAGGATGGTTGGTTTCCTTTGTAAAGGGCATTCGTGAGCCAGTAAAGGTTTTATGCCAAACAACAGATTGATTTCACTGATGATCAGTTTTCTTTTTTTTAAACTTGAATTCAAATCCTGAAACTGCTACGGTGAGTTGAATTCAGGTTGTCTTACCGATTGTTTTGACAATTTAACACCACACCATTGCATTGCATTAACCTGTACACTGCTGTGAGTTTTGTACATTAACAGATAATAATATGACATCAAACCATTAATAAATTATTTGAAATTGTGAAATGAATTATGTTTGCAAAACTAGTTTGTGTTGACTTCTTTCTTTAAACTTCCTTCACCTGAAAGCAATTGTGCTGATCCCCATGTACATGAAAACAATGTTAATGTGCACATGTATATGATTAACACATTCATAATGAAACACATTTCATAGAATACGACTGAGGTAAAAGGTACTGCAGATGCTGGAGAGTCCGAGATAACAAGGTGTGGAGCTGGATGAACACAGCAGGTCAAGCAGCATCATAGGAGCAGGAAAACTTGACATTTCGGGCCTAAACCCTTCATCAGAAATGGGGGAGGAGAAGAGGGTTCTGAAATAAATAGGGAGAGAGGGGGAGGCATATCCTCTCCTCTATCCATCCTCTATCATATCCTCCCCTCTATCCATCCTCTATCCGCCTCCCCCTCTGTCCCTATTTATTTCAGAACCCTCTTCTCCTCCCCCATTTCTGATGAAGGGTTTAGGCCCGAAACGTCAAGTTTTTCTGCTCCTATGATGCTGCTTGACCTGCTGTGTTCATCCAGCCCCATGCTTGTTATCATAGAATACGACTGTTTGCTCACCCAGCCCTGTTGCCTTGATCTTGCTATTTCTCTTTACATGTGCTCTTTCACTTATTTTTCTCTTTCTCTTCTATGGATGTCCCCTTAACCTTTTGTTTTACCTTCCGGTTTTTCTGTTTTTGTAGTAGTTGATATTCATTTTATCCAGCTGAAATAGCAAAAAGAGTCAGAAACAGCTGATAAATAGCTGCTTTGGAATCATTTTTGTAGGGAAAATAAGGTTTTCACTGGTTCTGTTTCTATGACCTACCCAAATCTTGTTTTTCCAGCCCAATCATCCCCAAATACATACCACCAACCCTCAGCATCTCTACACACACCAGCCCACCAACCCTTCCCCACCTCCACCTTCCCCACACCCATTACCGCTATCACCACCTCATTTTCATTATCACCAATGATAGTGCTTCTTTCTTCCTATTCATCCAATTTTGCTTCCAGCACAATATCCATTTAAGTGGACATGCCTGGCTAAAGTGCTCATTTTAGAAAAGCAGGAATTGCTAGATGAAACTAGATGGAGGTCTGCTTAGTTTCTTCCTGCCATCTTGGCAGTTTAACAATAATGCAGAGGGGCAACTAATTATGATGGTCAGTTACTGTTTAGTTAAGAGAACTCACTGGTGGTAGCATGCATTGGGAACCATAGGGTCAAAATTATCCCAATAATGCTACAGGAGTATAAATACATTAATTCCTCCTCGCTTCTGTCCTAAAATTCCTGTTAGCTGTGGAAGCGCTCCCTCAGGCAACCCACTGTGTGGATAGAAGCTTGCACAGATGGATAATTACTAGAAATTACATATATCAGATGAAAACGGCTGAACGACTTTAGTCAGTGAAATCACTTATATCATACCACGCCTGCCATTGTATGTGATTAGGTATTTTTAACCTTTGATGAACAAAGATCCTGGCAGTAATTTTGACCTTGTACAACAGGTGACAATGAATTGCCAACCCATTTTGTAGCTGTTCCAATTTTTTTTTTTAAATTGTAATGCATCTTAACTTCAGTGGTAATAAAAACTATCGGAGATGTAAAACAGGCTGTGGATTGAGCAATACTGATTGCACACTAAGTCACATAGTTAACATTAATTCTCATCCCCTTCTCTGTACAATATAGAATGCGAGAAAAATCAGTTTTATTTCAAAGAAGTGGTGTAATGCTTTCAGAATGATGTTTTATGAATGAACAATAACATAAAGAGCATTTTTAGTTGGAAATGACTACAAGTTGACGATGATTATGTTAAATTGTATGTATGGTGAATGTGTCAACGTTTTGGGCTGAAACCCTTCGTCAGGGCTGGGGAAGGGGAGGGGAGCCCAGAAATAAGTCGGGTGAGTGGAGTGGGACTGAAGGGAGGGTAGATAAGATGGAGATAGATGGATGCAGGTAGGGGTTTATTGTGGAGGTCAGTGGGAAGGGTGAAGCAGGTAAGACGGAAGATGGATGTCAACCAGAAGATCAGGTTGGTTGGTGCGTGCAGAGCGCAGATACTCCACAAACCAGTCCCCGAGTCAGCATTAGGTCTCTCCTATATAGAGGAGACCACATTGGGAGCAATGGATACAGTGGATGAGGTTAGATTAGGTGCACCTGCCACTATACCTCCCCTCTCACCTCTGTCCAAGGCCCCAAACAATCCTTCTATATTCAGCAGAGATTCACCTGCAACGGCCTAGTGGTATCATTGCTGGACTGTTAATCCGGAAACCCAGATAACGTTCTGGGGACCCGGGTTTGAATCCTGCCATGGCAGATGGTGGAATTTGAATTCAATAAATATCTGGTATTAAGAGTCTAATGATGACTGTGGAAAACCCACCTGGTTCACTAATGTCCTTTAGGGAAGGAAACTGCCATCCTTACCTGGTCTGGCCTATGTGTGACTCCAGACCCACAGCAATGTGGTTGACTCTTAACTGCCTTCTGGGCAATTAGGGATGGGCAATAAATGCTGCCTAGCCAGCGACACCCTCACCCATTGAATGAATAAAAAAAAACTTCATCTAACCTCATCTACTGAACCCGTTTCTCCTAATGTGGTCTAGTCTATATTGGGGAGACCAAATGCAGACTCGGGGACCAGTTTGCAGAGCATCTGTGTCCTGCACGCCCCAAACGATCCGACCTTCCAGCTTCCATCCACTTTAACACTCCCTCCCACTACCCTGGTGACATGTCCATCCTTGGCCTCCTCCACTGTCAGAGCTGCATTACCCAGGCAAGTGGGGAGTATTCCATCACATTCCTAACTTGTTGCTTTGTAGATGATGGATAGCTTCAGGGAATCAGGAAGCGAGTTATGTGCTGCAGGATCCCTAGGCTCTGACTTGCTGTTTTAGCCAATGTGTTTGTATGGCTGGTCCAGTTCAGTTTCTGGTCAATGTTAATCCCAAGAATGATGATAATGGGGCATTAATTGATGGTATAACCATTGAATGTTATGAGGTGATGATTAGATTCTCTCTGATTGGAGTTTGACATTGCCTGGCATTTGTACAGCGTGAATATTAGTTGCCCAAACCTAGATTTTGCTCAGAGTGTACTACTTTTGAACATGGACGATCTCAGTATCTGAGGAGTCATGAATGGTGCTGAATGCTGAACATTGTCCATTCATCATCAAACACCCCCAGTTCTGACCTTATAGTGGAAGGAAAGTCACTGACAAAAGAGCTGAAGGTCGCTGGCCCTTAGACACTACCTTGAGGAACTCTTGCAGAGATGTCCTGGACCTGAGATGATGATTGACCTCCAACAACCACAACCATCTTCCTTTTGTGCCAGGTATACCTTCTACTACCGAACAGTTTACCCCCATTCTCACTGTATCCAATTTTGCTTGGCCTCCTTGATGCCACACTCTGTCAAACAGGGCCTTGGTATCAAGGGCTGTCGCTCTCACCTCTCATCTGGAATTCACCTTTTCTGTTCATATTCGAACAAAGACTGTAATGAAGTCAGGAGCAACGTGGCCCTGGTGGAACCTAAAATAAGTGTCAGTGGGCAGGCTCTTGCTAAATCAGTGCTGCTTGATCGCTGTGTTGGAGAACTTGAATGATGATTGAGAATAGACTGTTGGGGCTAACTGGCCATTTGGAATCGTCCTGATTTTTGAGTTCAGGACATACCTGAGCGATTTTCCATTTCATTGGACACATGCCAGTGGTGTAGCTGTACCAGGATAAACTATTTCAGGATGCGCAAGTTTTAGTTGTCAGGACCTACAGCCATTGCAGTATCCAATGCCTCCAGCCATTTCTGGATATAGCTGTAGGTGAAAGGGCACCTCATTTCAGAACATGGTGGTGTCACTTTTCTTAAGCTGCTGGAATTCCCAATGCTCAGAAGATCTGACAGGTCAGGGTTCAACTTAAAAAATTAATTACGAAGCATATAGCACTGCATCATATAAAACAACTGCCAACAGAGAAACAAACTGAAAGAACTGATGCACATATGATGGGTTGAATGTGCTGTTGCTATGTTGTGATTCTGTGCTTGTACAAAACCCACCTAACGTGTGAAACTGAAGGACATGGCCTAGGTATTAAACAAATATTTTGCATCAGTGTTTACTGTGGAGAAGGATATTGAAGCTAGAGAACTTGGGGAAATAACAGCAAAATCTTGGAAAATGTCCATATTACAGAGGAGGAGGTACTGGACATCTTAAAACACATCAAGGTGGATGAATCCCCAGGACCTGATCAGGTGTACCCTAGAACTCTGTGGGAAGCTAGGGAAGTGATTGCTGGGCCCCTTGCTGAGATATTTGTATTGTTGATAGTCACAGGTGAGATTCCCGAAGACTAGAAATTGACAAATATGATGCCAGTATTTAAGAAAAGTGGCAAGGAAAAGCCAGGGAACTGTAGTTCGGTGAGCCTTACATCAGTGGTGGGCAAGTTGTTGGAGGGGATCTTGAGGGACAGGATTTACATGTATTTGGAAAGGCAAGGATGGATTAGGGATAGTCAACATGGCTTTGTGTGTGGGAAATCGTGTCTTACTAACTTGATTGAGTGTTTAAAGATGTAATGAAGAGAATTGATGAAGGCAGAGCGGTGGACGTGATCTATACAGACTTCAGTAAGGCTTCAGCAAGGTTCCGCATGGTAGACTGTTAGCACGGTTAGAACACATGGAACACAGGGAGAACTAGCCATTTGAGATACAGAACTGGCTCATAAATAGAAGACAGAGGGTGATGGTGGTGGAGGGTTGCTTTTCAGACTGGAGGCTTGTGATCAGTGGTGTGCCGAAGGATCGGTGCTGGATTCACTGCTTTTCATCATTTATATGAATAATTCGGTGTTGTCTGCGACTTACTACACATAACTCCTATGTTGACATCAAAACTGTGGTGTGGTGGACAGTGAAGAAGGTTACCTCAGAGTACAATGGGACTTTGATCAGATGGACAATTGGGCTACGGAGTGGCATATGGATTTTAATTTAGATAAATGTGAGGTACTGCATTTTGGAAAGGCAAATCAGGGCAGGACTTATACACTTAACAGGAAGGTCCTGGGGAGTGTTGCTGAACAAAGACACCTTTGAGTACTGGTTCATAGTTCCTTGAAAGTGGAGTCGTAGGTAGACGGGATAGTGAAGAAGGTGTTTGATACGCATGCCTTTATTGGTCAATGCATTGAGTATAGGAGTTGGAATGTCATGTTGGGGCTGTACAGGACATTGATTCGGTTACTTTTGGAATACTGCATTCAATTTTGGTCTCCCTGCCATGGGAAGGATGTTGTGAAACTTGAAAGGGTTCAAAAAAGATTTGCAAGGATGTTGCCAGGATTGGAGGGTTTGAGCTAAAGGGAGAAACTGAATAGGCTGGAGCTATTTTCTCTAGACCATCAGAGGCTGAGGGGTGATCTTATAGAGGTTTATAAAATCATAAGAGGTATGGATAGCCAATGTCTTTTCCCTGGGGTGGGGGAGTCCAAAACAGGAGGGCATACATTTAAGATGACAGGGGAAAGATTTAAAAGGGACCTAAGGTGCAACTTGGTCACGCAGAGGGTAGTGTTTGTATGGAATGAGCTGCCAGAGGAAGTGATGGAGACTGGTACAGTTACAACATTTAAAAGACATCTGGATAGGTATGTGAATAGGAAGAGTTTAGAGGGATGTGGGCCAAATGGTGGCAAATATGATTAGATTGATTTAGGATTTAGATCGGCATGGACGAGTTGGACCGAAGGGTCTGATTCCATGCTACACAGCTGTGTGACTGTATGACTCAAAATAAAACAATGGTTATGATCACCACAGAATATTATATTCAGTTCAAGATAACATACTTAAGAAGATCCTCAAAGTTGGAAGACAGTGCAGGAAAGATTTATTAGAATGGTAACAGATGAATATTATAGTTATATGGATAGACTGGAGGTACTCGGGTTATTGTCCTTAGTACAGAGAAAACTAAGAGGGATTTTGATTGAGGTGTTTGAAATCATAGAGTTATGGAATTATACAGCACAGAAACAGACCCTTCGGCCCAACTTATCCATGGTGACCAGGTTTCTGAAACTAAACTAAACTAAACCAGCCAACACTTGGTCCATGCCCCTCTAAACCTTTCCTATTTGCGTAGCTGTTGAAATGTCCTTTAAATATTATAACTGTTCCTGCATCTGCCACTTTGGCAGTTCATTCGACGTACGAATCATTCCCTGTGTGGAAAAATTGCCCCTCAGGTCCCTTTTAAATCTTTCTCCTCTTAACTTAAAATTATGCTGTCTAGTTTTAAACTCCTCTACCCTCGGGAAAAAACCTTTACTATTCACCTAATCTATGCCCCTCATAATTTTATAAGCCTGGATAAGACCACCCCTCAACCTCCATCACTCCAGCGAAAAGGAATCCCAGCCTATCCAGATTCTCCTTATAACTCAAACTGTCCAGTCCCGGTAACATCCATGAACAGGTATAATCTTCTCAATGGCTGAGGAGATGAGAACAAGATGGCATGCAATTCAGATAATTGGAAAAAAGAACCAAAGACATCAGAATGAAAATATATTCTTACTCGATGATTGATCAGGATCGAGAACATGCCGTATGAAAGTGTGATGTGTATAAATTTAACAGTAGCCTTCAAAAGGCAATTGGACAAATACCTGGAGTATAAATTTCCAAACTATGTGGAATAAGCTAGGAAATGCAATTAACTGCATTGGAGATTTAAAGGATCAAATAGCCCCCTTATGTGCTATAGTATTTTATGATTCTATGATTCCAGTAAATGAATATTAAATTCATTGCTTGCATTATGTTCTTTAAATAATCAGAAATATAACTGAGCATTGTCTTTCGTCAAGCACTCGAAATGCTAATTAAAATCTTCAGTTTCTTTTTTCATACGTGTGGGGGTTGCATTTGATTAAAGTTACATCAAGGGTTCGGAATTTCAACTTTATGTATCCAACTCGGAAATTTTCATTTTCACACCAGTTCAATGGAAGAGAAAAGTACAAATTTGAAGTTGCTGTTAAGTTGTAGAAATTTCTTCTTGTAGAATCATAAAATTACACAACACGGAAGGACGCCATGTAGCTCATTGTACCTGTTCCAGCCAATTTTGTTCAATTATTCACTCATGGAATCTCAGTGTCACTGGCAAGGTCCAATGTTTATTGCCCATCCCTACTTTCCTTGGAGAATATAGTGATGAGCTGCCTTCTTGAACTGCTGCAGTTTTATCATAACCATCATCTTGAATGCAACTGAGATGGTAAGCCAAGCCATTTCAAAGTGCATTTCCGAGAATACTATTTTGCTGCAGATCAAATATCTTCCATGTCTGAGTATTATAATAGTTCTGGGAATCATAGACTGAAGAAGATTGAACACCATACTTGTGCCAACATTTACACTGTTTGTTGAGAAAGACGGTTCAATAAAACAACAAGAACTTTTACCAGAACTTCCTTTGTTCAAGGCCTCATTCCATATGATCTGATATCACTGATGCTGCAGCCTGGCTATAAGCACTAGCTATTGATCCTACATACTACATTCTGTAGCAGCTCAGCATGGTTTATTCCCTGCCTTAAAGAACATTAGTGGGTTCCATTGATGATTCTACTTGGTTCTTGGTCAACATTTTTATCTTTTTGTTCCAAGTTTCTTTAATTGATTGAATTTAAATTCCCCAACCAGCATGATGGAATCATTAGTGTCGGACTTCAGACTGATAGTCCAATATTTGTTGGAGAGGATTTTAATGGTCAGGAATCCTGCCTGTGAGACCTATGCTGTCTACTCTGAGAAGGTCTGCCAGTTTTAAATGCCTTTCAGTATCAAAAGCCCCAGGGGTGGATATCCTGCCCAACCCTGCACTTTTGTTTCCCAGTGTCTTAATGTAGCCATGAGATCAAACCCACTGGAGGTCTGGGATCACAGAGCAAGCCAGACCACAAATCATGGCAGGAGGATTTTCGTGATGTGGCGGTTTGGGGAAGGAGGGCTTGTGAGCAAGGACCTTGGAGGGAGAGAGAAGTTAGGTCTCAATTGGTCCCACCCAGACCAGGAGCTCCCGTCAGGCACTGAGTTCCTTTGAATAAGGGATTCCCAGTCCCCCTTGGGAAACCACAAGTTGAGTATGCTGTTTTATTTACTGTGCCCCCCACATGGCGAAAGGACTGCCTGCTGCTGAATTACAGGATGAACCCTTTAACATGACCACTAATTACCCACTTAAGGGCTTCAATTGATGGTGGTGTGGAAAGCATGATGATGGGACTTCCAGCTCCAGACTGAACTTTGACAGAGTTGGGAAAGCATCAGGGAGCTTGTGAGCTGCCCCTCTCCTTGATTGAATTCAGTGGGCTTTACTGTCCCATTTCCTCACTAGTTGTGGTGCAAACTCTACCTATTTTATATCAAGTTTGAAAAAAACCTTGTTATCTCAGGATTTGCTCCAGGTTGGAGCTAATTGAACAGAGATACCAATAAGGTACAGGGGAGGCCCCTCCTGTGGTGCAGTGGTACTGTCCCCACCCCTGATCTAAGAGGCCCAGGTTCAAGTTCTAGTAACATCCTTGAATAGGTTGATTCAAAAAATAGGTTAAATTAATTTTTAAAAATGTACAGGGGAAGCATCATGTCTTGTAGACAGGGTTTGATAGCATATCCTGATAATTATGTCAGTTATTTAATCAATTAAAATCTGGACTTGAGTTTGGATGTCAAATTGTCTTTTAGTTGCTGTAAACATCTGAAAGTCTGTTAGTTTGACAAACTTAAAATGTTTGTAATGCTGTCTGAATATTTTTAAATTGGATGCAGCTTCCAGTTAAGTGTTGCAAATATCCATGCATGAATATTTTGGCTGACAGTTGTACCATGTTTTGATAATTTCTATCCATTTACTAACTCCATATTTAATACCAACAGCTGCAGATGGAGAAGAGTCGACTACAGCAGGTGGGATATTGCAAATGCCTTGCACACAGTTGTCATTTCATTTAAATATGCATGCTGCCTGTTACATGAAAATCCTGCACGTGCAGTTCTGCTCAAGTGTACTTTAATCCACTTTGACTAGAGCCATTTAAACAGTGATATGAATTATTAATGGACACTGGTGCTAATCTAGTTCTAAGTTTTTGGCCATATCCTGTGTTAAAATCCAAATTGACTTGCATAGCAAGCGCATTCCAGGTCAGCTCTTAATACAATGCTGTTGCATCAGCATCAGGAAAATAATTCATCTGTCCAGAGTACCAGTGGCCATATCTACATCTATCTGCATGTTGGATATACTTCTAGTGCTTCTCCCTTTTATTTCCTCCCTCCTGCAACCCATGTAGCCCTCAACATGCTTTTGCATTCTGGAATGGTTTCCATGTGCTTTCCTTTTAGAACCTGCACAGGCTTGATTCTTTCAAGTTGTCCTTTGGTTGAGTCCTAACTTAGAGTACTTTTAAAGTATTTGGGAAAAGTCGCTTTCTCCTTCTGAGCTTGACCAGTAACCCCCAAGGCCATTTGGACTAGAGCCTGGCTTTGGTATATTGTTTCAGTCCACACTCAGCCTTATTCAGCAGTTAGCTTAAAGAGGATTGAGTGTAGCGGATAAAATTTAGCACATAGTTTGCATGATAGAAATCAATTGTATTTCCCTATGAATTTTTTGAGCTATGTATTCAATAGATTTATTTGAAGTAGGTGTCCATTTTTCCATTGTTAATTGAGCTGGTACATAAAGTGAAGTTGTTATGAGTTCACATTCAGTGAAAGCTACGTAAATAGATACTTACAAAATGATGAAAGGAGAAAGATGCATGCTTTGGAAAGAAAAAAAATTTATTGACAAACCCAAATGACGTAACTTGCAAAAAATACAAAAAAACACTTTGAAACCATGGCAAATTATGAATTATGAAGTCCTCTACTTATTTTTAACACCCCTAAACATTGGACACAGCCTGACATCACACTTTAAATGGTCAAAGTGCATGTAGGCTATCTCAGTCTGAGGGTCGTTCTGACTGTTGGGTTTCTTTTGTATTTGCAAGGTTATCCCAAACTAGAGTTTAGGCTTCCCCCCAGCCATGCTGTACCCCCTCCAATTCCTGGATATCCACTGATCTGTCAGTATCTGAGATACTACGAGTCTACACGAATCTAGGTGTAGTCACAATTCATGAGATTCAGACTTCACCCATGAGTCTCAAATCAGATCACATGTGAAACAATTGCATATTCATCACTCTGAGGCACCTGTGCCCAGACGATTTGATACTAGTGAAATAGTTAAAGGTGATATATTAGTGCATTGTAAAGGGGCTCTTTTGTGGCACAGTGGGTCCCACTCTTCCAGAGGTGTGTAATAACATGTATGAATGTGTTAGTTATGAAAATAGGCTAAAATAAAAGCATCATAAGGATCCCATTTGTTGATCGTCCAAGGAAATACAGTATGCGTATTCAAGAGGGGCTCTGAGTGGAACAGAACAGGTGAAATGAAATGGTATAATTCGTGAAGTTGACCTCCACACAGATTGCTGAGGCTGCATCTTCTGTGTCTTAAAGAAAGATGACACCAGAACAGTATGCATTTGTCCACAGCACCACAACCTTTCAGTTAAAAAGTGTTCAACACTGGAAGAAGAATTAAATTTTCCAGGGCAAGATTCTTTTCCAAGCTAGATGCAAAGCACAGATTCTGGTTAGCAAAAGACTCACAAGAGCTGATGACATTTAGGATGCTATTAAGGTGGTACTGTTTCTGAGAGTTTCCATTAGGGCTCTCAATTAGCTAAAATATTTTCTAGCAGCACATGGATATGAGTTTTTTGTGAATTTGTATGTGCAGAGCTGACAACATAGTGGTCATGGGTGAGATTAAGGCAGAGCATAACCTTCTCGTGCTGATGACAGCAAAGATTTCAGTATTTAACAGAACAAAGTCTCAGGTCAACATCAGCCAGATAAACATTTTTGGGTCTATATATTCTGCTCATGGAGTCCATCCCGGTCCAGGTGAGATCAAGGATCTTAAACAAACACCCACATCAGACAATCAAGAGGTTCTGTGATGTTACCATGGATTTTTAATTTCCTCTTGCCACATATTCTTATCCCATGGATAATATATCGTTGGTAAGAGATTTGCTCATTGAGAATATCCCCGAAGTATTGACAAGATGGCCGTCAGTATATCTTTGATTCTCTGAAGCAAGTTCCATCAGCAAAATGTTGCTTAAGCAATTCTATGACCACAGGAAAGCCATGTTTGTCAAGAGTGAATTCATTGTAAAAAGAAAACTAGGAGCATGTCTTCTGTACAATTAGAATCTATAGCCTTTGGTTCAAAAACCCTGCCACCTGCACAAGTCAACTATTCCAATTTAGAATACAAGACATCTAACTCTAGAATTTGGCATAATGCAGTTTGACATGCATTTCATTCACACATTGATGTTCTTGACTACGAATTGGAAGGCATTCTGTTCCACTTTGCAGAATAACTACAAGAGATATGAAAGATCATTATCCATGCATGATCTGACAATATGAAAGAAGAATCTGAGAAGATTTATTCATTGTTAGCCATACACTGGTGAACTTGGTATATCATGACAAGTCATTTTCAAGGGCAAACAAGTCCCAATATAAAAAACATTAATCCAAGACATATATCCGTGTTACACCAGGGACACTTGGCTGTTGAACACACAAGGAGTGCATAAGAAGCTGTGTGCTGGCCAGGGATGAATCTGGATACTCAATGACTTGTGAACGTATGTGAAGTATGTCAAAAGCATCAACTCATCAACAGATGGAGCGTCTACATGATTTTTTCATTCACACCTTAGATAATAGGAGCAATAGTCTGATCCAAATATCCGAATGATGTCTTCACCAGGCTTAGTGCCTGCTCCATGTGGACAGCAATACACCTATGTACAGCCTGAATGTTGCAGAAAAATCATCCATGGTTGCAGGGGACAGCTCTTGTCCCTCAGTAACTATCCCTGTAAGGCATCCAGCCTTGAAATGGACCAGGAATATGAGAATTCTCGAGATGTAGCTATCGTAGCAGCTTCCAGGGTACCTGGTGCAGACCTCCTAAGATGTGGTATTGATGATCACAGATGAGTTACGTATTGTTGGAATAGAACTCTTTTTTTCTCTTGATGAAGCCAGCTGCATTAGGAGGGAGAGACCCACAATGTTGACAAAACCTACTGCCTGGACTGCACCACTGACCTCATCATGGGGAAACAAGATGAAGCGGTGTGATTTGCATCAAGAGCAACCTTGATGCATTTGTGCCAAGTTAGGTAAAACGTTGCCGGAGACAAACTCACACCACAACATGTTGACCAAAAACAAGTTGTGAGCAGTCCTGACATCTGGGTGTGTTTTAGTAAATTCTTGACTACATTCTTTAAAAGAGATGTATTGCTTTCAGGAAAGTTTCTGAGGTAATGATTGAAAAGCTTGGCGTTAAATGCTAATTTGTACACATCTGATGACAGCCGTTCAGAGACCTATGACTAATTGAAACACTCCAAATGTAGAATACTGTTAATACCTGACAACTTTTTAAAGCAAGCATCTTCCCACAAGGCACTGAAATTATAAAATTGTTGTGTCATTTCTAAACCTTCCAAATGGCTGATTGAACAGCGAGTTGTTTTGTGTTTTTATAAGTATGTATAAAATAATCGAGACACATAATTTATTGCAAAACACATTGCTATTTTGCAAGAAAATGCAGACTCTCTTTAAACAAATGAACCGCAATCTTTCATGTTTAACTCCAGCAAATCCAGCTTTAGGTTGAAAAATTGTCAAATCTGTGTATGTTTCAGGTGATCAGTTCAAATTTTTCTTGTGGCTGATTTTATTACAGGCTGAGTGTGGGCTAAAATTATACTGTTGTCTATATGATAAATATTGTTCACGAACAAAACATGTTCTGTGTTGTGTAACTGGGAAATATTTTTTGTAATTTCTTTCAAAAAAATGTTAAGATTTCAGGGATTTGTGCAACCAGTTTCAATATGCTTCAAAAAGGTATGATCAGAAAATAATGGATGTCACTTACCAGAGATTTAGTGTTAAATCTAATAGAATATAAGAAAAAACATTACCCAGGGAATGACTGGTATGTGGAACTAGATACCTCAGAAAATATTTGATACAAAGAGCTTAGATGCTTTCAAAAGGCTACTTGACAGTTCCATGACAGAAAAGGACATTAAAAAAGAGAGTGTTGACAAGATGCACTGTGGTGTGGGAGTGGACTTGTACTCAGTGTGAACAGCAGCAGATAGTAGGGCAATGAATGGTCTAGTTCTATAATATATTCAATATCATGTGAGACCTGATTGAAAATCTGTGCTTAAAAGAGGAGATTGATGTGGAATGGTTTAGGGTCCTCTGACAACCCCTACAAGGTTCATGGGGAATTGCTAATTAACCTCCCTGAGGAGCTCATTGTGTATGAGTTCC
>JAHRHZ010000012.1:35971893-35992356 GCA_024137785.1 Ginglymostoma cirratum | reverse complement strand
TTTCATGCTCCTCTGATGCTGCCTGGCCTGCTGTGTTCCTCCAGCTCAATACTGTGTTATCTCTGACTCCAGCATCTGCGGTTCTTGCTATTTCTAATATAAATGCTCGCCTAGCCAACGATTTTCAGACACTGTGAATAAATACATTTTAAAAATGCAAAAACAGGCAGAAGTCCAAACAACAACGTAAATGATTCTGCACTCCTTCAGAGATTGTGCTGTTGAGGCCCTCTCCCTCCTCCATCTACATCGTGTGATCCCTAACCATGAAAAAATATTGCACCTTTATTGAATGAGGTGTTCCTGGATTTTTAACAGTCTTCTAAGTTCATCGTGTCTGCTAAACAGTCTAAATGACCCTGAAAGCTACTTGCAGAATGTGAAATTTCTCCATTATGCCAAAAATCCATATTGTTAAATATATTTTAAAATTCATTCATGAAATTTTAAATTTTGTATTAATAATTTGTTTTGTTGTTTGAAACTTTAAATAAAAGGGAAGGATAATAAATGCTTTTAGTTTCCTGGTTTATTGTCTTCAAGAACAGTTCCATGTGATTGGTTGATAACCCACTTGCAGAAATCCCTGCTGCAAGATGCTTCAAAATTTCCTTGATTTGTCACCAAATTCAAACTGACGTTTGAGACAGTGAATATCATCGCAGAGACTGATAATTTTTGTGGGTTACTTTCTTTTGGGTCAGTAATGTACTCTGTTGCTTTACCTCTCAAGTCTTAACAACTTTAAATTAACATGCCTTGAAATTTGAATAAAAACTAAATCAGGCACAATCAATACCCTTTATCACAAAGGGTATTACCAGCATTTCTGTTTTAATGCACACTTTCATGTTTTTCCCAGTTTTGCTCCATTGTTCTCCCTCATCCCTTTCCACAGCACCAACAACCACCCCATCTCTTGACTTCATTAAGGTTGTGACAAACACTGACTCACGAATCTGCGGGTATGATCACCCTTGCTACTGTACTAACATTTTCATTCTGTTGTGAGCCAGCACTGATGAGCCTGAAGCTACCCTCATGCAACATTAACATTCATGCACTTTAATCAAACACTGGGATTAGAAACTGAGTCTGGCTGTGTTTTCAAGTGTATGCTTAAAGGCTGCATGCAGTTTCACTTCATACAGAAATCATTGCTTGTATATGAAGGGAAAAAGTGATGTTTTTCACCAACTTTGTCCTTCCTTGTTTTATGTAGTAAAATTAAATGTGTGCTTTTTAGGAACTTGGTCATAGAAAAAAAACTAGACTAAGCACTTTACAAATGCCATTCATAACTGATAAATATTCTTTCTGTTACTCAGGAGCTTGCCAACCCAATCCGTGTCATAATGGTGGGACTTGTGAAGTGAGTGATACGTATCGGGGTGACACGTTTGTTGGATACATCTGCAAGTGTCCTGATGGATTCAGTGGAATTCATTGTCAGCACAGTGAGTCCTACTCCACTGACATGTATTCTTTAGAAGAGGCGTCTAGGGTAATCTACTGGTACAAATAGAAAAATATCCTTAATACAGCAAGTAACAGCTAAACATTTTCTTCCTGATTTTATTACTTTAAAGTGTAATTGTTGCGAATGATTTTTTAAAAAATTGTTTTATTTTATCTAACAAGAGAACTAGAATAACATATTAATGAATAATGGTTGTGTCTTTTTTTATTTAAAGTACCTCCATTAAATTTGAAAATAATGTCTTAATTCACAGAATAAGTATTGTGCATATTATTCCACAGACATCATTGTCAGCTAATAGCAAAATATAACAAATGTAGAAAATGTGAAGTAAAAACAGAAATTGCTGGAAATTCTCAACAAATAAGGCGTGTTTCTATGAAGATAACAAGCAAGTAAATGAGAGGTTATTTTAACACCCTCTTCAACGGCAATAGTGTATGTGGGAGGTTTAAGTTGGTGAGGGGGAGATTTAGCACCTCCTACCATCCCCACTTACCTGAAATCAGGCATAAGTAGGCTATCTGCAGCAAAACAGCGAAGTGCTCATTCAAATGATGAAGTTGCAGCCCAAGGATATTATTTTAACTGTGAGATAACAAGGGTTGCAATTTGAACAAAACCTAATGGCACTCTTGACTTTTCTGAATAGCAGTGATGCACTTATTTCCAGATCCATCACAAATACTTCAAAAGTTCGAAGTGCATCTAAGGATAGGCACTCTCTTTCTGTCATCATCAATCCTGGTGTATTGTAATAATGGCAGCTGAGAGTTCGAAGTTGTCCCAGAGACTCACTACCAATTCAAGTTTTACCCTACCAAACATTTTCATAATCTAAATGCAACTCATCCCATGTGATATCAAGAACAAAAACAAAGTTGCTGGAAAACCTTAGCAGGTCTGGCAGCATCTGTGAAGGAAAAAACAAAGTTAATGTTTTGGGTCCGGTGACCTTTGGAGGCATTGGATGCTGGAAAAGTTATGGGCCCTGACAATATTCCAGCAAGGAAGACTTGTGCTCCAGAACTTGTCGCTCCCCTAGCCGAGGTGTTCCAGTACAGTTACAATGTTGGCATCTATCCAACAGTGTGCAAAATTGCCCAGGTATGTCCTGTACATTAAAAAGCAGGACGAATCCAACCCGGGCAATTACAGCCCCATCAGTCTACTCTTGATCATCCGCAAAGTGATAGATAATGTCAAACTGTTCTGTCAAGTAGTACCTGCTCAGCAATAACCTGCTACGATGCCCAGTTTGGATTCTGTCAGGGCCATTCAATTTCTTACCTCAGTACAGCCTTGGTTCAAATATGGACAAGAGCTGCCAGGGCTGAGACTGACAGTTCAAATGTGGAATCAAGAAAACCTAGCAAGACTAGAATTAAAGAGAAACTGGGGCCAAAGTCTCTGCTGGCTGGAGTCATACCTGGCACATCGGAAGATGACTGTGGATTTTGAGGGTCAGTCATCTTACTCCAGGATACTTCTGCAGGAGTTCCTCAGTGTGGTGTCCTAGGCCCAACTATCTTCAGCTGCTTCACCAATGACCTTCCCGCCATCATAAGGTCAGAAGTGGGGATATTCACCAATGATTGAGCAATGTTCAACACCATTTGTGACTGCTCCGATACTGAAGCAGACTGTATTCAAATACAACAAGACCTGGACAGTATCCAGGCTTGGGCTGACAAGTAGCAAGTAACATTTGCATCACACAAATGCCAGGCAATGACCATTACCAATAAGAGATAATCTAACCGCTGCCCCTTTGACATTCAATGGTGTTACCATCACCAAATCCCCCACGAACAATGTCTTAGGAGTTATCATTGATCAGAAACTCAACTGGACTCACCACACAAATGCAATGGTTGCAACAGCAGGCCAGAAGCTAGGAACAGTGCAGCAAGTAACTCACCTCCTGACTTCCCAAAGCCCGTTCACTATCGATAAGTCATAATTTTGGTGTGTGATGAAAAACTCCCCACTTGCCTGGATAGGTGCAGCTTCAACAACAGTCAAGAAGCTTTATACCACCCAGGACAAAGCTTGCTTGACAGCAAATCCACAAGCGTTCTCTCTCTCCACCACCAACACTCAGTAGCAGCAGTGTATACTATCTTCAAGATGCACTGCAGAGATTCACCAAAGATCCTTAGACAGTGCCTCCCAAACCCATGTCCATTTTCATTTAGAAGGACAAGGGCAGCAGATAATGGGAACATTTTTTTTTCTCTAAATTGACGAGTAAACACTGGCAGTAACTTGCATTTTGATTTACATTCCTTGCAACCCTTTAGGTCATTAGAAAATTAATTTTACTGCTATTGCATTCTAAAAATATTGCTTTCTTTTTCGTATTTATCACTTCTTATTTAAGAGAACAAGCTTTTCTTTCTGCTTTTATTCTGTCATTTCTTGTATTCATAACTTTTGAGAAAACCATTTTCGGGATGAGAATATCATTGGTTGTGCTTTGTTTTCACAATGAGCTAAACTGTTTAAAGTTGCCTGTTAAAAAAGAGGCTAGTTGTTTTTGAAGAAGACAGTGCCTGATTATTTAGATCTGCAGGCTCCCAGGTACAGCTGTAGTCAATCTACTGTTCAATCTTAAGTAATTTAATGTAATGAAGATTTATAGCTCTGGTATGTTTGATATGGAGCTCTAGTCTATGCCCTCAGAAAATAACTACTCAATACAATAAAATAATTTAGGAAGTTTTTTTTTCTAAATTGATGAGTAAACACTGGTAGTAACTTGCATTTTGATTTACGTTCCTTGCAACCCTTTAGGTCATTGGAAAATTAATTTTACAGCTACTGCATTCTAAAAATATTGCTTTCTTTTTCGTATTTATCACTTCTTATTTAAGACAACAATATTGTAGAAAGTACTTCTCCCTGATCTTTACTTGAAAGGAGAGCAATATTGTAGATGTTTCTTTTCACCAGATCAGTAGGCGGATTGATATAAAATTATTCCATTGTACACACACAATTGAAAATCTCTTCCGTGAAACTTTGAAATGTCATTTTAATTCGGTTGTTTTCGTAGAAGCGCACACTGAGGGCACAAAATGGTGAGATCCCCGTGGAGTACGCGTGATATCCAGGACTTGGTTTTGTAATATGTTCATAAAAAACAATTACTATTCATCCTGTTTCATGGCAATCCAAGAACTCTTTAAAATTCAGTGCTCGAGAATAAACGTATGAGGATTCTATCCTCTATTCTCATGATACACTTGTACTGGAAAAATGAGACGCCTAGAAGTAGAAATTTGTGGGCACCCAACGTTGATGAAAACCGAGCAAAAGCAATAACTTTTGTGCTATTGCAGATGCAGAAGATCCTGGTCAGTCTGGGAGGGGGCAGGTGAATGGGTAGCAGCAGCCCATGTGTTCAATATGGTCCATTTCTGATTATCCTGCCTCCATATTCAGCTAAATAAGAACCAAAGAATGATAGTAAAAATAGGAGGCTATTCATTCTTCATTCCAATGCCAGCTATTAATTGTATATATCCAGTGGTATTGTACCTAGTGCTATTACTGCTGGACTGTTAATCCAGAGACCCAGGTAATGTTCTGGGGACCTAGGTATGAATCCTGCCACTGGTGGTGGAATTTGAATTCAATAAAAACAAATGTGGAATGAGGAGTCTAATGTTGACCATGTATCCGTTGTCAATTGTTGGAAAAACCCATCTGGTTCACTAATCTCCTTTAGGGAAGGAAACTGCTACCCTTAGCTGGTCTGGCCTGCATGTGACTCCAGACTCACAGCAATGTGGTTGACTCTTAACTGTCCTCTGGGCAATAAATGCTCCCCCAGCCAGTGACACCCTCATTCCATAAATGAATAAGAAATATCAATTCTAGTCCAGTGATTATTTCCCCTAGCCCTGTTTTTTTTTCCCTTCAAACATTTATTCAATGTTACTATTCTGTCAGTTTCCACAAGTCTTGCAGGCATTGTATTCCAGATCACAAAAACTCACTGTGTAAAATGTGTTTGCCTGTGTTCCCTTTGGTTTGTTTGTCAATCACCTTAAATCTATGCACTGTTTTTATTTCTGGTCTTTCTGCCACTGAAAACAAATTTTCCTTATCCACTTTATCAAAGCTGTTCATGATTTTGAACATTTCTATCAAATCTCCTTCCCTGTTGTAACTTCTCAACTTCTCCAATCTTTCTGCATACTTGGCCACGCAAGTAGATAGGGTGGTTAAAAAGGCACACAGCATGCTTACCTTTATTGGTTGTGGAATTGAGTGCAAGAGTTAGGATGTCAATTGGGATGTGCAACTTCAGAAGACTTCGGTTGGGCCACATTTAGAGTATTGCGTTCAATTCTGGTCACCACATTACAGGAGGGATGTGGAGACTTTGGAAAGGGTGCAGAAGTGGTTTACTAGATTGCTGCAGGGATTATAGGGAATGAACTAGAAGGAGGGGCTAGAAAAGCTGGGGTTGTTTTCTCTTGAGTGACAGAGGCTGAGGGGACACTTGATAGAAGTCTATGAAATTATGAGATGCATAGTTAGGGTTGACGGTCAGAATCTTTTTCCCAGAGTTAAATGATGAAAACTAGGGGCCATGCATTCAAGGTGAGAGGGGGAAAGTTCAAAGGAGATGTGAGGAGCACGTTTTTTACACAGAGAGTAGTAGAAGTGTAGAATGTGCTGCGAGGGGTAGTGGTGGATGCAGATCCAATAGCAGCATTTAAGAGATAGTTAAATAAGCACATGAATGTGCGGGAAGTGGAGGGATATGGGCCAAGGGCAGGCAGAAGTCATATTCAGCACAACATTGTGGGCCAACGGGCCTGTTCCTGTGCTATACAGTTCTATGTTCTATAACTGAAATCCCTCATCCCTAATGCCACTCCAAATGAATTTTTAAACAGATAAGTGTGACGAATTAAATTTTGGTAAGACAAATATGCAAATCACATGTTTTGAAAGTAGAATTTAAATGGGTACACAACTTAAAGGATTTTAGTGGGGAATACAGATGTACAGGTTAGTAACAGTAGCAATGCAATTTAATATGACTATTTACAAAAGGCAAGACATGCACTGGGGTTTATTTCTACAGGGATAGAATTGTGAAGTGGAAAGTTTTATACAAAACTTATTATGCCTTGATTAATCTCTTCGCTGTGGTACTAAAGAATATAGAGGCACTGGAAAGAATGCAAACATGATTCACAAGGATGGCCTCAGAAATGCTAGATATACTTGTAAGGAATAGAATACTCTGTTGAAATGAGAAGAATGAAGAAGACTTAAAAGACTGTAAGATTTTAATAGAGAAGGTTTCCTCTTGTGAAGAGAAGCAAAATATCAGATTTGATTAAAAGAAATCAAATAGGAAATTCAGAAGAAACTACTTTATCCAGAGTATGGGGTGAAGTGAGATGCATATTATTCATGCATCTAATTGGAGGTTAGATTAGCATAAAAGGGAAAATGAAATAGAGTTTATACCAAGAGTTAAGTGATGAAGAATTGGACAAGACTAATATAGAGCATTAATCCAGCATGGACTGATTGTGGAAGCAGTGTGAACCTGCCTCCTGTCTCCCCAAAGCCTATTCACTATCTCAAAAGGCACCATTCAGGAATGTGATGGAATACTCCCCACTTGCCTGGACGGATGCACCTGAAACAACACTGAAGAAGCTTGACACCATCCAGGACAAAACAGCCTGCTTGATTGGCACCTCATCCACATTCAACCTTCACTCCCTTCAACTGTGCCAAGTGGCAGCAACGTGTACCGTCTACAAGTTACACTACAATAAATCACCAAATGTCCTCCAACAGCACCTTTAAAACCCAGGAGTTCAACCTCCTAGAGTGACAAGGGTAGAAGATGCATGGGAACACCACTACCTGCAAGTTCCATTTCAGATTGGATACGATCTTGACTTGTAAGTGTATCACTGTTGCTGGGTCAAAATGCTGGAACACCCTTCCTCACAGCACTATGTGTGTTCTTGCATCCCAAGGATTGCAACTATTCAAAAAGGCAGCTCATCACTTCTCCAGAGCAATTAAGGCAGAGCAATAATTGCTGCTGTTGCCAGTGATGCCCACAACCCTTGAACAAATTGAGGAAGAAAACGGAATGAGTGTCACCTGACCTGGTTGGCTCACATTCTCAGAACCAACACCGTTCTTTTTTATTGGTTCTCTTAATGTAGAGCTGAATCCATCTCAGTTGCATTCATTCTGCCCAATGTCCCTTTGAATGTTGTTCCTCCCATCAGTACTTCCAATCAGCAGTACAATTACCTGATTGTGGAAAATGTTCACCTTAAAACACGTTTTATCATGCCTGGAATGAAAGCTAGATAAAAAGATTGTTTGATTCAGCCATGGGATGTGAGCATTGCTGGCTAGGCCAGCATTTGTGGGAAGAATCACATTAACTCGCACAAGGGCTTTTGCAGTGATAAGCCACATACACATAAAACTTCAAATGTTAAGTTGTCTACTAATCTGAGTCCAGTTTATTTCAAAAGGATCATTTAAGGCAGTATCTAGAAATTCAGCCAGCCCAACTTGTAACAGCTCATGGCCCTGAGTAATAAAACATAGATAAATAATGCACAATTCCAAGCAAAAAGTTATGTTTGAATTCTGCTTTCATGTCCTTTATCTGAAAATGCCGTCTATTTTGAGAGCAGCTCATGATGCAGTGGAGCTTTGCAGTAATATAGGAAGTGGTTTCTATTATGTTTGACCAAAGGATCTAAATATGCATCCTCCTTGGAGATTGTTGGCTAAGTTGCAATTATTTGTACTGCAAGCCTGTGTTTGAAGAAAATAATATCGCCAGTATGTGTCATGTCCATACACATACAAATGCAATTAATTTTGTGTGCAAGAATGCTGCTACATCAGAATTGGTACAATATGCTAAACGGTTTAGCTAAATAAACCATTCAAATTATTTCTGTGAGTAGTTAATTTTATTAGAGAGACACAAATGCAAGGAAAAAAGCATGCCTTTGATATCAAAACTATTTGTCAATGTAATGCAAGGCACTCATAAAAAATCATCTAGGAAGTAAACTGTCTCCGTACTTTATAGAAAGGTAATTTCACAAGAATTACTTGAAAATACTTCAAGACTTTTAATAATAATCACTATCCAAATGGTGAAATATAGTTACTTCACACTTGTCAAAGTATTAGCACAACCGTTTTGTGATCCCGGCGGATTTGGGATCCTTGATCATCAGTGTAAAGTTTCAACAGATAGGCAAAAGCTGAGTTATGGGTAGGACTAGGACAGAAGAGGGAGGAAGTCTGTTTCATGGAGAATTATGGTTTTACATTAATTATGTGAATAAGGAGACATGGTAGTTTGTAAATGCAACACATGGCCTTCCTGTCATTTTACATCCTCTCCTGACCTGTCTATCACTTTACAGTGGTCAGCAAGACCTGCCAGGCAGCCTGCCGATCCGAGAAGTGGCCAACTAATGATGAACAGTTACTGGACTTGACACTTGAAACCTGTTTTCTCTTCACAGATGCTGCTAGACCTGCTGAGTGTCTCCAGCAATTTCTGCTTTTGTTTGGCCCGGTAAAATATCTCATTTTGCTTCTGCTCCATTTCAACCATTGCACGGGGAGGTCCACATCAAATAGATAGCGCACCAGCTTTTTCTGCATGGCTGGTGTCATTAAGCATGGGGCGTGGGGAGGAGGTTCCATATTGGGAGACCCCATGTGTCTGCTGTCTCCCTATTTGAAGAACATCCTCAAAAAGAAATAAACCCCTTTAACCTTCCCATCCCAGCCTGTCAAACACTCTCGCTCCCTGCCTGACTCACCTCACTGTGATCTGCCAGCTAAGGCCTGCTAATTAGCCAGACTTAACAAAAACAAAGTAGCTGGAAAAGCTCAGTGGGCCTGGCAGCATCTATGAAGGAAAAACAATAGAGTTAACGTTTCAGGTCCGGTGACACTTCCTTAGTGTCCTTTGGGTCCCAGTGTACTGTAAATAGCTTTGAATGAAACGTGTTAATTGTAACAGAGCATAAGGGCTATATCACAATAGACATATTATGACAATTAGTAAATATTTATTTTTAAATGAAGCTGTGTTTCATTATAAGCATAAATTGTACTCTGCTGAATAACTTTTGTTTTTTTGTCCTCCCAGATATAAATGAATGCGAGTTTGAACCCTGTAGAAATGGTGGTATTTGTACTGATCTCATTGCAAATTATTCCTGCGAGTGTCCAGGAGAATTCATGGGCAGAAACTGCCAGTACAGTAAGTATTGTGCTTTCTGAATGATTAATATTACATGTAACAACACCTATAAATATTCCAAGAATCATGTGAGTTTAATACAGTAATAGTTGATCTCCTGTGAGAATCAAGGCCAAGTTTAGAATTCAGACTATGTAGGTTTAGAAATACGGGGATAATTTGATTAAGCCAAGAAACAGGATCTGGGAATGAATTAAGAGGCCAGTGAAGGATGGGGAGAGAGATGGTACGACAAAGGGAGGCAGTGTTGAGAGAAATTCAAAATTAAGACATTGCTTGACTGAGAGTTAATGTAGATCAACAAAAATTATTGAAGGTCCATAATAGACTGCCATAAGGTGAGAGTGAAATAGATTGCAGATAATTCTAAGAAGTTTCCACAATTGAACTATAATAATGAAAGACTTTAATCACAAAAAAGGCTGATGTAAAGAAAATCTAGAGATGATCAAAATTGAAAAACAAAAACATTCTTATTCTGAGTGATGTAAAGAAAAGAATCTGACTCTGAATTGGAAAAATCATTATCCAATGATAATACTAACAATCAAATGTTTTACAGTCAAAATGTGCAAAGGAAAACCTAAACCAAATTAATTGTTTGAAGATGAAGCAGCAGATGAGTGGTAAGATGACTATGCATGAGATGGATTTGCTACTAATTAAAAACAAGAATAAAGGGATTGCTTTTAAACCTACAGTTCTGGAGAAAATTCAAGAGATTTGAACAAACAAGTCTGCTAATAGAGATCTCTGGTGAAGTTCAGTACAGAAAAAAAAAAGTTGTGGCAAAGCACCAAAGTAAAAATGAATATTAAAAGGGACCATAAATTGTTAAAAAAGATGCTCAGCAGACAAGGATATAAAAACTTATATAATCCTATTACATGCAAAAGCATAGTCAAAGCAATGGTCAAACCACTTAGGGACACAGTTGACAGCTGATGGAATTTATGAATAGCAAAAGTTTCACAATGGCTTTCCCTCTGTTCTCACAACAGAGAATGAAGGGAAGATGGGAGGATGATATGAAAGACAATCTAACTGATGTGGAAGGGATAAAAGGTACTGCAGATGCTGGAGAATCCGAGATAACAAGCATGGGGCTGGATGAACACAGCAGGTCAAGCAGCATCATAGGAGCAGGAAAACTTGACGTTTCGGGCCTAAACCCTTCATCAGAATGGTTTAGGCCCGAAACGTCAAGTTTTCCTGCTCCTAACTGATGTGGATATTGACATGCCTATAAGGAGTTAAAGTTGATCATTCATTCAGCTTAGGTCACCACACACCCCAGAATACTGAGAACTCAGTGAGATAATAAAATCTGCCAAACATAATTTTTCGAAAACACTTTGAGGAGTGTCAAATGAAAGGCATGGAAGGTGGCAAATTTTACACTGCAGTTCAAAATAGGCAAAATAATTATTTGTATAATTATAGACCAGTTAGCCTCACATGAATAATTTGAAAACTGCTAGAGACTATAATGAATGGTTATTTAAACAGCATGAGCCAAATGTGATCTAGTGACATGGATATGGAAAATACATCTGATAAACTGACACAAATTATAGATAGCTGTTAGATTTTCTGTTGTTTTTCATGTATGTGAATGGTTGAATGGTGGAAATTTGAAAACAAAAGCTTAAAGAACATGGCTATCTGAGGAAAAATCCAGGAGGTTTAAGCAAGCTAGAGGAAAGGGATGATATATGGCAACTTAATTAAATTTGAAATTATGCATTGTTTGGTAAAAGATTAGACAACGGAAATGTTTCCTAACTGGTAATTTTTCAATGGAGTGAAAGAACAGAGAAAAGTTGAAGAAACCTAAAAGAGGTAAAGGAAATTCTAGATCACACATTACTAGATTGAGATTTAATTTTTCCTTTTGACAGTGTAAAGCATTGGAAATATTCTGCAAATCGCACATTATTTGAAAAAAAAGGTCATTTTGTAATTACGCTTCTCTAGTGTTTATTTTCTCACGTTTGTCTCTTGGTCGATCCTTTAATATGTTTGTGGTATATACCATGTTTCACAAGCACATAAGCAATCATTTACTGCTGACTTGTATAATCTTGGGAATCTGGCCTTTCCCATAGCCTCGGATCCAGACATTGAAAGAGGGTACAATTACCTTCTTATTAACCACAGGAACTTGCATGCATAAACAATTATGTGAATTTGACTATTTAAACTATTATCCGACAGATACAGAACAGGTTAGCCAGAGATGTTGTTATATCAAAAACATCACATGAGTTGCATCAATGTTTTTTTGCTATTGTTTTCTCCATTTGTTCTTTCATTAATATCATTATGCAGGACACAGCTAAATTGTGCCAATTCAAACAGTCTTGAAATGGATCCCTTGTACAAGATTCCACTGTGACCGCTAACCCTGGTATTAGCACTAATCTACCCCTTTGGCAGATATTATGTTAGACTTGATATAATGTTGAAGGGGAGGTGATGATTTAGTGGACTATTAATCTAGAGACCCAGGTAATGTCATCAGGTCCTAGGTTCAAATCCCACCATGGCAGATGGTGGAATTAAGAATCTAAGGATGACCATGAATTCATTGTTGAATGTTATAAAAACTCTTTTGATCCACTAATGTCCTTTAACTCGTCTGGCCTACATGTGATTCCAGACCCACAGCAATGTGGTAGATTCTTAACTGCCCTCTGGCCAATTATGTATGGGAAATAAATGCTGGCCCAGCCAGTGACACCCTCATCCCATGGACAAATACAAAATACTCCCTAATTTGAACTGTGCAGGCCCATTCATCCTATTTGCCTGCATCACTTTGCAAAGAAGTCAGGGGTGCAAGTTGAGCCCTTGCCAGTACCAGTTAAAGAGCATGACCCACAATTTCTTGATAAAGCGCTGTACGACAAAGTGTGTAAACAAAATTTGGGGTGTTGAAATGAATTTCTGGATGTGACAATGTAATGAGGGAAAGCAGAGGAGCAGATGACCTTTTAGTACAAGGGCTGCAGCAGATATGTAGGCTGTTGATGCTTTCTCACAGGGTGTGCAGTACAAGAGGGAGACGGAGCAGATACTATGAAGGGGAAAAGGTCTGCATCATGCCCACTGCCAAGTTGGAGCCAGAGACCTCCAAGCTTCTTGATGGTGACAGCAGGCTGTTTGGTGAATCGATCAATGAACCAAATATCTAGGGGTGCAGGCAATATTCCCTCAAAGCTGCACAGCCCAAGAGACTACACATGCCAACTGACATTGGAGGTTGTGCTGAATAAAAATATTTAGAGGGAATGTAGGGTGCAAGCCAGTCAGTTCTCACCTATGTAGCACCTTGTTGAGGTTATCGTCTGAGTCTTTGCAGCAGAACACAGCTGTGACTTCTCACTCTGGTGAACTGGAAAACAAACTATTGCTACCCTGGCCTGTCATCAGGTCCAGTGATGCACCATGTGTTCCCTCCTCTAAAGTACCTGCTTGGATTTGTGCAGTGTCAGTATGTGAACTTGTGCTAATGAGTTTCAGATAATGTAGCGAGACCTTTTTATCATTGATCTGCTCTGTCTCCCTTTCCCTTGCTCATGGATCTCCTGTGGTTGGACAGGCAGTAGTTGTTTGGTATTGTAAAGCAGAAAATCAAAACTGGAAGATTACGTGAAGGAAGGGATTTGAGTGAAGTACGAGAACGTAATGGTTGCTCATCATGCCAAATATCTGGATGAATGTGTGCTGGTGCTGGAGAAGAAATTAAATCAGGAATGTTCTGTCTTCCACAATGTTCTCAGTCATGATAGTGGATACAGGTTCTATTGCATCTAGTTTCATAATGTTGAGAACCAACTTACACATAGGGCCTGGAAGATGCAGGCATCCTTGTCCCCAGTCAGGTCTGCTGTTCAGCCTTCCATAGTTTGCCAGTTCGTTCTGCAAGAATGATGTGGAGGTGCTGGTGTTGGACTGGGGTGGACAAAGTCAGAAGTCACATGACACCAGGTTATAGTCCAACAGATTTATTTGAAATCACACAAGCTTTCAGAGCACAGCCCCTTCATCAGGTGCAGTGAGAGAGCAGAGCACACAGACACAGAGTTTGTAGGCAGAGGGATCAAGGGCGTAGAGATTAAAAGATCATTCAACTGGTGTGAGTAGAGTGTCAGATAATGAGTCTCTGCAGGTGACCAAGAGTGTTAGATAATGAGTAAAGTGTTTACAAAGTCGCTGTCAGTGCTGTGCCGTCATGACAATCAGGCAGACCCATAGGAATATACAAAAGGTGACATCTCAGGCAGACACTGAATTGTAGGTGGGAGGCCTTGTTCAGAATCTGTCTCTGAGTTTCAACCTGGAACCAGGCTGGTTTTATTCCGAAAGGAGGAATTTATAAGATGCCACATTGACTGACTGTGACTACAAATTGTGTGTTTTTTGAACAAAACAGAGTGTATTTGCAAATAAACAAACTTCTTGGATGAAATGATTCACTCCATAGATTTATGTGTGCTTGTGCGTGTGTGCATGTGTGTGTGTGTGCGACAGAGAGTGTAATAAGTAATTCAAAACTGTACCAACTTACTAAGGTAGAGAGATCATAATAATTTATCAAGGTGATGCTGTCACTGTTTGTCTCTGCTGTGTTGGTAGATGCACATTCAATGCTAAACCGCTGGAGTTCTAGAGAAGCAGCAAGAGGTGGGCGTGAGGCTGGCAGCATTGGTAGATGTGTGAAGATGAGTTGGAGAATCTGCAGTTTAGGTGTGAATCCTGAATGACAGAGACTTGGGTACATGAGTAGGAGGGGCTTAGAGGGATATGGCCCAAATGTTGGCAAATGGAATTAGATCAGTTTAGGATATCTAGTCAATGTGGACATATTGGACCGAAGGGTTTGTTTCTGTGCTGTATACCTCAATGACTGTATGAGTAGTGCTCCTTGGTGTGTCATGGGGGTATGGTACATTGGCATTGACCATATATGAGATCATTAGACTCTTAGATCACTGCTGTAGGTCCTCTTGTCCAGCTATCAGAAATTGAATTGCCTAATCACTATTCCAGAGAATGACCCTTGAGGGCATCTCAGCCATTGTGAAACATTGAAATCTCCCCTCATTCCCATCTCCAACACGAATACCTCCAGCAATAGTTTTGCCACAGTCCTTTCTCTGTTCTGCAGTTTCATTTTCCATGTTTGAAATTGCCATAGTTTTAATCAGTGCAACTTACCTTCATAACAGACAGCCTGCCTTTAAGAACAGAAGGCTGGCTACTCCGTATGTTCTCAGCTCAATGCAGTTTGCTGCCTGCACCTTCTATGCCTTTTGGAGTGCCACACTGCCAGCAGCACAAAACATGCTTGATCCTATACTCCAATCATGTGAATGAGGTGGCAGTGCAAATTTGTGCTACTTGTGTTTAACGGTACCACTTTGTGCTGGTCATGAATTGTAATTCTCACGTCCAAGTAACAGGGTAAGCAAATTTGCAGCCAACTATTTTTCATCTAAAATTATTCTATTCAGAACATTTTTCTTGGAGTTGAATTCTTAGCCCCTGCTGGGAGCAGAAATAGACATGGCAGAACACAGAAATTTGCATCAGTGACCATGTGTCAGGTCCCTGGCTCTATCCAGCCTTTTTGGTCTATCTTCTCAAATGGCAGGGTGAGCTGACTCTTAATAACAAGCCTATTGTTGGATGTTGACTAAGATTTTCCAGATAGATTCCCGGTCCCATAGGTATGGTATAGTTATGAGGATTAGCCTTCTTGTGGCAGGCCAGCGGGGCTGGAGAAGGAGCAGCTCTCTTCTTGGGTATAGGGGTATGGTTTGGCAGCAGCCCCAGGCTACAACAAGGAAGACTTTACCGTCCACAATAGTCCTAATTGCAAAAGCTTTCTTTTTGGTTTAAATTAGAAAATGTTAACTGATTGAGAGACAATCACTGGTGATTGACAATATTTCTCACACTGTGTGCCCTTCTGACCCCTGTTTGAACCTGAAGGCAGAATTCAGAATTCCCTCAGGAAAATCCTGCCCTTCACATTCATTTACAACAATTCACTGTTAAAGTGGCAATTAATTCATAGGTTTGGTCATATACTTTGGGCTAGAAAAACCAAGAGCATTAGCTATGTTGTAAACACTAATGTTGCAAATCCTTGCAAACACTGCACAACCACAATGAAATGGTTCTTATTAAAAGCCCAACTGTTTTTATATATGCAGAATCATTTCTTTATAATGACCGATTTACCTTTACATTATATTTTTTTATTAGAAAGGAATTCTAACTCATACCTGTTGCTAGCAACTGATTAAACTATTTTCTGCCCACAGAATGTTCAGGACCTTTAGGGATGGAAGGGGGGATTATATCCAATCAACAGATTTCTGCATCCTCCACACACCGAGCTCTGTTTGGCCTGCAGAAGTGGTACCCATACTATGCCAGACTGAATAGAAAAGGCCTTGTAAATGCTTGGACAGCTGCAGAGAATGACAGATGGCCATGGATTCAGGTAACAGTTGGTGTACAAAGAGGGGCAGACTTAAAAAAAAAATTGCAACTTTCTTTTCCTTGATGCTGACTATGTAAAATGTGAAATAATAAGCTCTAAAACAATCATTTCTTTCATGTGGTAATGGCATGTTTTAAAAGGCCATGAAATTAAAATACCAATCATTTGCACCTATAAATTAATGGTATTGTCTGTCTTTTTGTAGTCCTTACATGTGGCCGCATGACATTAATCACTGTCATGATTTGATCACTAAAATAGCTGCTAGAGAACAAAAGCAGAATTACAAAGAATTGAAGTTAGGATTATTTGGGTTTGTGAATTCATTGAACTGGCTTTTCTCTTGTATCCTTCAAATGGTAATTATTATATTCGGAAAGAAAACAATTATCCAACACAGTAAAACAGTTTGATTCATTGGTTTGTCTAACCAGTTCGTTTATAGAAGCTGTCAGAATGAAATACAATGATTAAATCAAAACGAGAGCAAGAACACATCTTTCTTTGTATTTCCAGCTCAGTTTTGTGGACAGAACTATCTTAAGAAGCTTTAATTGTTAGAAAACATTTTAACAAAATATTTAGAGTCACACAAAACACATTGAATACTTAAAATACAAATTCTCCTCAATACTAGTTGGATTCTAATCAAGAAACTGATTAAATTGTGAAGATGGTGGGGTGGTGTTGTTCCACAAATTGTTAGACTCAGGGGTAGAATTTGCTCTGTGGGGTTGCACGTGATGTTCCTCATCTGTTCCTTCACCTTCACTGTCAATATCGAGTATAAAGAGCTTAGAAATTCTTTATCACTAGAAAGTTATCCAGTCAACAACCCGTGCTTTGTCCCCTGCCTAACCCTTTGTCTACCAAGTTCATAGATCTCTACAGCTTGCGTGTGTTTGGCCAAACCATCATTCTCAACTTATTACCTTTACAATGGCATTGCCGTCACTTGATTCCATATTTACCTATCGGGTTGGAGCCAAAGCAGAGCAACGCTGATTTATTTTCCTATCTCTGAACTGTTCCCTCTGGTATCTCCTAAGAGGAAGTCCTTGGCTCCTTTTCCTCATTTGCATGTTGATATAAAGACCATACTGTCCACTTGAGGGAACAGACTAGAACACAGTTTAACATTGTAACATAAAGATGACACTGCAAACACTTCAGCAGTCCCTCAAGCACTGCCCTGGAGAATCAGCCTGAATTTTTGTGCTTAATTCTCTACAGCGAGACATGAACCCACAAGCTTTTGACCCTTGAGAAATAGAAGTCACCATTTAAAGTCGCTGCCTCAAAATCCGTCGCTACTAAATTTGATCTACTTTCTGTGGTATTCTATCACAAATACCGAAATAAAGCTGTGCCAAACTAGATGAAGAAAGATGACTTTCACAGTGCAATATTCAGTCCTTTAGTCAACATTGAAAACCATGCAGCTTCCAAGTTGCTGTATCAGATGATTCCCTCAATTGGAAAGACTAACCACTACAGTTCTGCACAGGTTTATCTTGTCACTATATGTTAATCAAATTCAAATAGAAGGCTGTGCAAATGGCTGACTCAATCCATCTCTTTCTAGCCCCAATGCTGTTGAAATGGTGATGATAGGAGGACAGAAGAACCCAAATCTGCATTCTTAGAGATGATGACTTCTGATTTATGTCTAAAATAATTGTTTTAGTTTCCTTTATTTTAAACTAATGGATTAATTATTCTTATTCAGTCTCAGTTTCATTTGTTGGCTGAGAATTGGGTGTGTCTACATTTTGGGGCACAAGTGTAGTTACACAGTCATGCTACCTCCAGTATTTCACTGACTACATCAATACCCTTGGTGTGAGGCAGAGCCATGCATCAGAAATGCTTGACTATGTGGTGTTTTTCACTGATACCATTGAGGCATTCCTTGCAGCCTGTGGTTCTGGTTAACCCTGAGGGATCAACAGAATACAGTTTTTTTTTCCCCTGGGATCTCGTATCTGACTCTGGATCTATTTTCGTCACTCACTATATTTGATAATTCTTAAGAAAATTAACCTGGCAAAAATGAATGAAACAGAACAGAGATCTGAACCTGACTATTTCCACATTAGTAGTTGTTGAGAATGCAGCCTCAAAGATTGTTTACATAATGGTTAGGTTAAGGAAGAAGATGTGCTGATGACAGCAGGCACACAAAGACATCCTAATGATGTGTTGTGGTGGTATGCCAACTCTTGCATGAAATATTGATCCAGTAAGATTGAGCTCAGGTGCAGTGGTCCAGGTTCAGTGAATCAAGTTGATGCCACTATTTTCTGCAAAATTTCACTTTTTATTTAGAAAGAGAGAGTCAGGATTATGTCCAATTTGGTACTTTAGAACTACAAATAACTAACCCAGTGGTTAAATTTTGAGAGACTCAATCAGTTATGAGGATGCCTATAGGATTGTCATCCGATTTTGGTGCATTGGGTGGGAGGAGAAACCAGATATTTGAATAAGGGCTAATTATTTAAAGAAACACCAGAGCACGCATATTGACAGAGCCGCACGTTATTGTTGACAGCAAATTTGTCGATTCAAAAAGAGGAAGAAGGTGGATGTCAGAAATGCGAGATCATAACAGCAGGTAGTGGATGGTCAAGGAAGCCCAGATAGCCCTAGACTGTGCGGAGCACATGTGTCCATATAAGGTCAATGCAGCTGTTCATATTTCCAACTGGCTTTAGTGGAATAGCATCAAATTCCTCTTATTGCAAGCCACTTGCTTCAAGTAGTTGCTCCCATCAGCACTGATCTAATGCATTGGCTGACACATTAAATGCTGATTTTTACCATTTTATAATGCTGCAGTGAAGGCTTGTTAAGCTCACAATGGCTGTTAGCAACAGATGTGCCTTCCTTAGCTCACCACATTGCTAATTGTGGCTAACCCTCTATCTCAACACATCTATCTCAGTCCTAAATGGCCTGCCCAGTATCCTGAGACTGTGATCCCTTGCTGTAGACATCCCAACCGGGGAAGCATCATTCCCTGCATCTAGTCTGCCCAGCCCTCTCAGAATTTTGTGTGTTTCAACTAGATCCTCTCCCATCCTCCTAAAATCCAGTGAATACAGACTGAATTGACCCAATCTAACCTGATATGACAACCTGTCAAACCAGGAATCAGTCTTCACTGCACTTCTTCTATGGCACATACAGTTTCACTCCAAGACCCTGAACAGCTAAAGTATGGCATCCTTGTTCCCATACTAAAAGCTAATACACAATGTCTTTGAATATGCATGTAATGATAGATAAATATACAAGAGTGTGTATTACTCGTCCATGCCCCCTTCTCCATTCTCCCACTGGAACAAAAGTTGGTATCACACTAACTAACAGCCCACAAGGCTGTCATGTGCCCTGGGAGATCTCAAGGAGCGAGGGTCAAACTTTGAACCTTCATTGGTCTGAAGTCCTAATCAAAATTATGTAGAACATTGATAGGACTGCGACAATGGACAGCCGTGGAATGATGCATCTCCTCCTTCCTTCCCTCCTCTTTAACAATGTATTTTAAAAAGTGACCTTCTGACTGCCACCCATCCAACCATGGCAACCATATGATGGTGAGGGCAGTGTAACATTCAGATCAATGGGCTTGTTATGCTTAATTGCCTTATAATTATTTTTATAAATGGAATTAGCAGCTTCTCTGCTAACGCTTGTCCATTTGCTATTTCATGGGGAACAGGCCAGGTGAGTTAGGAAGGTCAGCTACATGTCATGCTTTGTGTCCCCCACTGAAAAGATGCATGGGGTTGCTGAATGCAACCCAGTGTTAAAATTGTCAAGCATAACTGCCTTGTAATGAATCCCTACTGGTGGTGTTTGATTAGTCCATGTCTTTCTAAATCCGCATTAATTTAATCCTGAATTATGAATTCTAAGAGCTTCCCTAGAACTGATGTTAGAGTAATTGATTAATAATTATTTAGTGTCGCAGTCTGAGTTTTAGATTTACTTTTTTCACAAAGGACTTTGAGTTTAAGGGAGATAAAAGGTACTGCAGATGCTGGAGAATCCGAGATAACAAGCATGGGGCTGGATGAACACAGCAGGTCAAGCAGCATCATAGGAGCAGGAAAACTTGACGTTTCGGGCCTAAACCCTTCATCAGAAATGGGATCA
>JAHRHZ010000012.1:35918269-35971493 GCA_024137785.1 Ginglymostoma cirratum | reverse complement strand
TGATCCCATTTCTGATGAAGGGTTTAGGCCCGAAACGTCAAGTTTTCCTGCTCCTATGATGCTGCTTGACCTGCTGTGTTCATCCAGCCCCATGCTTGTTATCTTGAGTTTAAGGGTCCTGCATTTTAAAACAAAATGAATTTAACAGCTTGGAAAAAGAAATGAAAGGCTAAAGGTATGATTATATGTTGAAGCTTCAATGGACAGTTTGTGGAATTCAGCAGGTCTGGCATTTGTGAAGAAAAATCAGAGTTGATGTTTCGTGTCTGGTGACCCTTTCTCAGAACTCTTCTGAGGAAGGATCACAGGATCCGAACATTAACTCTGATTTCGCTCCACAGATGCTGCCAGACCTGCTGAGCTTTTCCAGCAACTTCTGTTTTTGTTCCTGATGTACAGCATCTATAGTTCTTTCAGTTTTTGCTTTGTAGAGTTCATTATATTAGCATTGTGGCTCTCCCCAGCTGGTAAGACACAATTGAACACAGGGATAGCCAGGTTGACAGGAATTTGAGAGACACATCCAGAACTGAAAGCGTAAATAGAAACAATGTGACATACCAGTAGTGCCAAAACGAGTAAATATAAAAGGACAAGGTGCAATGTGATAGTGTAACATCTCAGTTTAACAATTCAGTTGGTCAGTGGGAAGAAGCAAGTGTCTCTGTTGCAAATAAAAGTCTGCCAATTATTAGGTTCAGGGGCTTGAGTTGTTGCTGTAAACATCTAAGGTTTTCATTTTAAAACAATTTGACTGACGCTACTAAGGTGCATCTTCATCACTGCATAACCTGGCAATGGAAGATATGTGATATGAGCACCCTTTCACAACCTCAGTCAAATAATCACAAGGTTTGCTTGAGCATGTCAATCGTTCCAAAGCAAACTGAACACTTGGTGAGTTGAGGGCTGACATGAAATGATACGTTTTCCGGCATGTAGATGTACAGAGTACCAATTGTAATCAAAACATGCATTTTCTACATTGCTTCTCAAAATAAGGAAAATAAGGAAGTTACCATTCCATTTGATGTCAGTGCATTATTTTGTAGTTATTTCCAAAATTGTCTTTCTTTGAGTATAAGAACTAGTTTTAAGAAACCAAAATCTAACACTTCAGCCATAACAGGGGGACAAATCTGCTTGTCCATGTTGTCTTTTGCTTTACTCTTCTCTAATCAGCATAAGCCTAGGGTCAGTGTTCAGTCAAACTCACCAGAATCCAGAAGCTTAACTTGGCGATGATCCCTGCCATGTTCAGATAAATTCAGATGCCACAGCACCAATGAGTGAAAATGATCACAAGAATGTGAAACCATCCTTTACTGTCTGCAAGGCGCTGGTTCAGACAGTTAACTGAGTCATAACTGCAAAGTTACACTTAAATGAATAATGGTACTTTACCAAAAACCAAGCTTTCCACCAGGACAATACACATTGAGGCATTACAGATCCATTTGCCAGATTAGCATGACACAAGCAATGGTGTACACAAGCAATGATCCTGATAACTAGGGCAGACTAACTTGCTCCAAAGTGCGATTTTCACTGTGATGCTAGGGATTTCCAGGTTCCCTCACCACACAGCAGCATGATTGACAGGCTTGCTTGGCTGGCGAGTGAGGAAAGGTCTGGGATAGGCCACAACCAAGAAACAGACTTGTGAAGATGGGGCTGGTGGGATAGGAGAAGGAGTGGTCAAAGGTCTGGGTGAGTGGGTGGGTGTCACATGTCTCTGAGACTTTGGGTGACATAGCAGCTCACACATTGTGAGGTTAACAGTGGCTGTTAAAAAGGGAATGTTTACAAGATAAGTTTGTGTTTCCAGAAGCCTGGAAAACCCAGGAAACAGCTGTAAAGTATATAAACCATGTTCAAATGGATGCAGTCAAATTTCCTTAAAGATTTCAATAACCAGCCACCTTCCTGAGAATAGAGTGGTTACACTCATCTCCATTAAAATAGTGTGTGGCAATTTTTGTTTGAATTTTTCAATAATTGCATTTAACCAGCCCCTTTAAGAATAAAGCTACCCTTGTCACCATGTGATCAACTGGGTCAGATTTACAAAATTTCTTTCTTGACAATAAAACACACTACTTCATCTTTCTTGCTTCAGCCACTTCCCATTGGAACTGGAATAGAAACAGAGATACCTTTAGGTTAGAAATGACTTTTTTTTTGCAATACGGATTGATTATTGCATGATTATTTAACTTTCTTATTCTGTATTTTAATTTTCATCTACTCTCTGACATCTACTCTTTCTATGCCCCTATACTACCTCTGTTCTGGCACTTATCCACTCATGTTGAAGGAGTGGGAAGGCTTGTTGAAACATTTCTGCATCCACGACAAAATGTTTTTCTCTTTACCCTGGACTTGGAGATATTTGCTTCTAGATCTATCCTGTCTCTGAATACAGATGCTGTCCTGTTTAGTCTTGTTCTGAAGCCCAGCTGTCTTGTATTCAATTTGTTCAAACTGTTTGGTACATTGTCGAAACAAACGTACAAAGGTACGTATTTGGAGCAGAAGCAGGCCACTGATCATGACTTATCTCCACATTCCCACCTATTCTTTTGAATTTCAAAACCTCTGCTTCTGAATGTACCCAAAATGCAGTAGATATGGTGTGCCATAAGTTTTCACTGTGTACACTTTTATGGAACACAGAGTAGCAGTAAAACCTGTTCTATTTTTTTTCCATTGTAGCTATTTCATGACTTGTGAAACCTCTTAAGGGAAGAGATAGTCTTCAGGGACTAAGGATAGATCTTACTGTACTGGGGAATGTTTTTCTTTAAAGAACAAAAAGAAATATACTTCACAATTTTGCAAAATGTCATTTGCACCCTTATCCAACTTACTGTCAAATAAACAACATGAAGTTTGAAGTACATGTAAAATGATGAACTTACATATGGTACAATGACAGATGTCGCTCGCACTTCAACTGCTGTGGAGTTCAACTATTTTTCCATGTTTAGAGCAACGCTATAACAAGGTAAGGAGCTGAGTGGTCCTGGCACATCCAAATGGAGCATCACCGAGTAGGCAACTGCTGAGCAAATGCCTCGTGAGAGCACTGAAGTTGAAACCTTCTGCGACTTTGTTCATGATCAAGAGTAGCCTGATGGGGTAGTATTTGGCTGGATTGGATTGTTTTGTATTCTATAGACAGGTTATACCTTGGCAATTGTCCACATTGTTGAGTAAATGCCAGTGTGTGGCTGTACTAGAACAGCTTGCTAAGGGTCTGGGTGGTTCTGGAGCATAAGTCTTCACTACTCATTGGTGCCCATCAGTCATCTCTTCATATTGCAGGAAGTTCACTGAATTAGTTGCCAATTGGCATCTGCGAGTCTTGGGGACCTCAAGGGGAGGCCGAGATTGACATATCATTCACGTGGCACTTCTGTTGATGCTTACATTTCTTTCACCCCATCTTTGTGCTGATGTGTTGAGTTCCCCTGCCCTTGAGGATGGTGATATTTGTGTAGCACCCTTCTCCTCCTGTTAATCATTTAATGGTCCACCGCATTTCATGACAGGATGTGGCAGGACTGCTTAGCCTATGCTTGATCCGTTAGTTGTGGAACCATTTAAGCCTTTCTGTCGCACGTTGCCTCTGCTATATGATATGCTTGTAATAATGTGTTATAGCTTCATAAGGTTCACATCTCAGTTTAACGCGTATAAAAGCAAAGTCCTGCAGATATTGGAAATCTGAGATAAAGACAAATGAGAGTGGAATTAGACCGTTCAGCTCTTATCATTCAATAAGATCATGGCTAATTTGTCAATTTTTCAAATTCCACATTCCCATCTACCCTCAATAAGCCATGTTTCCCTGCCTGTCCAGAATCTATCCACCTCGATCTTAAAGATATTCAGTGACTCATTTTCACTGCCTTCTAAGGCAGAGAGTTCCAAACACTCTGATCGGAAGAAAATCCTCCTTATCTGTCTTGAAAGGGCAACCTGTGATTTTAAAATAGTGCCCGCTAGTTCTGGACTAACCTACAAGTGGAAACAAAATTTCCACATCCACTTCGTGAAGACCATTCAGTATCTTACACACATCAGTTAAGTCACCCCTTACCCTTCTAGAGTCCAGTGAAAACAAGCCCAGCTTGTCCAACTTATCCATATAAGACAAGACATTTATTTCAGGCATCAATCTAATCTGAAACATTTCTTACACGTTTCTATCCTTCCTTAAATAAGGAGACCAAGATTACACAGAGTATTCAAGATATGGGCTTACCAATTACCTCTCTGGCTAAAGTATAACATCCTCACTTTTATGTTCAATTCGTCCATTAATAAAGGATAACATCCCATCAACCTTCTTCATTATGCGCTGTAACTGCAGACTAACAATTTACTGACTCTGCAACTCGGAATTCAGCAGGCAGCCATTTTCCATTTGAGGAATACATTTTGTTAAAATTTTCTTCCTGCAAACATGAACTACTTCATAATTTTCCCAAAATAGTATCCATCTATCAGATTTTGGCTCACTCACTCAACCTATATATACACATCTAGGACCTCCTAATGTCTTCTTCATGGAATACTTTCTTACCTATCTTGGCTTTATCTACAAATGTAGCTCCCTGCATTTGCTCCCCTCATTTAAGTCATTGATATAAATTGTAAAATTTTGAGGCATCACCACAGGTTCATGTGGGTCTACGTGTCACATCCTGCCAGAATCAAGGCAAAGACCATTTTATGCATCAAGTACATTCTATGTCTTAATAATCTCATTGCTTCTTTAGTATCTACATGCATTCACAACTGCTTCCTCCATTTAGCACTGGCTGAGAAACCTCCCCCATCCCACATACAATGTCCACATGGCCATCTCCCGAAGTGGTCTGATCTCACCACAAAAAGGTGTCTAACCTTTTCCACTGCTCTGCAGTGGCTCCATATTCCCTGAGTAGTGCTGACCCCCGCCACTGACACAAAGCTCCGGTTCGGTCCTTGCCTAAGGCCTCCAATCCTCCAACAGCTTTCCATTCACCCCACAGCAGCTGCTTCGAGCACCATAACCTCAGGCTCCGGTCTTTCTCCTCCACACTGGCAGGCCACTTGATTCCTCTCCTCTCTTCTCCTCTCCTCTCCTCTCCTCTCCCCTACTCTCCTCTCCTTTCTACATACAACACCATTCAATTGGCTTCCAGTTAACACCCCACCCCAGTATAGACCGCCCTGCAGCTATATTCAGCACTGATCAGCCCCTTATTCAAGTAGGGATCTAGCCTGTCAATAGGATTGGTTTCCAGGTACCGTACCAATCAACTGCATTAGGGAATGGGTATGGGGCAGTTCTGTGTTACGAGTCTGACAGGATTTTCCAATCAACCATTCCCCATGGTTCAATCTTTCTAGGAGACATAAGTCAAGAAAATGATAGCAGCTAATTCATTCACTGAAATAACAGAGGTCTGTCTTTTTATAGTAGAAATGGTTGGATGATTAAATGTTTCTAAAACTCTTCCTGTATAACATGACAATTTGTGTTAATTTGAAATCGATAGCAAGACGTTAAGTGCATTGGGGACAGTTTGATGAAAAAGTAATGACATTGTCCTTTGCCAAGAGAAAACAAATAAACAAAACAGAAATATTTGAAAATGACTGCAACTGGTCATGCTGAACTCCATTTTGAAGTATGCAAGACAAGTCAAACTATATGTATCATTCATAAGTTTTACAGATTTTTTTTTCTTTTCTGGGTTATGAGTTAAGCACAAATTGTTATGTTAGAGTCTGCAGGCATGAAGTTAAAAATGTAGCTCTAGATAGGGCCTCAGTGGATGTGGCATTTTTAACGTTTCTTTAAATTATTTTAATTTATGTGTTTCTAATTTGCTGTTTTAGCTCAGTTGGCTAGACAGTGGTAGACCAGATGTTTCAGCAATCTGAGTTTGATCTCCCTACTGACTGAGATAGGAACGTAACAGCAGAGTCAGAGCATTCAGCTCATTGAGCCAGCTCTGCCATACAATACGACCGTAGCTGATTATCCACTTCAATGTGTTTTTTTTCCCACACTACCCCCATATCCTTTCACGTAATTGGCATTTAGAAATCTGACAAACTCCACCTTAAACATATCCAATGACTGATCTTCCACAGCCCCCTGAATTGGAGAACTGGAGCTTGTCTTCACACATTACCTCAAACTGATGTCATGGCAGAGGGCACAAATAGCAAACCTCAGACAACAAGGGTGCCACATGGAGAAAGTATGAATCTTTTTGAAAATGTGGCTTATTCACATTTCAGTGTTTTATTTTTCTGTGTTAGTTAGCCTCCATCCCCTCAGTATGTCAGAACCTTCGCACTTTCTTTTCCAGTACTTATTTCTATATTCAATGCCTTGCGCTTAATTCTACATTCAGTGACCTGGCCCATTAGTTAATAGCTTGATTGTTTGAGATTCCATCTTTGAAAGTTAAAGCTGCTCAATTACTGCTTCAGTTTTAGCTCCAAGTTGTTTGTAGCTGATTCCCTATCAGACCGCACATCTTAATGTTACCACTGATGGTAAACAGAAGCTTGGGAGGCTAATCTCAATTGGACCGCTGAATAGGGCTATTACTGAAGACTGCTGATGTGCAAATCATTGTATCATTTTTTTTCAAAAATATATGTTGCAGCAAATATAAACAAATTTAGCTGGATCATATTTTACTCACTGTAGCGCACTTGAGGTTAGCAGGGACATGGAAAGTAGCTTTTAGACTTTTTAGCATGAAAAATGGTCAAGAGAGAGCAAACAAGTAGATGTAATCAGTGATTTGGAAAGGCAAAGATGTAGCCTAAAGGAAGACAAGAGAGAAAATGGCCTGGTATATTTAACAGTCTTAAGTGCAAGACTGGAATGCAACTCGGGAAGGAAAAGTGGGTGCATGGAATGCTAACAAGTGGCCAGGAAAAAATGTGTACAGCTTGGAAAACACGCTTGTTTCTTTTTCCAGTGACCAAGTTTTCCTCTGTGTATAATTCTGCAGAAGGTATAGCCCTGTACTTTGAAAAAAAGCTCAAAGAAATGTCACATTGGAGAATCAGAAGTGTCAGTAATGCCAGGCCTCAAAATCCCAGAGATAAATTTATGAAGAATTCATCCCTGGCCCTATGCTAGTAGATTTTTGTAATCCTTTTATTTCAGGAAAAACGTTATTAAAAGTCAACCATTTCAAATAGCTTGTACTATTTAATCAGGGTGGGAACTGGACATCCTGTCAGCTATGCAGGGGATCAAATTTGTAAAGTTTGCTCTCAGTAATTTTTTTTAAGCTGAAAAGAAATATTCCAGCAAGCTACATGGCTCTATCAAAGACTGTTCTTCATGATTTTGACTGTGCCTGCCTCTTTTGCCTTTTCTGTCACCCCGTCCCTAATTGACACATGCCTCGGTACTGCTACCAGCAGACGAACCAGCCTAAATCAGTTCATGGAAAAGTACTGAGCTCCCTGTGGAGATGTGACAGGCATTGGTGGCTTTCTGCAAAATTTAATGTGAAGCCCAAGGCTGATTTGCCGTCCAGCCTTGGGCCTTCTGATTTAGATCTGCTGCATGCACATTTTGCTCCTATGCAGTTTCCTTTTGAGCCCAAGCAAAAGATATCATCAAACTTGAATGAGATTGACTGCCTGTACGTCAGTTTTTATCACCCTGCGTTTACAATCAAAAGAATAAGTTTGTCAGGCCATCTCTGTCAAACATGGGACCTGCTGCCACATGATCCATGTCTTCCAATCAGATTGGAAATGCTATTTCTGATCATGATCAGAAAAAAAAATGCAAACTTCTTTTAGAGGAATTCTTCATGCAAACTTCCAGGACAGGAGGAATCTAGTCTAGGCCAAGAATCCATACACAAAGCAATGAAGTGGACTGGCATGACAAGTACCCTTCTTTTCACAGCAAAGTCTGTCATAGTCCAGGATTTAAAGATCCTGAAGCCACACCCATGGACTGAGAGAAGATTTTTTTTTATTCACTTGAGGGACATGAGCATTGCTGGCTGGGCCAACATTTATTGCTCACCTCTAGCTGCCCTTGGGAAGATGGTAGTGAGCTGCCTTCTTGAACTGCTGCAGTCCATATGTTGTAGGTAGACTCACAATACCCTTAGAGAGGGAATTCTCGGAGTTTCACTCAGTGACACTGAAGGAACATTGATATGTTTGCAAGTCAGGATCGTGAGTGGCCTGGAGGAGAATTTGCAGGTGGTGGTAGTTGAACCCACTTCTGACCTGCTACCCATCTCCTTCTAGGTGAATGTGGTCCTGTGTTTGCAAGTTGCTGTATAGGGATCTTTGGTACATTTCTGCAGTGCATCTTGTAGACAGTACACACTGCTGCTACTGAGCATCAGTGGTAGAGAGAATGGTTGTTTTTGGATGCAGTGACAATCGAGTGGGCAGCTTTGTCTGCATTACATCAGTCTTTTTGAGTGTTGTTGGAACTGCACCTGTCTGAGCAAGTGGGAATTTTTCCATCACACTCCTGACTTGTGCTTTAGAGATAGTGGACAGGCTTTAGGGTGTCAGGAGGGGAATTATTTTGTATAGTATTCCCAGCCTCTGACGTGCACTTGCAGCCATTGTGTTTCTGTGCCAAGTCGAGTTGAGTTTCTGGTCAAAGGTTACCCAAGGATGTTGGCAGTGGGGTATTCAGTGATTTAACGCCCCTGAATGTCAAGGGGCGGTGGGTAGATTTTCTTTTATTTGCTTGACAATTGTGTGGCATGACTGCTACTTGCCACTTTTCAACCCAAGCCCAGATATTGTTCAGGTCTTGTTGCATTTGGATGTGGGCTATTTCATTATCTGAGGCATCACGAACGGTGGTGAACATTGTGCAATTGCCAGTGAAAATCCCCACTTCTGAACTTATGGTGGAGGGAAGGTCAATGATGGAGCAGCTGAAAATGGTGGGGCCTAGAATACTGCCATGTGGAATTCCTGCTAAGATATCCTGGAGCCAAAATGACTGACCTCCAACAACCACAACCATCTTTCTATGTATGTGCTAGGTATGACTCCAAACCACAGAGAGTTTACCCCTGATTCCTATTGATGCTACTTTTTTTAGGGCTCCTTGATGCCATACTTGGCCAAATGCAGCCTTGATGTCAAGGCCTGTCACTCTCACCTCACCTCTGGAATTCAGGTGTTTTGTCCATGTTTGAACCAAGGCTGTAATGAGGTCAGGAGCTGAGTGGCCCTTGGAGAAACCAAACTGGGTGTCACTAAGCGGGTTATGGCTGAGCAAGTGCTGCTTAGGAATACTATTGTTGACACCTTCTGTCATTTTACTGATAAGCAAGAGTAAATCAATGGGCCGAGTAGACTGATATTTGAAGTTGACCTACATTTTGTGTACAGGACACACCTGGGCAATTTTCCACATTGTCAGGTGGGTGCCAGTGTTGTGGCTGTACGGGAAGTGCTTGGCTAGGGGAGTTCTAGAACACAAGTCTTCAATATATTGCCAGAATGTTGTCAGAGCCCATAGCATTTGCAGTATCCAGTGCCTCCGGCCATTTCTTTATGTCACCTGGAATGAATCAAATTGGCTGAAGAATGTATCTGTGATGCTGGGTACCACTGAAGGAGGCTGAGATGATCATTCACTTGGCAGCCCCGGCTTAAGATTGCTGTGAAAGCTTCAGCCACATCTTTTGCACTGATATGCTGGGCTTTCCCATCATTGAGGATGAGGATACTTGTGAACCATCCTCAGTCAGTGAGTTGTTTAATTGTTCACCACCATTCACGGCTGAATGTGGCAGGACTGCAGAGCTTAGATCTGAGTCATGGGTTGTGGGTTCACTTAAATCTGCCTATCACTTGCTGCTTCTGCTCTTTGGTACACCAGCAGCCCTATTTTGTAGCTTCTTCACCAAGTAGACACTTCTTTTTAAAGATATGCCTAGCACTGCTGCGCTCTTCGTTGTACCAGAGTTGATCCCCTGGCTTGATGGTAATAGTTGAGTGGGGAATAGGATGGGCCAAGGGTTGCAGATTGTGCTGGAGTACAATTCAGCTGCTGCTGATGGCCCACAGTGCCTCATGGATGCCCAGTCTTGAGTTGCTAGATCTGATTGAATTGTGTGCCATTTAGCATGGTGAGAGAGCCACACAACACGGTGGAGGGTGTTTTCAATATGAGGATGAGATTTCATCTCCATGAGGACTGTGGGATGGTCACTCTTACCAATACTGTCATGGACAGATGCATCTGCAGCAGATTGGTGAGGGTAAGAGTGAGGTCAAGTATTATTTTTCCTCTTGTTGGTTCCCTCACTACATATCACAGACCCAGTGTAGCAGCTATGTCTTTTAGGATGTGACCAGTTTAATCAGTAGTGCTGCTGCCGAACATTGGACATTGAAATTGCCAACCTGAGTACATTCTGTGCCCTTGTCACCTTCAGAGCTTCCTCAAGGTATTGAGGAGCACTGATTCATCAGCCACAGGAAGACAGTGAGGTTAGTGTATAAGGATGAGTGATGGTTAGGGTGCTAAGTGTATGAAGAGGTCGGAGTTGCAGGTGGTGAGGGATTGTTGAGTGAAGAGGTAAGATGACAAGTGAGAAAGTAGGTTGTATGTGAAGTGAGTCAGGGAAATAGTGGCAGGCAGTTGAAAAGTAGCTTAACAGTTGGGTAACGGGTAAAATGGGAGGTGGATAATAGATTGGGATACAACTGGGTGAGGAGATAGGGTGGTGAGTGCATGAGGGGATAGGGTTCCAGCTATGTAAAGAAATAGAGTGACAGTCAAGGTGACAAGGGGGTTAGGGTAAAGTTGCAAATAGATGACGGGGTTAGGGTTGCAGGTGGCTGTAAGAGGATAGGGTGCTAGGTGAGTGAACGGAATCAGGTGCAAGCAGGTGAAAGTAGGGTGGCAATCCTTTGGGTAGGGCCAGGGAAGAGAGGTGTTGGGTAACCATCAGGAGTGGAAATTGGGGCTCAAAGACAAAATAGGTAGAGGGATGAGTTTAATAGCTACCCAGGAACTACAGCAGGTTATAATTCTCCCATCTTTTTATGGATGACCAGTAAGCTAAGTTGGTCAGTTAATGACTATTTTGAGGTGTTGCAGATGCCAGGTAATAGCCTATTAGAAGTTTTCAATGTTCAGTCAATTTCAAGGGAGTCAGCAGCATCTGGACTTCAGCATCACCCTGATGGGTATTTCCTGTCTATGCTGCTCCGATGACTGTCTTCCTTTTGAAATATCTGGGCCAGTGTCTGTGATTAATGATTGGTGAGACAGACTAAAGTGTTTTTCATTTACTGTCTTTTGCAGAACAACAGTAAATTAGCTCTATCTCATTAACCATCAATGTTTAGATTTTTTTTAACGTCTCTCAAACTTCTTTGAATGCATCTTCTTAAAATCCCTAATATTTTAACGCAACTGTGGTTCGAAATAATTGCTGTGGCACAATAGTCAGCAAATCCCAAATATGGTAACCCCAGGGGCCCTCTGTTAACTTCTAAAAGGAAATGTCAAATGTTGTGTGGAAGACAAAGAAGAAAACCAACCTTGTGTTTATAACATCATTTTATCATTTCCATAATACTTCTACTTTACAATCAATTTATTTCACTTGAGGTGCAGTTACCTGTCTTGCATAGACAATTTTCATGCACCCAAGGTATTCAGATAGCAAAGGAATGAAAGACCAAATAAGCTGCTTTTCCTGATGTGTTTGATGGACAAATATTAATGAGGACATTTCAATGCCAGATGACTGGCTCATGTATCTATAACAAATTATACAGGATACAGCCTTATCTGAACCAGGTGTTATATTGAACCAGGCAGATAACTAATTGCCTGCTCTTACAGCATGCTGCACTTTCATGATACATACTGTTGACGCTAATGTTCCTAGGTATCTTATACACTTTGGGAATTCGTCGTAGAGATATTCTATTCAGACCTGCCTTCAGGAAGAAAGTTCAGCATAAATGGTAACTGCCATTCTTTGCTCAGTGATATTATGGAAAATGAAAATCTTGTCAATACAAAAGCTTTTTCTAATGAAAACCACATGCATTCTCTTGGATTCTGTCAACAATGTTCCTGTCCCTCCATTCAAAGTAATGGGACAGGAAGGTATGCGAGAGTCTGGGTAGCAACATCGTAATCAATTGTTTCCATCGCTTTTGTCCTTGACAGTGACATCCTTTCTCTAGATTTCATTTCTAATTCTTTGCTGTTCAAGGTAAACAAATAAGTGTCAGATGTTAGCTAAGATCTCAAATTCACTTCTTCGAATAATTCAACACAGACGTGATCCTCTCCAAGTGATGTGTTCTTTATATCAATGACCTATCTCATCTTATGTTTACAGTGACTGCCAGTTAAATCACATTCTCAATTGAGTAATACTGCAATGTTCTGTCTGGAGGTGGAGTTTTGAGGATTTTGTGGAAAATCTTACTACTTCTTTGCATCTTCTAGTTTGCTCATAAGCAAACTTTGTTTGAGAAACAAATTTTGTTTTTGCTTAGACCATCAATTGGTTGGTTACAGTTTGTTTATTATCAGATAGAATGCCCTCATATCAGCCTTTATTGCTACCTTTTTTTTGAGTTGAGCATATTTGTCAGTGTAATTTGTTTTGCTTTTACATGCTAATATTTAATTGGCTTTTTTTTTTTCTTTGACTTCTGGATTTACATCTGGACCAACTGCTTTGAGTAGATGGAGCTTGGCTTTTCCCCATTCTACAACTGAATGACAAAAGTGATAGCATTGCAGCATTATTTGTTTTCACATTTCATATGGCCCAGTACCTATATGTAAAACACAGGGATCATTAACCTGAAAAATAAATATCAAATCTGAATTAGGGTACCCACACATTACTGGGTGGAATTAATTAAACCTTTTCCTGCTAAATTATCAAAAAATGAAATAAGACGTTAAGTCATGCATAAATATTTGTTTGTCTGTTGCAAAGCGCGGATTATCACAGCTTTATTTAGAACATTCAGCATACAATAATTTATATATAGCATATAATATTTAGGCAGATATACTGGACCATTTGTAAATCACAAAATTAATCAGTAAGAGGTTGCAAAGGTGGTTTGGTGTATTATTATCATTAAATGAAAGTTGAGACTACTATCTAGGAATACTACACATTGGTGACATTATGCTAGGAATAAACTTTTTTGAAAACTATCAAGTTAAAGACATTGGATCATCAGTCTGTTGAACAGATGATTTTTGCGTATTAGCTAATAATGTTTCCGGAGTGTATACAACCTTGTCTTTGAGTGACATGGTTGAGTTAATCCTTTTTACTCTCCTAGGATGACAATGTCAATTTCTAGAACATCAATTCTTTGAAGTTGGATTATCTCTTCTACTTAGATCCTCCAAATCCACCTTCCACATGAGTGATTGTACCTAAGCTAGGAGGCTCAACTCTCACAATCCTTGATCTCATACAACTTGTACAATTAAGTGATACGTACATCTCTGCCTATAAATTGCTCGTATAGCTGTACAGTTTGGCTTGCATAACCTCTTACTGTGTGTTCAAAATACTTCGTACTTGTAAAGGTACGCTTCTACATCTGCTAAGTAGAGATTACTACAGAGGATAACAGCAGAATATATGAACGAGAATCAACATCTAACAAAATAAGACCCTCTAAAAGATATGCCTTAAGTTCAGAGAAAAAAATTTCCAATCAGTTGACCAACCTGAATAACATATAGAACCAACCATTATAATTCATTTGCTGATGATAATTTCTAATAGTCAATTAAATGTCTTGGAAGATGTCATTATATAAGGCTCTCGTGTGGATTTGTAGCTCGGGTTGTGGATGTTGTTGGCTCGCTGAGCTGGTTCGTTGTTCGGCAGATGTTTCATTACCCTGCTGGGTAACATCATCAGTGCAGCCTCTGATGAAGCACTGTTGTGTTTTCCCGCCTGGTATTTAAACTCTGGGGTCCATTGGAATTGGTTACCTCATTTCTGGTTTTCCTTCGCAGTGGTGTACATATAGAGTCTAATTCTATGTGTTGATTGAGGGCCTTCTTGGTGGAGAACGAGGCCTCTAGAAATTCCTGTGCTTGTCTCTGTTTGTCCTGCCCTACGATCTTACAGCAATTTATATCTATATAGCACACAGGTCATGTGACATCCCAATGCAGGATTATTATACAGTAAAATATGACAACAAGCCACATAAGATATCAGGACAAATGATCAATGGTTTGGTCAAAGAGTTAACACAGAAAATAAGAGCAAGAGTAGGTTTTTCGATGTATCTTAAACGGGAAATACCAGATAGAGAGATGGCTATAAAAACACTGTGCTGGAGAAACAGCAGGTCTGCAGTATCTGTTGAGAGAAAAACACTGTTAATGTTTCGAGTCCAGCGACCACTTGTCACAGTAGAGAAGTGGCTCAGTTTGACAAAAAGTTCCAAACTCCAGGGCTTAAATAACAAAAGTTGTTTGCATGAATGGGGGAGTAATTAAAATCAAGGATGTTTAAGAGGCCAGACTAGATGAGTGAAGATAGCCGAGCAGGTTATGATGTTGGAAAAGGTTACAGAGAGGGTAAGGCCACAGATGGATTTGGAAACAAAGATGCAAATTTGAAATCAAGGCAACGTTTGACCAAGAGCCACTGTGCACAACGGTGATGCGTGAATGGGACCTGGTGTGAGTTAAGACACAGTCAACAGTACTTTCGGTGAGTTGAAGTTGTGGAGGGTAAAATGTGGAAACCAGCAAAGACTGGGTATGAATAGTCAAGTCAAGAAAAGAAGAAAAGAAGAAAATGAAGAAAAGAATGATTGTTACAATAGCAGATGAATGGTGAAAGGGGTGAAGTCAGCTTACAGAGGTAGAAACGGGCAGTCTTAGTGATGCTGTGAAGGTAAATTTCAGCAATGATACCAAAAACCTGAAGCTTTTTAAGAATCAAAACTTTATGTGCTTGTCTTTTTATTGAATGATTTTCTTTCCTCAGATTAATCTGCAACGCACCATGAGAATCACAGGATTGATTAGCCAAGGTGCTAAAAGATTTGGCAGCCCAGAGTATGTGAAATCATACAAGATTGCTTATAGTGGTGATGGCAAAACCTGGACGACTTACAAAGTAAAAGGCACCTATGAGGACAAGGTAAGATGAAAAAAAAATGAATTTCTGCCATATGATTTTATTTAACTTGTGTATGGCTAGTCAGCTTGTGGATAACATCAAAATTAGTGGTACAGTGGACAGTGAAGAAGGTTATCTAAGATTACAAAGGGATCTTGATTAATTGGGCCAATGGGCTGAGGAGTGACAGATGGAGTTTAATTTGGGTAAATGTGAGGTATAGCATTTTGGTAAAACAAACAAGGGCAGCACTTACACAGTTAATGGTAGGGCCCTGGGTAGTGTTGTCGAACAGAGAGACCTAGAGGTTCAGATACATAGTCCTTTGAAAGTTGTGTCACAGGTAGACAGGATGCTAAAGAAGGTGTTTAGCACTCTTGACTTCATTGCTCAGACCATTGAGTAAAGGAGTTGGGACATCATGTCGAGGTTGTACAGGATGTTGGTGAGGCCACTTCTGGAGTGCTGTGTACAGTTATGGTTGTCCTGCTACAGGAGTGATAGTATTAAATTGAAGAGGGGTTCAGAAAAGATTTACAAGGATATTACTGGGACTGAAGTGTTTGATTTATAAGGAGAGGCTGGATAGGTTGGGACTTATTTCACCAGTGCATAGGAAGTTCAAGGATGACCTTATAGAGGTATACAAGATCAGGAGGGGCATAGATAAGGTGAATAGCAAAGGTCTTTTCCCTAGGGTGGGGGGGTTCAAAACCACAGGGCATATTTTTAGAGTGAGGGGAGAAAGATTCTGATGGACCTGAGGAGCCGCTTTTTCATATGTGGAATGAACTGCCTGAGGAAGGGGTGGGTGCAAGTACAGTTACAACATGTAAAAGATAGGTACATGAAAAGGAAAGGGTTAGCAGGATATGGATCAAATGCAGGCAAGTGGCATTGGATTGGTTGACATGGACTAGTTAGACCGAAGAATCTGTTCCTGTGCTCTACCTGTCCACAACACCAACCACCATACTGTAAAAAATACATGGAAACTTTGAAGAAAGTGCAGAAAAAGTAGATTTAAAAGGTTGAAACTAGATCTGAGGGATTAAATCTCTCGTTAAAAAAATGTTGAACAACTTTTATCTTTAGAAAGAGAATATTGAAGGTAACCTGATAAAGTCTTTTAAAAATGAGACTAGTACTGGGTGATGTTTTTATATGTGTGAAAAATCCAAAATTAAGCCCTGTCAAATGCAAGGTGGCTGTTATCAAATGCAGTGAGGAGAAACAGCTTTATTTGCAAAATTGAGAGAATGTGGAACTCTGTACCACAGAACTGTTTGAAGTCACTTTCTATTGAAGGTGGTGCTAGAGAACAGAAGAATTGCAAACATTGTGGTGTTCAAATAAAATTATAAAACTTTGGTGGTGGGGAGCAATTCGAGAAACAGTTATTTGGGATATGATGAATAGTCACATGGACAACTGTGGGTTAATTTGGAACAGCCAGCATGGATTTGTTACAGAGAAATGATATCTCACAAACTTGCTGGAGTTGTTTGAGAGGTAACGGAGAGGATTGATGAGAGCATGTTGTTGAAGTTGTGCGCATGGACTTCTAAAAGGTGTTTGGTACAGTGCCACACATATCACTTTTGTGAAAGGTGTGTCGCGTCTGGCATAAAAGATGGGAACAACATGCTGACAAGGCTGGTTGGGAGGTAGGAAACAGAGTGAACTTGTTTATGGATTTTTTTGGGATGGAGAAATGTCTGAGATGGAATTTCCCATGGATCATTGTTGGGACCTTGATTTTCTGATGTGTTCTGGGTACATTTTCAAAGTTTATAATGCAAAACTTGGAAGCATTATAAACTGTGAGGAGGACAGTGAATAAGTTAAAAATGACACTGATAAGTTGATGGAGTGATTGAATAGTTTCCAGACGAATTTCAATGCAGACCAGTGTGAGGAGATACTTTTTGGTACAAAGTGCAGAGTATGAAACAAGGGTTACTATTCTAAAGGGTGTGCAGGAACACGGACACCTGAGTATATATTGCATACATCATTATCGGTGACAGGACAGATAGAGAGAGAAATTAATAAAGTATTCAGTATTCTCAGCTTTGTTAACAGAGGTAGAGAGTACAAGAGTAGGGAAGTTATACTGAATGTGTGTCAGGCACTGTTTAGACTTCAACTTGAGTATTCTGTACAGTTCATTTATGCGAAGGATGTGAATGCATTGGGCAGAGTGCAGAAGAACTTTACGAAAACAGTTCCAGGGATGAAAAATGTTTTTCTTGGACAGGAGAAGGCTGAAGGGATTTGTAAAGATCTACGACACAGACAAAGGCTTTTCAGCCCATTCAATTCTGGTGTCCATACTATTAGGAAGGAAGGTGTGAAACTTGAAAGGGTTCAGAAAAGATTCATAAGGATGTTGCTGGGGTTGGAGGGTTTGAGGTATAAGGGAGAGGCTGAATAGGCTGTGTCTGTTTTCCCTGGAGTATCAAAGGCTGAGGGATGATCTCATAGAAGTTCATAAAATCATGAGGGGCGTGGATAGGGTGAATAGCCAAGGTCTTTTCCCTGGTGTGGGCAAGTCCAAAACTAGAGGGCATAAGTTTAAGTTGAGAGGTGAAAGATTTAAAAAGGGACCTAACGGGTCCTTTTTACACAAAGGGTGGTGCATGTATGGAACGAGCTGCCAGATGAAGTGGTGGAGGCTGGTACAATTACAACATTTAAAAGGCTTTTGGATGGGCATGTGAATAGGAAAGGTTTAGAGGGATATGGGCCAAATGCTGGCAAATGGGACTAGATTAATTTGAAATATCTGGTCAGCATGGACAAGTTGGACTGAAGGGTCTGTTTCCGTGCTGTATATCCCTATGACTCTATGAATCTGCTACAGTCAAAAACAACCACCTAACTATTCCAATCCCTTTTTATATCATTTCGCCCATAGCCTTGTAAACCTTGGTATCACAAGTGGAAATCTAAATACTTTGTAAATGATGAATATTTCTGCCTCAGCCACCCATGCAGGCAGTGAATTCAATCTGGGTGAAAAATGTTTTGCTCACTTGTCCTGTAAACATCCTACACCTTACCTTAATTCTGCTGTCCTTCATCATCGATCGCTCCACCAAGAGGAAAAGTTCTTCTCGGCTGCCCTATCTCTTTTAACTTTGGACATCTTAATCATGCCCTCACCCCCAGTCTCATCTGCTACAAGGAAAACAGTCCCAGTCTATCCAATCTCTCTTCATAACTGAAGCTATGATGGTGTGGGGGTGGAGGTGATGACCCAGTGCTATTAAAGCTGGTTAAAGCAGAAACCCAGGTAATGTTCCAGGCACCTGGGTTCAAATCCTACCATGGCAGATGACAGAATTTGAATTTGGTAAAAATCTCGAATTAAGAATCTAATGATTATTGGAAAAAAAACATCTGGTTTTTAATGTCCTTTAGGAAAGGAAACTGCCATTTTTATCTGCTGTGGCCTACATGTGACTACAGACGCATAGCCAATGTGGTTGACTCTTAACTGCCCTCTGGGCAATTAGGGATTCGCAGTAAATGCTGGCCTAACCAGTGACGTTCTCACCTCATGGATGAAGCAAAAAACACTGAAACATCCGTCAGTTAAATTTTGTTCTTTTCGTGTTTCTCTATTTCCTGTCTTTACTGTTCTTGTCTGTGGTAATTTATACTGTGATGCAATTTGGCAGATGGCAGCCTCCATCTAGCACTTAGACCAAGTAGTCATTTGCTGTGTCTAAGGAAGTATTGGCAGTGTATTTTGGGTCATCACTGTGTTCAACCCTGTCCCAATAAATGCCAACATGACAGGAAGGAGCTCTGGATGTTTCAGTTTTACTCCAATGTGGAGTGCAAAAAACCAGTTACATGGGAATTATATTACATTGAAATTCCAACATGGAAATCATCAATTAAGCCCAACAAGTCCATGATGGTGTTTACTCTGTATTTACCCTTACACTAATTTGCATTAGCTTTAATTGCACATGCTCACACTCTTCCTCTATCCTTTGATTCGTAGCTCACATGACCTTTACTTCAATATTTGATGCTATGCTGCTGCTACATTCTCAGAACAAATTGGCTAATTGATCCTGTTTGCTATGATTCATAACACCCTGCAGAGTGCACTTACCCCAAGTCAAGGGGAGCTCAAGTGGGTTCTTCATCACTGTTAAAACTGAAAATGTTCGGCTTTTGGGAGTTAATCTATTTTCTTTAGTCAAACTTGTTTTTTTGGAATAATGCCTTCCTTCATTTAATTTACCTCATTTAGGTAAATAGATGGGCTAAGTGCCAAACATATATTTAGAACTCCAATGTTTTTTTGTTCTGTACTGGTGAGGTGATTACATTTCAAAAGTTTGAATAGCTGGCATTAATTCGTGTTGCTGAATCTTAGATGATAGCATTAAATTAACCTCAACGATTACCAGTAAGAAAACGCCTAACTGAGAATAATGTATGTATTTTCTGCTAAATGCAAACTATGTGTAACTGAATGGAATAGTTTATCCTAACAGCCTTGAAGCTCTTAATCAAATGAAGGATCAGAGGTTTGGAATGAAAGAGACGTCCACTTTGTTTGAACAACCTAATATAGATTATTCCCATTTGTAATGTCCTTCCAAACTCAAATATTAAAAGAGACTTGTGGTTATTTGCTTCTTTCTGTCTGTTCCAAACAACCTTTCACAACTCTTTATGAAAATTTATCCTTCTAAGGGATTTTGAAGTTATATCCACACTCCAGTTGTTTCTTCTTTGTGCCACAATGATAATGGCGTGTATAAATTGTTAAGTGCATCAGTGCGTACATCCAGTGTGTGATCTGGGACAATTGTTTCACATTCCTTCTGCATACCTCATATGGTGAAGAAAGTAATGTTTTTTGAAAGCTATTTTAGCTTGATCTGAAAAGGTACTAAATTATTTGCTTTAGGTTTCTGATGTTTAGTAAATGTACTTTTTCTCTTTACTGATGGCCTCAGAAAAAATAGTGAGATATTTGATGATCGCGGTCCGATTACAGGCTTGTCAGCAAAGCTAACACTCAGCGAGGAACAGGTACATTTGATCCAAATTTTGCTGAGTGACATGAAACAGTGTTTTTTCAGACTTCAGAAAGGTAATGGAGTAGAACTCCAGTTTGCAGTCACCGAATGACCATCAAAGATGGAATAGATTCAGACTGGCCTGTGAATATCAGAAAAAAATTAGAGATGTGAAACAAATACTGATTACAGATGCTATTTTGACCTACTATAATCCCGAGAAACAATTGGCTTTATCAGCAATGTCTCGCCCCAATTTACTGTAATGGAAGACACTATGGAGAAGCCTTTGACATATAGTTCCTGCACATTAGCTATATACACACTGTTGCTAAGTTCTGTAAATACTTGTATGGTGCAAAGTTCACTTTGGTAACATATCACAAGCTCTAGTTTGGTTTGAAGAAGAGGACACCACCCCTAGTGACAACATAGTTTCAAAATAGGAGTGATTTTGATGGCCTATCAGTGCAATTTCATATAAATATCATACTAGCATATGGATACAAGAACATGAAACAAAAGTGCAGGCCATTCAGCCCTTCAATCCAGCTCCATCATGATCTGATCTGATTTTAACCTTGACTCCACACTCCTGCATATCCCTGATGATCTTTCATTCCTTGCTAACCAAGGATCTATTGACCTCTGCATTAATATTTAAAGATTTAACATCCACTGTCTTTTGTGGAAGCGAATTCCAAAGACTGTCAACCCTTTGACAGAAAATATGTTTCCTCATCTCTGTTTTAAATTGGTGCCCCCTTATTTTTAAACTATGACCCCTAGTTTAAGTTTCTTCCACAAGTGGAAACATCCTTTCAATATCCATCCAGTCAAGTTCCCTCAGTATCTTAAATTTCACTGGAGTCACCTCTGACTCTGCTAAACTCCAGAAGGCATAGGCCTAGCCTGTTAAACCTGTTTTCATAAACTAATCCACTCATTGTATGTATTGGATTAGTAAACCATTTCTCACTGCTGCCAATACACGAACAACTGTCTGTAAATAGAGTGACCAATACTGTACACAGTCAGAGATAACAAGGTGTGGGGCTGGATGAACACAGCAGGCCAAGCAGCATCATAGGAGCAGGAAAGCTTAATGTTTCTGGCCTAGTCAGTCAGCAGATCATGCAAATGCAGACATTCTTTCAAACGTTCTCATGGATACTGATTCATTTCCAGCCACTAAAGTACCAGTGAATTACTTAACATGCACAAATGATATGAGAAATTAGTGAAGAGACTTTCAAGGATGTGGTGTTCAGAAAAGTGAATTATTTAATGAACTGGTAGCCTAGAGTGATTATGAGAAGTTGCGGGAGTATTCCACACACATTGAACTAAATGCTGATCAAGGCTGTCTGCTAAGCAAAAAAAACACTATTCCACCAAATTTTAGAGTGAGATTGTTAGATGAATTTCATGAAGAGCACAAATTCATAGTCCATATGAAAGCAGTAGAAAGAAGCTTTCCTATGGTATCACTCATAGATAGAGCAAATAACATTGTAAAAAGTTGTGAAGTATGTCCAGGAATGAGAAATAATCCACCCAAGCTTCCTTTCATTTCATAATCAAACCCAAGAAAACCAAGGGAATGAGCACATATGGAAATTTTTAAAATGGAAGAGAAAGAGCACTTTGTTTGATTTGATAGCTATAGCAAGTGAATATAAATGCCCAATACAGGTGCCAAAATTATTGAGGTTTTGAGAGGTTGGTTTCCAATTTATGGGTTGTCAACAATGTTGATGTCATATAGTAATCCACAGTTTATGACAGAATAATTTGAAATATATCTAAGAATTGAGTCAACATGCTCGAGTACCACCAGAATTACCGTGCATCAAAAGCCATTGCACAAAGAAATGTACAGATTGTGAAGAGATCTTTCAAGAACAATTTTTCAGGTTACACACAAGACAATAGTTTCTAAGATTCTTTACAGGACTAGCAAAATGATTTTCTATTCTGGAACAAGTTGTTAACCTAATGAATTAGCGTTTAAACATGCTGCTGGACCATGGTTTAATTTGCTTAAGCCTGAGGTCAATAACAAAGTAAGGGAAAAATGAGACAACACGAAGGTGAGTCATGATACACCAGACATGCGATTTATAGAGCTCAGTGCTGATCAGAGGTCATGGTAAAAATCACTGGAGCGAAAAAGACATGTTGTTTTTCAAAGTTGTTCATGAGATCCAGCCGTCTCTGGGTAAGGCAGCATCTATTGCCAATCCCTGCGTAGCCTCAAGAAGATGGAGGCAGGCCCCCTTCTTGAACTACTGCATAGGGACACCCACAGTACTGCTTAGAGGGGATTTCCAGTAATTGTTCCAGCAATAGTTAGGAAATTGATTAATGGAATAGTTCTAAATTGGGATAATACGTGGCCTGGAGGGAAACTTGCAGGCGGTGGTAGTGTTCCCATTTATCTACTGACCCTAGTCCTTTTAGATGTTAGTGGCCATGGATTTGGAAGGTGCTGCCTAAGGAGCCTGTGAATTTCAGCAGTGCATCTTGTAGATGATACACACCGTTGCCACTGTGCATCAGTGGCGAAGGGAGTCAGTGTTAAAAGGTGATGAATGAGGTGCTAATCAAGTGGGCTGTATTGTCTTGGATGGTGAAAAATTTCTTGAGTGTTGTTGAAATTATATTCATCTAGGCAAGTAGACAGTATTCCATCACACTCTTGATTTGTGCCTGGTAGGTTGTGGAAGGGTATTTAGAGGACAGAACATGAGTTACTCACTGAATAATTCCTAGACTCTGACCTGCTACTTCAACAAATTTCATAACTGATCCAGTCCAGTTCTGGTCAGTAATAACCCCAGGGTGTTGATAGTAAGAGTAATGCAATTGACTGACAAATGGTGACAATTACATTCTCGCTTTGGAAATGGTCAAAGCCTCACAAAAATCAAAAAGATGCTAGGATGTTATCATAAAATTACCAATAAGTGAGATAACAAGGTGCAGAGCTGGATGAACACAGCAGGCCAAGCAGCATCAGAGGAGCAGGAAGGCTGATGTTTCAGGCCTAGACCCTTCTTCAGAAATGGGGGAGGGGAAGGGGATTCTGAAATAAATACGGAGAGAGGGGGAGGCAGATAGAAGATGCATAGAGGAGAGGATAGGTGGAGAGGAGGCAGACCGGTCAAAGAGGCGGGGATGGAGCCAGTAAAGGTGAGTGTAGGTGGGGAGTTAGGGAGGAGATAGGTCAGTCTAGGGAGGACGGACAGGTCAAGGGGGTGGGATGAAGTTAGTAGGTAGGAGATGGGGGTGGGGCTTGAGGTGGGAGGAGGGTATAGGTGGGAGGAAGGACAGGTTAGGGAGGCGGGGACGAGCTGTGCTGGTTTTGGGATGCGGTAGGGGAAGGGGAGATTTTGAAGCTTGTGAAATCCACATTGATACCATTGGGCTTCAGGGTTCCCAAGCGGAATATGAGTTGCTGTTCCTGCAATCTTCGGGTGGCATCGTTGTGGCACTGCAGGAGGCCCAGGATGGACATATCATCTGAGGAATGGGAGGGGGAGTTGAAATGGTTCGCGACTGGGAGGTGCAGTTGTTTAGTGCGAACCTAGCGTAGGTGTCCTGCAAAGCGGTCCCCAAGCCTCTGCTTGGTTTCCCTGATGTAGAGGAGGCCACAACAGGAACTGTGGATGCAGTATACCACATTAGCAGATGTGCAGATGAACATCTGCTTGATGTGGAAAGTCTTCTTGGGGCCTGGGATGGGGGTAAGGGGGGATGTGTAGGGGCAGGTGTAGCACTTCCTGCAGTTGCAGGGAAAAGTGCCGGGCGTGGTGGGCTGGAGGGGAGTGTGGAGCGGACAAGGGAGTCACGGAGAGAGTGGTCCCTCCAGAACGCAGATAAGGGTGGGGAGGGAAAAATGTCTTTGGTGGTGGGGTCGGAATGCAGATGGTGGAAGTGTCGGAGGGTGATGCGTTGGATCCGGAGGTTGTTGGGGTGGCACGTGAGGTTGAGGGGGCTTCTGTTTTGGTTGTTATTGCAGGGAGGGGTTGTGAGGGATAAGTTGCGGGAATGCAGGAGACACGGTCAAAGGAGTTCTCGACCACTGAGGGGGGGATGTTGCAGTCCTTGAAAAACGAGGATATCTGAGATGTACGGGAGTGGAATGCTTCATCCTGGGAGCAGATGAAGCGGAGGCGAAGGAATTGGGAATAGGGGATGGCATTTTTGCAGGAAGGTGGGTGGGAGGAGGTGTATTCTCGGTAACTGTGGGAGTCGATGGGCTTGAAATGGATATCGGTTTCTAGGTGGTTGCCAAAGATGGAGACAGAGAGGTCCAGAAAGGAGAGAGAGGTATTAGAGATGGTCCAGGTGAACTTAAGGTTGGGGTGGAAGGTGTTGGTGAAGTGGATGAACTGTTCGAGCTCCTCGTGGGAGCACGAGGTGGCGCCAATACAGTCATCAATGTAACGGAGGAAGTGGTGGGGTTTAGGGCCAGTGTAGGTACGGAAGAGGGATTTTTCCACATAACCAACAAAGAAGCAGGCATAGCTTGAGCCCATGCGGGTACCCATGGCCACCCCCTTTGTCTGTAGGAAGTGGGAGGAATTGAAAGAGAAGTTGTTGAGGGTGAGGATGAATTCGGCCAAGCGGACGAGGGTGTCAGTGGTGTCAGTGGAGGGGGACTGGTCGGGCCTGCGGGACAGGAAGAAGCGGAGGGCCTTTAGGCCATCTGTATGGGGAATGCAGGTGTATGGGGACTGGACGTCCATGGTAAAGATGAGGTGTTGGGGACTGGGGAATTGGATCCATCTTCTATCTGCCTTCCCCTCTCTCCCTATTTATTTCAGAACCCCCTTCCCTGCCCCCATTTCTGAAGAAGGGTCTGGGCTTGAAACGTCAGCCTTCCTGCTCCTTGTTATCTCAGATTCTCCAGCATCTGCATTTCCTACTATCTCTTACCAACAAGTGAGTCAGGTTTTAGATTAAGGTACATTAATCATTGTGCAAGTCCCAACCATTAAATGGAGTTTGTAGTCTCCTACAATTTCTCCCCACAGATGCTGACAGACCTGCTGAATTTCTCCAGCAATTTCTGTTTTTGTGAAGAAATAAGGTACCTTTATTTTATTGCCACTTATCAAAATTTTTGATAACCACATTCTTGATGTTCAGTATAAACATTTTTATTAACTATTGGCGTGTCAAATGTTTTGATTACAAATGATGTGAAAGCAAATAAACAATCCAAACTGGTAAATTTTCAGGTATGTTGATGTCGGTTTAGTGTTTATCTACATGCCACTTTACATATTAATATACACGTTTTTAAGTAGGAATGGTGTGTATTACAGGCATATTTTAGCAGTCGAAAATTTTGTTATTCTATCCTCTCTGTTTGGCAAATAAATTTAGTTCAATTATGGGTGCCTGCTGTGAGTCCACATATTAATCGTTCTCAGTGAAATACATAACAAAGCCTTTAGAGAGGCTGCAGAAAAGGTTTACGAGAATGTTTTCAGGGATGAGAGATTCCAGTCACAGTTAGAGTTATAGATTAGAGAAGTCAAGATGCTTCTCCTTCAAGAAAAAGAGGTTTATAGGAGATTTAATAGAGATGCTCAAAATCACTGGACAATTACAGAGAGATAACTTGTTCCCAATGACAAAAGGATGAAGCATCAGAGACTGTTCTTTTCAGGTGAATTAACAAGTTAAACAACAACAACATTATGAAAAGCTTGTTTCCTTGACAGACAACAGTTAGGAATTGAAACACGCTGTCTCAGGGTGTGGTGGAAACAGAATCAGTTGGGACTTTCAAAAGAGAGTTGGATAGGCTCCTAAAGAGAAATGATTTGTTGAGCTGTGGGAAAAGGGACAGGGAATGGGCAAAGCAAAGTTGCTCTTGGAGTCCTCTTGGACAAGATACTTAATGGCCTCCCTCAATTTGGAATCTTTCTGTCGGTGTGTGAAGGCATCAGAGACCTCATTTGCTGCTGTAGAGCTGGTGAGAGACAGTTGCTGCCTTTTTAAGGAAGGCTTTAAAGGCTGAAAATGCAAAGATGAGGCCACCCTTGAGCCTTTCCCTGGATTAAAGACCCCAGGAGTGATGATCTTGCCTAATGAGAGATCCCAATCAATCAGAAGCTGGCAGCTCTTGTGCTCAGCAGTGCCACAGGGAAGTCCATGGTTGCTGCAGAAAGAACCCACCGATGTCCCAAAATTGTGCAGCTCCCCAGGCTGTGCTGGGAGGAGAAGAATGATCTTTTGCAGGGAGAGGGGAGCAGAGGGTTTAAAAGCAAGTTCAGGCTCTCAGCGGCCCACCCCACATTCCCAGTGTCCAGTCCTTTGATCAAACATTCAGTACCTTCGATTGAGAGACCCTCCTCCACCACTGCAAGGTCACAACCTGCTGCACAGTTTCAGCTACCATGCATGCAGATTAGCGACAGGTCTGCCCACCACTGGGCTAATACCATTAGAGGTCAGAGGAGAACCGTAAGTAGTCATCATTCGTCTACTTTAGAGCCACAAGCGGTGGTGGAGTAGATTCTTCATTGATAGGCCTTTCTGACAGAATCTCATTCAAATGGAGGTGAGAACGTGTAGGGGGTTCCAGGGATACCTCCACTCTCCCTACTTAAATGTCATTCCTGCCTCTAAGCTTGTCACCAGAAAGAGCAGAAGATGCAACCCTCAGCTGCTAATGAGTGATGGTGGACAGTGAGCTGGGTGGCTGGATGGCTGGTTTGTGTTGCAGAGTGACCGCAATAGCATGGGTTCAATTCCTGCATCACCTGAGGTTACCGTGATGGACTCTCCTTCTCTACCTGTCCCCTCGTCTGAGGTGTGGTGACCTCAGTTGCCTCTTTTCTAATAAGAGAGCAGCTCTATCGTCTGGTAAGACCATGGCAACTTGACTGGCCTGGTAAGACTGTAGTAACTATTTTTATTGAATTACACAATTTGTCTTTAAAAGAGCAACTACCATCAATGTCCTTCTAAACATAAGCTAACACCTGAAGAAGGACTGAGGCTCCGAAAGCTTGTGTTTTCAAGTAAAACTGTTGGACTATAACTTGGTGTCATGTGATTTCTGACTTTGTCCATCCAGTCCAACACCCGCCTCAAACATAAACATGACAGAGATTTACTCACTTTTACCTAAAGGGCAATGTTTTCATGCAGAGGGTGGTGCGCGTATAGAGTGAGCTGCCAGAGGAAGTGGCAGAGGCTGGTACAATTACAACATTTAAAAGGCATTTGGATGGGTATATGAATAGGAAGGGTTTGGAGGGATATGGGCTAAATGCTGGCAAATGGGACGAGGTTTGTATACGATATCTGGTCAGCGTTGTCGCATTGGACTGAAGGAATTGTTTCCGTGCTGTTCATCTCTATTAGTCTATGACTCTAGTTTTATTGAGCTTTGAAACATTTGAATAAGCAGGATTGATTTGGACAACTAGCCAAATGGAGCTACTAATGCTGACCATGTGAGGAAGCTGAAGTAAAATGATGCCAGATTTGCTGCAGCAGTGCATCCCATGGAACATCCCATTAGTTAGACATTTCCCCTCATCTTTCAGTTTACGTTTATAGCTTGTCAGAAGTTTGAATTGAGAATGGCAAGCTGAAAGCAACAGGGCATTTGGGATTCCAGTGAATGATGATGCCACCAGTCTATCTCTTTAACAATTGACATTTATGGATTGAGAAAGAAAAAGAAAAATACTGAGTAGGAAGTGGGATGGACTGGAGTTAAACCAAGTAAACAGTAATAAAGAGAGGTGAAAAGAAGATTGGGTTTGAATTAAGACAGAGAAGACAAGAAAAAGGAAAAATAAGATTTAAAAACAGTAATTGATCAAAACCTCCAACAGCTTACTGCTTCTCACAGGTTTTATAATTTTAGTTGTTCCCTTTTTGAACTCATGAGGTTAATTGCAGGAGCAGTATTTCATTTTTTACTTAAAACACTGTTAAGTACAAGCCCTAAGTTTCTGTGGGGTGTTTAATTGGCAATTAACACATACATGCAGCAATTTCCTAAATTTGGGCTAGATTGACAGCAAGTTCCTGAATTTGCAAACCTCGTTGCAAAACCATTGTCCAGCAGTTTATGATGATTCATAATTCATGGAAAATCAGTTCCTTACCACAAGGTTAGACTGATTTATGCATTAGTAATAACGCACACATTAAACTCAACATTTTCACATTAAGTACTGGCTATCATCACATTGTTTTTGGCAACTGGCTATGCACAAATTGAATGGTATGCATAAACTCCTACTTTACAACAGTAACTATATTTCAAAACTACTTCATTGTTGTAAAGTGACTTGGAACGTCCTGAAGTTATGAAACGTACTATTTAAATATATGTCTTTATCTTTCTCTTCTTACTTGCTTGGCTTTGGTTGGGTAGTTTCTGCTGCACCCTGCACATAAAAACAAAATTGGTTTTCTGTCTTCCAATTCCCATTGTCAACAATAGGATCCCTTTCATTATGGTGGAATGAGCGTGATCCACTTTACAAGTAATTCTGCATTTTCACGTTAATACTGGTAATAACTCTTTCATTGGTTTTCTAACATTATATAGATCAAAGCAGACATATGTCTAAGAAGTATATGAGAAAAGTGATTACGCTTTGACATTTGTTTCTGGCTATTGATTTAAACAGTGAATGTTCCCTGCATTTCATTATGCTGCTCCACTTTGGTTTTGAAATGTATCTTCCAATACCCCTTAAAATGTGTCCAGGCATGTGATAAATTCTCCCGCAAAGCTAGCCTGGGAGCTGGTTAATTTTTGGAATGCTGCCTTGTCCCATTATGCTTAGGGATTTATAATGGCAGAAACTGTTTCATTGATGTGTTTAATTATTGTAGAGGTTGATCTGTTTTAGTATAATGCTTTGTGAGAACAATCTGGTAATCTTAGTGGGCAAAAGATCTTTTGCATCAATAAATCAACATCATAACTGAACACATTGCACTTTCCTACTAAATATAATCTGTTCAAATTTTGCAGGTTTTCCGAGGAAATGTCGATAACAACACTCCACATGCAAATTCTTTTAATCCACCTATAGAGGCCCAGTACATACGACTGTATCCTCAGGTCTGTAGGAGACACTGTACATTGAGGATGGAGTTGCTTGGCTGTGAAATGTCAGGTAATCATAAATTAACACTCTCTGCACTGTATACTGTTGGAAATACCTATTTTAGAAGGTTTACCATGAAAATGATTAATTTTTTTGATTAAACTATGAATTATATATTAGCTTTCCAGGAATGGGTTTGTTCCACTTCATGTAGTTCCTATCAAAATTTGAGGAGTTGCAACTGTGATTAATTACTGGCTATGAATCTTAATCACACAAGCACTCATTCACAGGTTCAAGTGAGGGTTTATGGAATCAAGACCGAAATTTGTTGGTTTACTGGCAAGGGACCACACAGATGAAAAGTGTTGCATTATTATTACGGGGCAGACACTGGCACATTATTAAACATGTGCGAGAAGCCTTACAGACTCAAATGTGCTTTCAGGAACCAATCATTACAGAAACAAGGTCGTTATTTTTTCACTTCAAATCAGACACATTTCTCAGTAGCGTGAGAAGGTGCAATATGAATGCAAGTCTGCCTTGTTCTTGCAATATTGTTGCTCTCTTGGTTGACTTATTTTCCTGTTTTGTTTCAGTTCCCACCTCTCTCGAGGAGTTAGGCAGATTTTTATACTCTATACGTTGCACCCCCTCCCTTCCACCATTTCTGCAAAGAGGAATTTCAATGTATAAATAACAATCCAGCTGCCATTAAATGTCTGCTTATTATATCCATAACCTGATTATATTGATTGACTTTCACTATCTATTTCTCTTTACTGTTGTTCGATTTAACATTCAACGAAGAAAATTAAATGTGATTCCCATCCTCATGCAGTGGTGTAACTGCAGTGTAAACCACAGCACTGAATACTAATTTACAGATTGCTCCAATTTTCTTGGAACTTACAGTACAACAAGTCTTTTGGCTGACTATGCCATGACTGGCTGTGTGAAAGATCTATCCAATTGGCATCAATCAACCACACTTTCATCATTGCCCTGCAGTATTTTTCTTCTTTGTGTATAAAACTGATTTACTACTGAAAGTTGAAGTAATGGTACTGGATCAGTTTAGGATATCTGGTTGGCGGAGACGAGTTGGACCGAAGGGTCTGTTGCTGTGCTGTGTAACTCTATGACTGTAAGCTGTGCTGTAACTTTGATCTTCATCATTGTTTCTGACTTGCAAGCCCACATGACTAAGCAATTGTCTCCTTTCCAGCCTGTTCTACCTTCCTGCTTGAATGATTTGTTCCCTTCTGATCTGTTCCCAATCAATGACTAATCCACTAATTTCCCGCAAACCCAACCCATACTCCATCACTGACTGACCAATTGCCCCACCTCTGTCAAACTCTCTCATACTGACTGACCTGTTGTGTATTATTCTATCTAGCACTCCCTCTATAAATGACTGAATGTTCTTCATACTGACCAACCCTTCTCACTGATTTGATTGTCTCTGTCTAACTCATCCTTTCTCACTAAATGGTTATTCCCTTAATCCCAGTCTCTCAGACTCACCAAATATGCCATTCTGACATGTTCTACATCACTAGCATATGATTCCCTTAGTGTCCTATTGTTCTTCAGTCAGACCCATTGTCCCCAACCTAACTAAATCCTTGCCACTGACTGGCCTTGTCTACTCACTGAACTTTCAGGATGACAAATTATTACGTGCATATAAATGAACATAAGCTGTAGCATCACTGTAGTAGCAAGCTTTACATCTCTGCTTCAACTAATTGGATAAATTGACCACCACAGAGCAAAATTACAATTTCCTACAAAATTTGGTTGGCACACAGGGAGATTTAATGACTATTATCTCCCCCACCACTACCTCCCACCAACTCCCCATCCTGCCAACCTCTCAATTTTGCTGCCTGCTAGAACATGATCCTTAGAGGCCAACAGCATCTGGTGTCTTGCCAGCATCTTATTTTTCATTCTCTTTTAGCTGTTGACTAAACATGTAATCTCCAAAAGATGTTCAATACTCGAGAGTTAATCCAATGTATTTCATTTTAAGGTTTAGAGAATATTCAGTTGCTGAGATAATCACAGTCTACGTGAATGCATTTTTTTTGTATGAGTCATTACAGCGTGCAAAGGTGGAGACTCTAGCTGGTGTGTTCTCCTCACACTTCCCAGAGGTGTTTAAATACTGGGTGGATTTTTCTTCTTCAAGCATCAGGGATCTAGTCAACTATCTAGTGAACCAGCAAGACATTGGCACTCCCTCTTTCACGGAAGACCTGCCAAACCATAAGCAATTAAGGCAGTGGCAAGGACATGAACCAGTTCCCCAGGCACAGGGTTCCCTGTCAGGTGAGAGCCGATCAGAGTCTAACAGCTCCTGCACACAGCAATGCATGGAGGAAGCTGTGGCTGCTGCTGGAAGAGTGCTCCTGTATCACAGGCGACCCAGTACTAAGTTAAGTGCAGTAGCCAGGTGGAGAAGAGGGTTTGTCTCAGGTTAACGTGCTAAGGCAGAGGAAAGCCAGAGACGTCAGATGCAAGAGCAAGGGGCTAGCTTCCCAGAGGCTACCTACTGCCCAGTGTCCAGTTACTCCATTGTTGCATTTAGCCAAGGGACCCATCTCAGATAGTAGCAATTTGGAATGCCTGCAGTTGGGTTAACTCCAGCAGTGGCAGGCTAAGAACCTTAAGCAGTTATTAATTGGTCATTTAAGAACCTCAAGTTTCAGTGTGGCATGAGGACTTGCCTGACTGCCCATGCCAAGACAACACAGTGTGGAGCTGGAGGAACACAGCAGGTCAGGCAGCATCAGAGAAGTGTTGGTACATGGCTGCCCATACTGTAGTTTTGCCAGGGCTGGAATTTGGTGGCATTTAGACACCCTGCCCAATGAGCTGCTATATCCACTTCAACACTCACCACCACTGAGAGCATTATGTTCCACCTCATGTGTCCAGTCTTGCCCACTGTTTTGGGACAAGTTTTTTAGCCTTTAGCCTGTGGAAATGTAATATTGTGCCATCTACTAAGCCAGTCAGTGTTTAGTTTTGTAGTTTTTTTTAACGTCAATATTTCCTTGGTTCTTTAGGCATAATTGGAAGTAGAAGTAAGTTATATTCCTTGAAGTGCTATTTTGTTTGGATTTAGAATTATACGATACCCTGTGCTTCAGTGTGAGACTGCTGCACAAGTATATTTGATATTAGGATGCACGGACCGATTTTGCAAAACAAATGGACTTGGAAAAGAATCGCACTTAAATATTAAGACTTTTAAAATTAGGCATGTGCATACAATTTTAAAGCATTGAGACGAAAAGTGGTAAAAATGCTAATGAACTAAGCACTGTTTCCCTGCAGACTGAAGAGAAGCAATTTGCTCACTGCTCTCAGTAATTAGCAAGCACCTCACCCATTATATTTGGATGTCATTGATCCTAATTGTACAGTAGGGACTGTTGGCCATTGGTTCTTTCTTCTGGTTATGAACATAGATATAAATCAGGGGCAAAAAGTCCAACACAGTTTACAGACACTGAAAGCTGCACTGGCAAATTTTTGCCAGATTCAGAAATTAGAAAAAGAAATTACAATCAGCAAATATTACTTTTTAAGTAAATCAAGGACTTCCCACCAATACAAGGAAGTTTAGGTCCTTCAATAATTTGTATAATTACGTAAGGCAAGTAACAATTGAAGTTAATGACTCTTTCTCTCTATGGATAGCTAATAAATAAATAGGATAATATTTTGCTGTGCTTCCATGAAATATAAACTAGTCATCTTACTGAAAGATCGAAGATGTACACAAGAGCAAGAGTGAAAGATAAGGATAAATTTAACCTCCCAGAAAACAGACAGGATTTGCTGAGTGTGAGGTGGGGCAGGCCACTATTGAGTGAGTAACAATACGAAATACCAACTACAACACCCCGTGAGCATACCTACTTTTGGTTTCACTACAGCATCTTTGAGGTTGGCTGCATACGCTCCTGAACAGGTGGAGATATTGTTGAGAAAATTTCTTTAGTCTGATTTAAGTAACCATCTTTTTTCTCCATTCATTCCATTTCCCTGCAATCTCTCCTTCTCATGATCTCTCCCACCATAATGTCCATCACTCATGAAACCTCATTCCAAGGTTGTTCTCCTGCTAGTTAACCTAGATTTCTCCCTGACTCAAAGAATTTTCTCTCTCTCTACAATTTCTTAATCATCCTAAATTCTGATCCCATTCCCCCTACAATCTTTACATCACTCCTGGATGCTATTCTTTAAGCATCCCTCCATTAACTTCTGATCTTCAGTCACAAAGGGCAGTCTACAACTGCCTACTGTTGGGATTGAACTCAACATTTCCAAGCTTCCTGTATTATTTCTCACAACCAGATACAAAGCACTGTGCACCAACTCAGGATTCAGGATTAACATCACTGAATCTATCAAAGTATCTACAGCAGCCCCATATTTGTGATATTTCTTCTTCAGGAGAAAACTCCATTTGCATATGCATTTGCACCCTTGCATCCAAGGGAAATTAAGAACTAAAGTCAGTGTGAATCAAGGTCAAGCTATTGCTGTTCGAAAAAGACATGTATAGAGTGGGATTTCTGCAAAATCATTGCAATAAAATGTGATATATGCACAGTTGACAGCACTTTGCAATGTTTTGTAATGGAAAAATTGCCACATAATTGGTATTCCCAACAGAAATCTCTTTCGCATTTTTGAGAAATTACAAAGAGCAATTAATCGGATTGCCACATGAGTTTCTGAACTTGACTGAACCTTTCATGAATAAAACATATTTCTCTGAGGACTTTCAGAGAATTTTTTTGCTGAATTTGAATATAATAATTGTAACATAATAGTAATTAATAAAAATAGAATGTAATTGTTTCAATAACTTGATGTATAAGTATGTCCAAAACTTTCAAGGGTTACAAAGGAGCTTTGGTGTGGTGTAAATTACGGAGGGAAACGCAGAAAATTGTATGATGCCAAAATACAAAGTAGGAAATAGGATTAGGTTCAAGAACTTCCCACGTAAGCCTCTGACAAAAGGAAAACTCTGAGGCAAGGAGGCAGTAAATTTTCTTTGTGGGACCCAGCAGGACATTCCTGCTCTGGCTGATCATACAAAAAAGTAGCTTTTTGTCCCCTTCTGAGGACAATTATCCTCACATTTACTTCAGCCTTATGGGATAACTGCTCATCCTGACCTAACTATGCAGTCTGAAATCAATGGCAATATCTCATCCCATAATAGAATCACAGAAAGTGACCTTTCAGCCAGTCTTGTCTGTGTCAGCTCTCTATAAGAAGACCTAGTTAGCACTGCTACCTCGTCATATGGATCTGGAGTCACATGGAGGCTAGACTGGGGAAAGATGGCAGTTTCCTTCTCTAAAGGACATAGTGAACTAGTTAGATTTTTCTAAAAATTGACAATGGTTTCATAGTCATCAATAAACTCTTAAGTCCCACATCAATACTCATTCCCACACTCTGTGAATTAATGGAAAAAAATACTTATCACTTGTCAGCCCAAACCTGGATATTTTCCAGGTAATCTCATTTGGACATGGACTGCTTAAGTATCTGAGGAGTTCTGAATGGTGCTGAACATTGTGCAATCATCAGCAAACATCCCCACTTTGGAGCTTATGATGAGGGAAGGTCATTGAAGCAGCTGAAGATGGTTGAGCAAGGACACTATCCTGAGGAACTCTTGCAGACATATCCTGGAACTGAGATGACTTTCTTTTATTTATTCACGGGATGAGGACGTCGCTGACCAGGCAGCATTTATTGCCCATCCCTAATTGCCCAGAGGGCAGTTAAGAGTCAACCACATTGCTGTGGGTCTGGAGTCACATATAGGCCAGACCAGGTAAGGATGGCAGTTTCCTTCCCTAAAGGACATTAGTGAGCCAGATGGGTTTTTACAACAGTCAGCAATGGATTCACGTCATCATTAGATTGTTAATTCTAGATATTTATTGAATCCTGCCATGGCGGGATTCAAACCCGGGTCCCCAAAACATTATCTGGGTCTTTGCAGTAACAATCCAGCGATAATACCGCTAGGTCACCAACTCCCTCAACCACAATCTCCTAACAATCACGATCATCTTCCTATGTACCAAGTATGACTCCTACTAGCGAAGATTTTGCCCCTGATTCCAGTTGATCCCAGTTTTGCAGTCTTAAAATGTAGAAATGTAAATCAAAACATAGAATATAACAGGCAGAAAAATGTAGAAATAAAGAAAAAGTGTTCAACTTTACAATTGTTCTTGTTAGGTGCTCCGCCATGGGCCTGGTGACAAGGCATGAGTCACCTTCACTGCACGGCTGCCACTGGAATGAAAGTTGCCACTCTTCAGTACCATCTTGCTTCCACCGACACCCTTCACCAGTACGAGTCCTTGATGGACCTCACCAATGCAGACCCATCAATTGCACTGATGGCCCAAACCCAACTCTGTCACTGCCATGAGCTTGTGTTGGGCCCACCTCGCCAATGCAGCTACTGCTGATGCTGCTGGGTCTCGTACTGAGCCCAAACGCACCTCCTCCACCACCACCATTAATCTGCGCTGGACATAAACTCTGCCGGGGACACAAACTCACCTCTAACACTGGGGTCACTCAAGTCCGCATCAGGCTCACCTGCCATTGCCGCTGCTGTCACCACATCCAAACTGCTGAACCAAACAAACACCAAAAAACACTGGAGAAACTAAAGAGCCATACTGGAGTTGAAACATCTGTTTCTGTCTTCTGGATGCTGTCAGACCTGCTGAGTTTCTTCAGCATTCAGAATCTTTCTTTAAGATTTCCAGCATCCACAGTATTTTGCTGCTGTCCTCCTTGGCTAGAGGCACAGCAAACTCTGCAGCACAAGTCTATTGCTGGAATGTTGTCAGGGCCCATATCCTTTCTAGTATCCAGTGCTTCCAACCATCTCTTAATATCACATGGAGTGAATTGAATTGGCTGAAGACTATGGTGCTGGAGACCTCTAGAGGAGCTGACATCCACTTTGCAATGCAAGCTGGAGGTTGTTGTGAATGCTTCCGTCTTAACTTTTCACTGATGTTCTTACCTCCGCCATCATAGAGGACAGGGATCTTTGTAGAGTTTCTTGTTCCAATAAGTTGTTTAAATGTCCACCATCATTCAAGACTGGGTGCAGGAGGACTGCAGAGTTTAGTTCTGATCCTTTGGTTGTGGGATCTCTTAGCTCTGTCTATTACTTGCTGCTTATGCTGTTTGGCATACAAGTAGCCCTGTTTAGTGGCTTCACCAGGTTGACGCCTCATTTTTAGGCATGCCACTCCTGCACTCTTTGTTTAGCTAGGGTTTATCCCCTTGCTTGATGGTGATAGTAGAGTGTGGGAAATGCTAGGCCTCGAGGTTGGAGTACAAATCTGCTGCTACTGATGGCTCACAGCACCTTATGGATGCCCAGTCTTGAGTTGCTAGGTCCATTTGAAGTCCGTTCTCTTTTTCAATTGTGTTAGCGCCACAAATCATGGTTGGTGTATTCAATGTGAAGATGAGATTTTGTCTCCAGAAAGACCAGACGGCGATTACTCTGAGTAATATTGCAATGGACAGATGCATCTATGACAGGCAGATTAGTGAGGCTGAGGACAATTATGTTTTCACTTCTTGGTGATTCCCCCACCACCTGCTATGGACTTCGTCTAGCAGCAATGTCCTTTAGTACCTGACTAGTTCAGTCAGTAATGCTGCTGCCAAGCTTACTCTTAGTAGTGGATATTGAGGTCTGTTGGCACAGGTCATACCCCTGGATGGTGATGGTGATGGGTGTTGTTTGAGACATTGTGCATAAGGTAAGATTCTGTGAATATGATTATGTCATGCCGTTGCTTGATGATTCTGTGACTTGGCTCTCCTCATTTTGGCACTGCTCCACAGTTGTTAATAAAGAAGGCTTTGCAGGGTCGATAGGGCTGTATTTGATGTTGTCAATCCCAGTGCCTTCGTCGATGCCAGATGATCCATCCGGTTTCAAACCTCTTTTAGCTTTTTACCAGTTGATACATTGACTGACTTGCTTGATATTTTGGAGGTCGGTTAAGTGTCAATTACATTGATATGAATCCAAATTCATATAAAGGGCAGACCATGTCATAATGACAGCTTCAATCAATATGGTCTATATTAAACTTTTAATTCCAGATTGTTTTATTAAATTGAAATTCTACTATTCAAAACCAGGTCCCCAGAAAATAACCATGGTCACAAGATTATGAGTCTAGCAACAATACCATGAGATCATCAACTCCTTGCGATTCTTTGGGAAAAGAAGAGAAACACTTCTGCTTCTCATTGACTACACATATTGATGTAAAAGACATATCTTTTATCCAAAGCTGCCCTGCCTTGCAGAAAGCCAAACAAGTTTTATTTATTTTAACCTATTTTTCTACCAACCTATCCAGAGATTTTATTACACACACCCAGCAGCAGGTGGGACTTGAACCTGGGCCTCCTGGTTCAGGAATAGGGACACTGCCACTGTGCTACAAGAGGGCTGAGAGGTTTCCTGTCTCATTAACATGTTTAAAATGCCAATTCTGTGTTTAGAAAACCTCATGGTGAGGTGTAGTACTGAATCCAACTTATATACACCTTTTGTTATGACACAGACATGCATTGCAAGCATGCACCTTCTAACCAACAGTTTCAATCTGTCAATTTATAGGCAAGTGAAGTGAATCCCAAGCCCAGTGCCTGCATACAGATAAACGCAAAGAATGCCTTGGTTCCGTCTTTGCAAATGCAGAAATCAGAGTAGTGATGCTTTCTGGTGCACTTTAGAATTTTTTCTGATATAACACCTCTCCCCAACCTTCACTAATCCAAACGTACAAACACACCATCTTAAAATTCATTCCAGTGTTGCTGATAAGTCAGATGTTAGGTTAGCTCATTTAATACAATTGAAGTCATGGGCCAGAGTTTCTCATATTTCACTACCTATACCAACATGGGTATGACAGCCTATACTTACTGTTTGATTTTTGTGCAGATGATCTTACATGATGACAATCTCTTGCTCTAAAGGAGAGCACTAATCAGTGTCAAGTGATGAGTGTCAGTACCTTGACTGGTAGTGGGTAGCTAGGTCAAATATTGAATTTAGACTGAAGTGTAAGACCTCAGCTGGGATGATAGCATTGGTGATGCAGTGATTGGCTTCAGCCTTCTGAATCTGGAGTCAGCACTTGAACTGGATTCCCATGTGTGATGATTAGCTAATACTAAGACTAGAAGTGTACTCATGTGAAAACTGGATGAAGACATCTTTGGGTATGGTTATACTTCCTGTAATAACTGAATAATTTGCAGTCTCCATCTCAGCCCAAATATTAATACAGGTGTATGAATTATTGGATGATAAATGACATCATTAAAACTGTATGCTAGTAAGAAGCTGGTACCTTTCCATTAGGAGGTTAGAACATTGGAAATATAATGAGGAAAAGAAGTAGCCAAATGATTTAAGATGTTTTTGAAACAGAAAACATCACTATGATGACTTAAATTCAACATTGCTGAATTTTTGTACTTATGAAAAGGTAATGTCAGGTATGTTGTGCCCTATTTTTTCTGTTTTAAATTTGTTCTGTTCCTTTAGGTTGCTCAGAGCCTCTGGGGATGAAGTCAGGACATATCCAGGATTATCAGATTACTGCTTCCAACATCTTTAGGACCCTAAATATGGATATGTTTACATGGGAACCCTGTAAAGCTCGTCTGGATAAACAAGGAAAGATTAATGCTTGGACATCAGGCCGCAGTGATCAGTCACAGTGGCTACAGGTATTCATTTTACTTTGAAACTGTGGAGCTTTTGTTATCCGTGCACTTGTCTCTGCTACTAATGAATAGATTCAAAGGACACTCAAGTTTAAAATAAATCCAAATGGAAACTGCTAATAAATTTCTTACACCTAGAGTTTAGAAAATGTAGTTTAATGCAAATCTGCAGACAGATTTTCAAGTTCACAGTTGGTTTTCTCACATAACTCCTTATCTATTCTTTAAGTGGATGCCATAATCCGATGAATGAAGTGAATGCCCTTTATTTATTTATTTATGTATGTGCTTAGAATTCAAAACAGTTCTCCTCCAGTCAAATGCTGCATTACTCTTTTGGAGTGATGGCAAAAGTCAGTGAGCATTCCATTTCATCATTTTACATGGAATTTACAAGATTGAAACAGCTCATTGTGTATTCACCAACCTCATGGCCTGCTGCATAAAAAAAATTCTGCAGCTCCTTTATCCTTGAATCTTAACTTTATATCATCCATGTCTTCTCAACCATTCAAAACCATCTATTTTGTCTAGTCCACGAAATACCTTCACAATTTAGAAACTGTTATCAAATCATATTGTGCTTTTTACTGTTCTGATGAAAATAATACCAAATCTTCAAGCCTTTTACAATGTTATGTTATCCTCATACCAGACAACACCTCAGTGAATGTGCGCCTAATGCTGTCTAATTCTTCAACATTCATCCAATACAGACCCCATAACTGTGAACAGTACTCCAACTGTTCTCTGAATAAGATTTAGTATAAATTTATCATTCATTTAACCTTCCATGTCTGTACCTCTTACCACAAAACTCAGTATTCCATGACCTTTTATTTTGTTGACTTATCTGTCAGAGGTGCTTCCTTTTCTGTCGTGTGATCCTACAAATTCCTGGGATTTTCTGCAGCATATGACCTCTCCCATCCAAAAATAATTATTACTTTTGGTTTACTAAAGTACTCATACCACACAAACTGACATTGAATTACATCTATCACGTTTGTTTTGCCTGTTTTTAAACCGCCTTATTAGTATTCTTTGATTGTTGGAATAGAGTCATAGAGATTTACAGCACAGAAACAGACCCTTTGGTTCAACTCGTCCATGCTGACCATATATCCTGTATAAATCTAGTCCCATTTGCCAGCATTTGGCCCATATCCCTCTAAATCCTTCCGGTTCATACACCCATCCAGATACCTTTTAAATGTTGCAATTGTACCAGCCTCCACCGCTTCCTCTGGCAGCTCATTCCATACACGCACCACCCTCTGTGTAAAAAAGTTGCCCCTTAGGTCCCTTTTATATCTTTCCCCTCTCACCATAAACCTATGCCCTCCAGTTTTGGACTCCCCCATCATGGAGAAGAGACCTTGTCTCTTTTCCCTATCCATGCCCCTCATAATTTTATAAATCTTTATAAGGTCACCCCTCAGCCTTTGATACTCCAGAGAAAATAGTCCCAGCCTATTGAACCTCTCCCTACAGCTCAAACCCTCCAACCACCAGATTCATTTTAGTGTAAGCTACTACTCCTTCTCACCCTACATTTAATCATTGGCATACGCAATGAACAGAAGGCACCCTGGAATAGATCTGTCTGATATAGTGCTGTCTGCTTCCAACAAATGGATGCCTTCATCTCTCACTCTGTTTCAAATTTCTAACCAGTTTTTCATTCAACTTGCTACTTTTCCTCTAATTGCAAACCGCACGATCTTCATCAATTGTCCCCTGCCTAATGTATTCTCATTGACCAGTTGCATTTCCCCAACAAACATATCCATAAGTGCCTCCAAAAAAATCTACTGGGTTTATGAAGCACAATGTTCCTTCCTTTTTAAAATCCACATGACTCATTTCCTCCTTTAGAATTTAATTGGTCTTTCCAAAATGTTCTGTCCATCAAAAATAACCAAACTGACATGTGTATTTATCTTGCTGTGTGAAAACCGATGAAACATTGGACAAGAACTCTGAAATAATGGGTATTGTTTAACCTAACCCACCTGGCAGGTAATTGGTCGGATTGGGTTGGTTACTCACCACCAATTTAACTCTCCATTGTCATTGTATTATTGTCTTACATCTGTTCTAATGTTTGATGGTACACTTCAGAATATGATTTGTCGATTGCAGTTTCTGTATAGCTGAATGTATTAATATGCAAACTTGCAATGCTTTTAATCCCATTACTAGGAATTTAATGGTCAATAATGATGCTTGTACACAAAAAACACATTTTTATAGAGACATATAAAAGCAAGATCGCACAGGCTAGATACGGCAGAATGAACATTTGATGTCTGGGTAAAAGCCTATTAAAAATATCTTTCTAATCAGCTCCCAAGGTAATTCTTTATCACATACTACTGAAACAAGCAGCTGGGAGATTTCAGTGAGCATAAAGTGCAGTGTGAGAAGTAGTTTTATTGGCTGAGAATGACGAGAAAAATAATTATTGACTCAAATTATCAAGAACGCTGTATTTGTTTTTCAACCCACATCTAAAACTTGACATAGATTCCAGACTGAAAGACTGAAACTAAAATGAGTTAAAATCAGTCAGTGGAAATTGAAAAAAGGCATGATATCACTTTCCTGGATCATCGTGCACTCCTCATGGTGATCACATACCAGTTGAACCTTCTCGGAGATGAGTAACCTCTGATGGTCAAACTCACCAGAATTGTGATCACTACATGGGTGCAGACTGTTATGGCCTGGACCAGGGAGGCAAAGCCAACAGCCCTCTGGGTTTAACTAGCAGCATCAGTCTAATATGTAATGCACATTGGTGCCCTCCCAAGCAAGGCATCTGTCATCTATGCAAAGCAGTTGGTTGCCTGTGGATTCTAAGGTTCCATAGCAGTCAGCAGCTGAGCCCTTGGATGAACCAGATGCAAAATCAGTTAAGACCCATACTCACCTTGACATCTAAATAAAAACCAAAAGAACTGCAGATGCTATAAATCAGGAACAAAAACAAAATTGCTGGAGAGACTCAGCAGGTCTGGCAGCATCTGTGAAGTCAAAAAACAGAGTTAACGTTTCAGGTCCAGTGACCCTTCTTCAGAACTCCATTCTCAGTTCTGAGGAAGGGTCACCGGACCCGAAACGTTAACTCTGTTTTTCCCTCCACAGATGCTTCTGGACCTGCTGAGCCTCGCCAGCAATTTTGTTTTTGTCACCTTGACCTCTATGGATACCTGTAACTGATAGATTTATATCGTCTTCAAGGAAGTGCATAGGTCGGTGATCATTTGAGCCAAGAGAGGCAGCATTCATCATCACTATTGCTGTCAGAACTCCAGGAAAGTGATCCTTGGCCTTTAGGTTCTGTACAGAGGTTACTGCTGCCTTCTAGTTGCTGTTGTTTAATCTTAATTGCATTCAGATGCCTTTGGCCGTGTTGCCTGCAGCAGTTGCAGTAACACTGCTTGATGCAACAGCCTTGGATCTTACTCAGTGGTCCACCCTCCTTTGGAATTTGTGGACCCCATGTTCCTAGGTAAATATGCAGGCAAAAGCATCAATGGTCCCATGTGGATATCCAAGTCTCCTTGAGGAAATGATCCCAAGTTGCTTCACCCAGACAAAATCAGTGCTATTTGCCTCGAGGACCTGCAGTTGGCAGCACAAGACATTGATATTGATGACCTCAAGATCACCACCTTCCCTCTATATGCTGGTGATTTCATGTTGGCATCCGTTCTCAGTGACTTCCCACTCTGCACCCACCTCCTCTAAACTGTCAAATGATAGCACAGGTCTAACCATTTCCCAATTTACTACACTAAATATCTGCAAAATATTTCCCTTTAATTGAGCCTGAAGTTTAAGGTTAGTGTTTCTCAATGTCTCCTGCATACCTGTGAGTGAAGTAAGTGTTGTAAGTTTAACAGTTAAATTTTGAAACATAAATCCTGAAAAGACAGCAACGAAACAGGCGGGAAAAAGAGATTCAAAACAAAGGTAACACAAGGGACATAGAAACATGGACGATGTTAGGAAAAACTGTTATCCTACACAGCTGTGGTACATGTTCAGGACATTCTTGCACAAGCGCTGTTCCTGCACAGAGTAGTTTCTTTTACCAGACATAACTATAGATAAAATCAAACTGAACCATGCAATGTTGGTGTTCCAGCAAGACAAATTTAGTTCATTGCCAAGGAAGGAAAAAGCATCCCCATAGAAATGAAGACTTTTCGGAGCTCTGCCTCAATTCACTTGTGCCCTTTGAAGGCTGTTCAGGATATCATATTCCCTGCTGCTGCTGACCACACTTCCCCTATCTGCCCCTAACTAAAATTTCAGGAAGAAGTCCACCAGCAGTTACCTGGCAGCCATTTATGCACAGCAGCAGGTGAATTGACTCAGGGCAGAATTTAGGTCCTAATCTGGGGAGAGGTCTGACCTGAGAATGTGACCAGCCGATCAGATTGGCTGGCAGCTCTTTTGACCCAACAGACCCGATCTGATGAAGGGTTTAGGCCCGAAACGTCAAGTTTTCCTGCTCCTATGATGCTGCTTGACCTGCTGTGTTCATCCAGCCCCATGCTTGTTATCTCGGATTCTCCAGCATCTGCAGTACCTTTTATCTCAGACCCAAGCTCAAGCAGTGGTCACTGCTCGGACTACATCCAGTCCACAGAGGAGGCCGGACTGAAGGCAAATGCAGCGATATCGATATACCTGACTGACTGGCCTTTGGATGAATTATGAGGGATTGGGTTTGAGAAGTCCAGGGGAGAGTTAAACGTATGGTATGACCTTAGGGGAAGGGTGTTTCTAATGAGCGTCAAGAACCCTTCAAGGAGGATACACCCTTTTACCTAACAGCAAGCTACCTAGTTAAAGGAAGCTGAGGTGATGGCTGAATGATATTGTTGCTGGAGTGTTAATCTGGAGACTTGGGTTCAAATCTCACCATAACAGATTTTTTTCCCGCACCATCTGCTATGGTGGGATTAAGAGTCTAAGGATGACCTTGAATCCATTTTCAATTGCTAGGGGAAAAGTGAACCATCTGGTTGCATTTTTACAAACAACACACTGTCTGGTGATTGTAAAATCCAGCCTATGGGTCTGTGTATTTTTTTGTGGGTTTTTGAGACCTGCCTTAATTTCTGATGAAGAATGAGAGAATGGATAACAACAGTCCATTCCAGTGACAACAGTCAACAAAATTAATATTTCTAATTTGCCTGAAAGGCCGATCGATTTGGTACCAGGTAAACAACAGTTTGATTTTCAGAAACCAGTGGATAGTGTCTTTGACATTCCTGCCATGATGAGTTGGTGATGGGGGCATTTAATCAGTGGAGATCCTACTTCTTTCCCATCTGCCCCCTCCCAATTAAGTCTGCTGTGGGAATGCACGTGGATGGTCTACTCACTCCGAACCTGAAGTGGTCAGTTAATAGCATCATGCCGTCACCACTGGTAATTACCCAGCAAAGATGGAGACTCTTAGTTTGTGAGAAACGTGACAGGCAAACATGATAAATTCTTTCCCAGATCCCAGGGGAGGGGTTCCTCATTTAAAGAAGGAAGGGAATCACTGAAGGCTTCCACGACCTAACCTCCCAGCATCACTCACCTGTGTGTAGACACCTCCATGTGCACAGTCTCTGATAGGTGTGATAGCAGCAGCTGGCACTGCTTTGCCAGTGACACTGCGATTCAAAGAACTTCGAGCTATGGATCGGATAGCAGCCCTTGATAGGCTGGACTTGGTCTTGAGATAAGGCCCACTGGTGACTTCATATAATCATAGAATCCCTACAGTGTGGAAACAGGCCCTTCAGCCCAGCAAGTCCACACCAACCCTGAGAGCATCCCACCCAGACCCATCCCCCTATAACCCACCTAATATACACATCCCTGAACACTATGGGCAATTTAGCATGGTCAATCCACCTAGCCTGCACATCTTTATGGGCTGTGGGAGGAAACTGGAGAAAACCCATACAGACACGGGGAGAATGTGCAAACTCAATACGGACAGTCACCCGAGGGTGGAAATGAACCTGGGTACCTGGCGCTGTGAGGCAACAGTGCTAACCACTGAGCCATCGTGCTGCCCTGAAGTCTTGTCAAGTCTTTGTGTGGCACAAGATGCTGTAGACCTTGAAAACATGCAACGTCGTGGTCTCTCTGGTTCTCCAACTCCCTCCTGAAATTCCATCATCTCCGCAAGATTCTGTCCAGTGTGAGTGAAGTGGACCTGCGGAATCTTAAAGTCATAGCGATACATAGCACAGAAACAGACCCTTCGGTCCAACTCATCTATGTCGACCAGATATCCTCTATAAATCTAGTCCCATTTGCCAGCATTTAGCCCATATCCCTCTAAACCCTTCCTATTCATATACCCATCCAGATGCCTTTTAAATGTTGTAATTGTACCAGTCTCCACCACTTTCTCTAGCACCTCATTCCACACACACACACTACCCTCTGCGTGAAAAAGTTGCCCCACAGGTCCCTTTTATATCTTTCCCCTCTCACCTTAAACCTTTGCCCTCTAGTTTTGGACTCCCCACCCTAGGGAAAGACCCTGCCTATTCACCCTATCCACGCCCCTCATGATTTTATTAACCTCTATAAGGTCACCCCTCAGCCTCCAATGCTCCAGGAAAAACAGTCCCAGCCTATTCAGCCTCTCTATATAGCTCATCCGCTCCAATCCTAACAACATCCTCATAAATCTTTTCTGAACCCATTCCAGTTTCACAACATCCTTCCAATAAGAGGGAGACCAGAACTGCATGCAATACACCAAAAGTGGCCAAACCAATGTCCTATACAACCACAACATGACCTCCCAACTCCTGTACTCAATGCACTGACCAATAAAGGCAACTTACCAAACACCTTCTTCACTATCTTATCTACCTGTGACTCTACTTTTAAGGAACTATGAACCTGCACCCCAAGGTCTTTTTGTTCAGTAACACTCCCCATTAAGTGTAGAAGTCCTGCCCTGATTTGCCTTTCCAAAATGCAGCACCTCACATTTATCTAAATTAATTTTGATCTGCCGGTCATCGGCCCATTGGCCCATCTGATCAAGATCCCATTGTACTCTGAGGTAACCTTCACTGTCCACTACACCTCCAATTTTAGTGTCATCTGCAAACTTACTAACTGTACCTCCAATGTTCACGTCCAAATCATTTATATAAATGACAAAAAACAGTAGACCTAGCAGTGATCCTTGTGGCAGCTTTTTGTCAAAGTGAACTGTAGACTCTCATACATTGCTCCGATTTATAAGGACCAATTTCTAGTTTATATTTAACCTCTTATCGATTACCTCATACAAATAAAAAGATAAGTTTTGGCATTGCATATATTTTTCAAAAAGTGCATATAACTGACCTCACTAAGATTAGTGCAACGATAAAGATTGTGTTGCTTTTTCTCCCTCTGTTTGAGTAAGCAGAGGCAGAAGTTGGTTTGTTTACAAGAATAATAATTGCCTGGTGTAAGCAACCCTGCAGACTTAAAAATTGGCAGGTGTGCTGAAGCTCCACATCATTAAAACATCTGCTCACTATTTATTAGGTTAATTAAACAGATGATTGACCGCAGAGTGGAAATATTCCGATTTCTGAATTCCTGTGCTTCAGAAATTCCAAGACATTCCAGGAAGCTAATTGGTCAGGGATGAGCAATATGGGATGTGAGGTTAGAATACTGTTTTTTCCTGTCTTTTCAGAAAGGGAATAAGCAATGAATAATTTTGTAGTAACTTTCCACAGAAGATAAAATGGCATGGGTAAAGCTCACAGTAGGCCAACTCGTACGTTGTTACTGTAAGATAATTTAAATGGTGGACTGTTACATTTGAACTATTTTTATTTTTTCTTAATTTATGAAACCGATTTTCTCAACAAGCCAACACTTCCCTTCATTTCCCTCCTTCTCTCCCGGTGTTCCATTCCAGTGGCATTAGTAACAGTATCTCATTCAAATATTACATTTGTTACACTTGCGTGTGCTTGATCATTTTGAACGACAAAGATGTTTACTATTTCAGTCGTTGCACAAGACTACTGCATTATTCACAGACTATAGGTTCTCAGGATAATGCCTGGGGTTGTAAATGATCCCAAGTATTTCTAATAGTCTTCCAGTAATGGAAAAGAAGCAAACACTTTCATTTGTATGGAGATAGTAATAACTGTAGATGCTGGAGTCAGAAATAACGCAGTGTGGAGCTGGAGGAACACAGCAGGCCAGGCAGCATCAGAGGAACAGGAAAGTTCGAGATAACAAGCATGGGGCTGGATGAACACAGCAGGTCAAGCAGCATCATAGGAGCAGGAAAACTTGACGTTTCGGGCCTAAACCCTTCATCAGAAATTTCTGATGAAATTTCCAGCATCTGCAGTACCTTTTATCTCTGGAGCAGGAAAGTTGTCATTTTGGGCCAGGAACCTTCTTCAGAAATGAGGGGGGGAGAAAGGAGCTGGAAAATAAATAGAGTGAGGAGGGGTGAGACTGGGGAAGGTAGGTGGGATGGTTATAGGTGAATGCAGGCAAGGCATGGTGGGGATTGGTCAGTGGGAAGGATAGGCCGGATAAGTAGGAGAGAAGATGGACAGGTTGTGTTGGGTCAAGGAGGTGGGAGAAAGGACGGGTGGGGCTGGGGAAGGTAGGTGGGGTGGTGATAGATTGGATGCAGGTAGGGGGTAGTGGGGATTGGTCAGCAGGAAGGGTAGGACAGATAGGTGGGGGAGAAGATGGACAGGTTGTGTCAGGTCCAGGAGATGAGGATGAGAGAGAGGATTGGACATGGAATGAGGCCGGGAAGGGGTGGGGAGATTTTAAAAGCAGTAAATTCTATGTTTAGGCCATTGGGCTGTAGGCTTCCGAGGCAGAGTATGAGGTGTTGCTCCTCCACATCAATGAATTCCATTCATTCCTGGATATCAAACTCTTCTTCCGCCACCTCCACCTCCACACCTATTTCTTTAACTGCAAATCTAACCTACCCTCTGCTGACTCCCTTCTCCCACCTTCAACACACCCCATCCTCCTGGACACCACCCCAAGGCCTCCTACCCTCCCTCGACCTCTTCATCTCCAACTGCTGTCGCGACATCGATCACCTCAACCTCTCCACCCCTCTCACCCACTCAACCTCTCCCCCATAGAATGTGCAGCCCTCCGCTCCCTCCACTCCAACCCTAACATCACCATCAAACCCACAGGTAAGAGGGGGGGGCACAGTAATAGTTTGGCACACTGACCTTTACATCGCCGAGGCCAGGCACCAACTCTGTGACACCTCCTCCTACCGACCCCTCAATTATGACCCCATGCCTGACCACCAAACCATCATCTCTGAGACCATTCATAACTTCGTCACCTCAGCTGACTTCCCACCCACAGCCTCCAACCTCAGTGTTCCCGAACCTCACACCACCTGTTTCTATCTCCTTCCCAGAATCCATAAACCTGACTGCCCCAGATAACCCACTGTCTCTGCCTGCTCCTGCCCCACTGAACTCATATCTGCTTACCTTGACTGTGTCTTTTCCCCCCTCGCGCAGGAACTCCCACTTACGTCTGAGACATCACCCATGCCCTCCATGACTTCCAGTTCCCTGGCCCAGAAACACTTCATCTTCACTATGGACATCCAATCCCTGAACACTTGCATCCCTCATGCGGATGACCTAAAAGCACTCCGCTTCTTTCTCTCCTGCAGGCCCAACCAGTCCCCCTTACCGACTCCCTCATCCGCTTAGCAGAACTTGTCCTTACCCTGATCAACTTCTCTTTTAACTCCTCCCACTTCCTACAGACTAATGGGTGGCCATGGGCACCTGCATGAAACCAAGCTATGACTGCCTCTTCGTAGGATCAGTCCCTCTTCCGTAGCTACACTGGAACCATCCCCCACCTCTTCCTCCGCTACATCGATGACTATATTGGCGCTGCCTTATGCTCCCATGAGGAGCTTGAGCAGTTCATCAACTTTACTAACACCTTTCATCCCAACCTCAAGTTCATCTGGACCATCTCCAGTACCTCCCTCTCCTTCCTGGACCTCTCCATCTCCATCTCTGGTAACCGCTTCAAAACTGATATCTATTTCAAGTCCACCGCCTCCCATAACTACCTGGACTACACTTCCTCTCACCTACCCTCCTGAAAGAATGCGATCCCCGACTCCCAATTACTCCGCCTCCACTGCATCTGCTCCCAAAATGGGGTGTTCCACTTCCGGACATCCCAGATGTCCTCCTATTTCAAGGACTGCAACATTCCCCCCTCTGGTGATCAAAAATGCCCTCAATCGCATCTCTTGCATTTTATGCACTTCTGCCCTCAAACCCCCTCTCCCCCCAACAAAAATAAAGACAGAATCCCCCTGGTCCTCACATACCATCCCAACATTCTCCGCATCCAGTGCATCATCCTCCGCCATTTCCACGACCTACAATCTGACCCCACAACCAAAGATATATTTCTCTCTCCCCCCATCTGCCATTCGTAAGGTACTGCTCTCTCCGCAACTTCCTTGTCCGCTCCACGCTCCCCACTAGCCCCACCACCCCCGGCACCTTTCCCTGCAACTGCAGGAAGTGCTACACCTGCCCCTACACCTCCCCCCTCACCTCCATTCAAGGCACAAAGCAAACCTTTCATATCTTGTACATCCTCCAACTTGGTCTAATGTAACTGTTGCTCTCGATACGGCCTCCTCTACATCAGTGAGACGAAGCGTAGCCTCGGGGACCATTCTGTGGAGCATCTGCACTCTGTATGCAACAAACGACTTTCTGGTCACCAACTATTTCAACTCCCCCTCCCACTCCCTGGGCGGTGTCCATCCTAGTCCTCTTCCAATGTCACAATGATTCCGCACCCAAACTGTAGGAGCAACATCTCAGATTCCACCTCGGCAGCCTAAGCAGCTAATTTGTGCTGAGCAAATTCCCGAATAGCCTGATGGCCTAAACATAGAATTCACCAGTTTTAAAATCAACCCCCCACGTCCCCCACCAGGCTCACCCCATGTCTAACCCTCCCTCTCATCCTCGCTGCCTTGACCTGACACAACCTGTCCACTTCTTCCCAATCTATCTGCCCCACCCTTCCTGCTGAGCAATCCCCACTACCCGCTACCTGTGTCCACCTATCACCACCCCACCTACCTTTCCCCAGCCCCACCCATCCTCCCTCCCACTTCCTTGACCCGACACAACCTGTCCATCTTCTCTCCTACCTATCGGCCCTATCCATCCCACTGACCAATCCCTACCTGCATTTGCTTATCACCATCCCACCTACCTTCCCCAGTCTCACCCCTCCTCTCTGTATTTATTACTAAGCTCCCTTCCCCCTCCCCCATTTCTGAAGAAGGGTCCTGACCTGAAACATCAACTTTCCTGCTCGTCTGATGCTGCTTGGCCTGCTGTGCTCCTCCAGCTCCACACTGTGTTATCACTTTCATTTGTATAGCACTTTTCACAACCACCGGACATGCTCAAAGCCCAGTGATGTTCATTTTGAACCATTGCTTAAAAATCAGGGTTGCCCATTTAAAACAGAGAGTTGACAGAAGATTTTCTCTTAGAAGGTTATTGTGTCTTTAGAACACTCCCTGAAAAGGTGATGGAAGCAGTGTTCTTGAATACTTATAGGACAGAAGTGGATCGATTCTTGTTAAGCATGAAGTTGTAAGCTGAATGCAGATTTGACGTTGCAATCTGATCAGCCATTGAATGGTGGGGCAGGCTTGATGAGCTGATTTGCCTATCCCCGATTCAAGCATTTGTCTGTTTGCCCCTGTGAACTGTCACTGTTGTAACGTAGGAAATGCAGCAGCTAATTTGTGCTCAGCAGGTTCCAGTAATCTAAATAACGACCAGATAATCTTTTTTGTGATGTTGCAGGAGAGATAAATATTTCCCAGGGCACCAGGGATAACTTGCCTTGAGTATAGTGCCGTGGGATCTTCGACACAGACCCAAGCAGGCAGAAAGGTCCTCTGCTTAAAGTTTCATCGAAATGTTGGTACTTCCAACAGTGCCAGGCTTCCTTAGTATTGCAGTGGAATGTCAGCTTTGATTTGTCAGTTTAAGCTCTGAAATTGAATCTTCTGTCACTGATTGTGAATTTGAAGGGGTAAAGAATGGAAAATAGAATGAATTGGGTGTATCTGGACCCCACCATTGTCTCATGCCTGCCGCAATGAAGTTGTTGATGAGATGGCCCGTGGTCAACATTCCTGCCTGCCCCCTACCAACTGATGACCAGTAGGGACTTTATCTCACTTTTGCTGGGGTTAACTGAGTTTTTTTATTCCTTTATTTATTCGTGAGCTATGGACTAGGCCAACTTTTATTACCCAGGGACAATTAAGAATCAAATGTAGACCTCACTGGGTAAGATTTACTTTTCTAAAGGACATGAGTGAACCAGTCGATACAGTGTGGAACTGGAGGAACACAGCAGGTTATGTAGTGTTGGAGGAATAGGAAAGTGAACGTTTCAGGTCGGGACCCTTCAGGACGGGAGAGGGTGCAGGGAAGGGAGCTGAGAAATAAATGGGGGGAACGGGGCTGGTCGAAGGTAGGTGGGGTGGTGATGGATGGATGCAGGTAGCGACTAATCAATAGGAAGGGTGGGGCGGATAGGTAGAAGGAAGATGGACAGGTTGTGTCAGGTCAAGGAGGCTGGGATGAGACCGAGGGCTAGACATGGGATGAGACCAGGGTGGGGAGATTTTGAAGTTAGTGAATTCTATGTTGAGGCTATTGAGCTATAAAGTCCCAAGGCAGAATATAAGGAGTTTTTCCTCCAAATTTTCATGTGGCCCCATTGTGACATTGGAGGAGGCCCAGGATGGACATGTCGCCAAGGGAGTAGGAGGGGGAGTTGAAATGACTGGCAACTGGATGATGGTGTTGATTGGAGCATACAGAGCGCAACTGCTCCACAAATATGTCACCAAATCTGTGCTTGGTCTCTCCGATGTAGAGGAGACCACATCGGGAGCAATGGATGCAGTAGACCAGGTTAGAAGACGTACAGATGAATCCCTGTCGGATACGGAATGATTGTTTGGGGCCTTGGATGGAAGTGAGGGGGGAGGTGTAGGAGCAGGTGTAGCACTTCTTGCTATTGCAGAGAAAGGTGCCGGGGGTGGTGGGCTAGTGGGGGCTGTTCAGCGGACAAGGGAATCGCAGAGAGAGCGGTCCCTATGGAAAGCAGCTACGGGTGAGGAGGGGAATATCTCTTTGATGGTGGGGTTGGATTGTGGGGGATTGGATTGGATGCATTGGATTTGGAGGTTGGTGGGGTGGTATGTGAGGACCAAGGGAGACTCTATCCTTCTTGTTGGGGGGGCTGGAGTTTCAGGGCAGAAGTGCGGAAATGCAGTTGAGATAAGCCAGTTGTGTAGGGAGGTACCGAGAAAGAAGATACTTGAGTGAACCCAGCATGGGGCTGGATGAACACAGCAGGTCAAGCAGCATCATAGGAGCAGGAAAACTTGACATTTCGGGCCTAAACCCTCCATCAGAAATGGGGGAGGGGAAGAGGGTTCTGAAATAAATAGGGAGAGAGGGGAGGCGGATAGAGGATGGATAGAGGAGAGGATAGGTGGAGAGGAGGCAGACAAGTCGAAGAGGCGGGGATGGAGCCAGTAAAGGTGAGTGCGAACCATTTCAACACCCCCTCCCATTCCTCAGATGACATGTCCATCCTGGGCCTCCTGCAATGCCACAGTGATGCCACCCGAAGGCTGCAGGAACAGCAAATCATATTCAGCCTGGGAACCCTGCAGCCCATTGGCATCAATGTGGATTTCACAAGCTTCAAAATCTTCCCTCCCCCAACCGCATCCCAAAACCAGCCCAGCTCATCTCCACCTCCCTAACCTGTTTTTCCTCTCACCTCAAGCCACACCCCCATCTCCTATCTACTAACATCATCCTGCCCCCTTGACCTGTCCGTCCTCCCTGGACTGACCTATCTCCTCCCTACCCCCCTGCCTACACTCACC
>JAHRHZ010000012.1:35767414-35917275 GCA_024137785.1 Ginglymostoma cirratum | reverse complement strand
GACATGTCCATCCTGGGCCTCCTGCAATGCCACAGTGATGCCACCCGAAGGCTGCAGGAACAGCAAATCATATTCAGCCTGGGAACCCTGCAGCCCATTGGCATCAATGTGGATTTCACAAGCTTCAAAATCTTCCCTCCCCCAACCGCATCCCAAAACCAGCCCAGCTCATCTCCACCTCCCTAACCTGTTTTTCCTCTCACCTCAAGCCACACCCCCATCTCCTATCTACTAACATCATCCTGCCCCCTTGACCTGTCCGTCCTCCCTGGACTGACCTATCTCCTCCCTACCCCCCTGCCTACACTCACCTTTACTGGCTCCATCCCCGCCTCTTCGACTTGTCTGCCTCCTCTCCACCTATCCTCTCCTCTATCCATCCTCTATCCGCCTCCCCTCTCTCCCTATTTATTTCAGAACCCTCTTCCCCTCCCCCATTTCTGATGAAGGGTTTAGGCCCGAAACGTCAAGTTTTCCTGCTCCTATGATGCTGCTTGACCTGCTGTGTTCATCAAGCCCCATGCTTGTTATCTCGGATTCTCCAGCATCTGCAGTACCTTTTATCTCTATCACTTGAGTGAACCAGATGGATTTTTACAACTGACAATGATACCCAAAAGGCTACTTCTTAAAAAATTTATTGAATTCAAGTTTAACCATCTGAGATGGTGGGATATGAACACATGGCCCCAGAACACTGGCCTGGGGTACTGCATTGCTAGTCCAGTGATATTACCATTACATCACTGCTTCTCCTACAGGTGGGCCCACTGCTTTGCAACATGCATGGTAGGTGAAACCATGTGATTCAGTTTGTCACCTCTGTGAGATGTCTGTCGCTCACAGTAACTTGGTGTTCAGTGCCAGACGTGGGGATTCTCTCCTTGCATCTGCTCCCTCCCCCTGCAACACTCTGCCGATAACTGCCACTGCACAGCATTATTCCCAACTCCACACTTATTTAGTTGTGGCCGTAAATCTCTCTCTCATCTTGTGACAGTGGTGGATGCTTTTTCTTCATCAGCCACAGCCAACACCAACCCACTCCCACCAACCCCCTTCACCGCACCTCCCCCCCCCCCCCACCCCGCCTCTCCCCACCAGCCTCCACTGGAGCTGCTGAATACAAGAGCTCATGACCTCTGACTGGCCAGCAGCTCTCTGTAGACTCGACTTCTGCTCCCAGGTTACTGATTCCAGGGGAAATTCCATTGGTGGCCTTACCATTGCCTGACTAACTTGTGCATTCTGGCAGGCAAAATACAAAATTCCTCAACAAGATTCCACTTCTGGAAAGGTACTTTAGCACAGAACTGTGTAACTTGGTGAGTGCTGCCAACAAATCTGCAGCTTAAGCACAATACTCATCTTGAGGAATTCATAAACTCTATCACCTGTGTCAAATCTGTTTCTGGTAACTTTGGCCTTGAATGTAAGGAACCTTAACATGAAGGAAACGAGCAGAACACAGGATTTATCGCTTTGGATATGATGATGAAGTGCAGCCTATCTCTGACCTGGTTAGCACTGCTGCCTCACAGCACCAGGAATCTGGGTTCAGTTCCAGTCTCAGGTGCCTGTCTATGTGGAGTTTGTACATTCTCCCCATGTCTGTATGGGTATCTTCCCATAGTCCGAAGATGTGCAGGTTAGGTGGCCTGGCCATGCTAAACTGTCCATAGTGTCCAGAGACATGTAGTTTAGGTGGATTAGCCATTACGTTAGGATTACAGGGATAGAGTAGTGGGGTAAGTCTGGATGGGATAATTTTCAGAGAGTCAGTTTGGAGTTGTTAGGCCAAATGACTTGTTTCCTACACTGTAGTAATTCGATAATATTTGATTATTCAAGCCTCCTTCCACACCATTTCATTCCAATTAATAACAAAACATATAATCTGTGTTATTATTTTACAGATAAGCAAGTCGAGTAAGAGCATTTTATGTTCAAGGTACCCAACTACTTTGCTGTCTCATAGTCCTTTTAACCATTGAACCTGGTGGAAACCAATCAGTGAGGGATAGTTTAAATTCAGGCAAGTGACTTACTCCCCAGATCTTACTTCCTTCATCTTGTGATTCCATATTACCCTCCAGGCAAGCAGGACCCGAACTAATTTTAAACTGAGATGCAAGTCAGGGTCAGTGCTAGCTCATGTGCCGAAATCCAGCATAATGGAATGTGTCCTGTAAAGGGAGAAATACTTCAAATTTTGTGGATGACATATGTCCGATGCCACATGCTCATTTTCAGCATAGTTGCAACGCTAAAATTTTATCTCTAGATAACAACCAAAGTTAAGTTAAAAGAGATTGATTACATGGTGAGATAGTTGTAGTGTTTGTTAAATTTCAAAAGGAAAGAGGCTTTTATATTTATTTAGTGCCTTGTCCATTCTGGAAATGACAGAATACTTGGGAAGCTAGAGAACTGGAAATCCAACAGGAAAGTCTTGCATGGATTTACATTCCCCTCCTCCACCCTTCCAGCCAATCAGCAGGAAACCGTAAAATCCAGCCCAAGGTGTCAAGTTCATCGCCTTCCTTGTTGAGTATTTCCAAATTTTCTGCTTGTATTTCTTAGTTGGAAATATCTGATTTGCATTCAAAGTGAATTTCTTTGGAACTATCAGTATTGTGCAATTTACTATTAATGTCAAAGTGCACATGTGTTTTGAAAATGTATGCCTTTTGGGGAACATTGGAAATAGGAGTAGTGTAGACCATTTAGCCCCTTGAGCCTGCTTTGCTTTTCAGTAAGATCTTGGTAATCTTCTGCATCAGCAGTATTCTCCTGCACTATGCATATATCTGTTGATATGTTTACTATGCAGAAATTTATTGCATGCTGTCTTTAGCACACTCATTGACTAAGACTCCATATCTCTCTGAGGTAGAGCATTCCAAATATTCACCACCCTTTTGGTGAAGAAATTGCTCCTGTTCCCTGTCTGAAATTACTTATCCCATATCCTGAGTCTGTGTCCCCTAGTGTGAGAATAACCCCACCCCACCCACCACCACCACCTTGTCCCACAGCCAGGAAACATGCTTCTTGCCTCTACACTGGTCATGTGCCATCAGAATTTTGTATGTTTCACTGAGATCATCTCTTATCCTTCAAAGCTCAGGGCAGTATTGCCTCAGTTTCCTTAATCTCTCCTCATGTGACAATTCTACCATACCAGAAATTAATCTGGTAAAACTTTGTTGAAACCTCTCAATGGCAATTGTACGTACTTGTATGTAAATAAACCAAATATCTACAAAATTCTCAGGCAGAAAATACAAAAGTTTGAATATACGTACAAACAGATTCAAGAACAGCTGCTGTTAAGTGACTCAGGAACTGACCTCTCAAATGTTAATTCTGAACTCTGTCTCTCTGCACCTTCTCTACAGCTTTAACACTGTATTCTGCAGTCTGTTCTATTACCCTGATGCACTTTGTATAGTACAATCTACCTGTATAGCATGCAAAACAACGCTTTTCATTGTATCTGGGTATGTGACAACAATAATTCATGCTCAAATTGCATTGAAATTTTACTTCTTTTCTCAACTTCTTTTGCAATAAAATTCAACATGCCATTTGCCTTCCTCATGCAAGTACATGAAGCAATGACTGATGAACAAGGAAACCCAGGTTCCTTTGGACATCAACACTTATCAATCTTTCATCATTCAAGAACTACTCTGCATTTCTGATTTTCTTAGGAACTTATCATAAGGCATGGGAACAATAAGGTAAAATCAAAGTACTGCTTTAAAGACATACAATTTTAAACAAGTCAATTCTCTCAAGAAATGGCACGTGCTGAAGATTTCAAATGCTTGGATCCATTTACAGAGTTAAGCAACCTCTTAAAAAAGGCATGTTTTTTGGCTCCAAAGCAGAAGAAATGATAAAGCCATACAACAAATTCTGACTCTTAAATGTTTCCTGATATTCTGCCTTGTGCTGGATGTTGTACAGGCATTACCAACAATGCAAAATATGCAGAGCTATCTTATTATTACCACTTACTTAGAGTAAGCCCAACTAAAAATGGCCAGCTATTCATAGCAAAATTGACGGTACAAAAAAGTACAACATGAACAGAAACTGATAATGTTACAGTGCCTTTAATGATTTGGCCTTGGTTTGCTGACAGCACCCTTACCCCCGAATTCAGAGTTCAGATCTACCCTGGGACCTGAGCATAAAAGCGAGATTGATTATTTTGTACAATAGTGGAGGAATGTTGCACTGCCAGAGGAGTTGACTTTTGGATGAAACATTAAATCAAGGTCCTATTTGACTATTGAGTAGGATATGAAAGACCCCATGCCAGATTTGAAAGATGATCGGGAAAGTTTTCCCTGCTGTCCTAGCCAATATTTATCCTTCAAGCAAAGGTACAGATTGCCTGGTAGTTTTCACCTTGTTGTATTTAAGAGATTCCTAGGCACAAGATGGCTGTAAAAACAACAGTGACTGCATTTTTTTATTACTTCTTGTTTATGAGATGTGGGCGGTGCTGACTAGCAATCATTGCACATCTCTAACTACATTTGACAAGGTGGCAGTGAGCCAACTTCTTAAATCATTGCAGTGCACGCTGTGATGTGTTTACAGCCACAGTGCTGTTAGAACAAAGTTCCAGGATGTGGAACTACCCACGGTGAAAACATGGTGATATATCTCCAAGTCAGGAAGGTCTGTGCCATGGAGGTGAAATTGTAAGTGATGCTGTTCCCATGTCCTTGCCCTTCTGGACAGTAGAGGTCACAGATTTGGAAGCTACTGTTGAAAGAGCATCAGTGAATTACTGCAATGCATCTTGTTGACGGTACACAATACACTCTGTGCCTGTAGTGTAGGGAGTCAATGTTGAAGGTGATGGGTAGGGTGCCAGTCAGGATTGCTTTATCTTGGATGGGGTTCTGATGCTTTAGAGATATGTCTGTGGTCAGCATTAATTCAGTAAATTATTTGAGAGCAATGTTTCAGGCATTACCTGTTCTCTTGATCCCTACATGGCCCATCCTTTACCCAAAATATAAAGGCATTTTTAATGACTGATGCATCATTAATAATACATCCAAGACTTCTGTTTGCTTTGAGACACAGAGTTGCTCCAAGTGAATAAACAAAGGGAATCACTGGAACGAGGTTGTGAATAAATCATAGGATAACATGGAAATAACAACAACAAAACTTTTGGCATAACTGACCTACAAAAAGGCTTCATATGAGCCTCCTCTCATAAAATTCCATTTGTATCTTTCTCAAGCTTAGCTAGCTTTCCCTCAGTTACATCTATGCTATTTATCTCAAATACTTCATTTGCTAGCGAGTTCTATTTTCTAGCAAGTCTCTAGGTGGAAAAAAAGAAACATTTCACCTGAATTTGTTGCAGGATTTATGAGCTATCATCTTTTATTTACAACCTATTGTTTTGAATAGCCAAGATGCAGAAATATTTTCTCTGTTTGCCCAGCAAACATCTTCATGATCTAAAAGACCAGTTAGCATCCAACACCACCCCACCACCCCCAACTCCTGAGCACCCTACAAGACCATTCTGTGTTCTTGAGCATATTTTGAGAGTCTTTCAGAAAAAGAATTGCATTAAGAAAATAAAGTTGGGTTAGAGTATTTCAGGGTTTAGTACAGAAACAAAATACTGTGGAAGTCGTCATTCTGAATTGAATCAGGAAATACTGGCAATATTTAGGTCAATCGTAATGGAGAGAAAACTAGACATTGTTTCACCTTAACCTTTCACCAGAACCTTTTTGGTTAAAGGTCAATTACCTCAAAAAGCAACTCAATTTTCTCTCCTCAGATGCTGCCTGCTCTGTTGAATATTTCTAATGGTTTCTGTTTTTATTTAATATCTAGTCATCTGGTGAGTAGGACAGTGAGGACATTAAATTTTATGCTGAAGACACATTTCAATTTATTTCAAAATTGCATTGCACTTACCAAATTTGTTGCATCACAAAGGCTTTATATAATATATAGTGGCTGGATTAACTTCGTATTTGTAAATGATTAGGCATGTTAATTATTATTAACGTATTAGATATATTCAAGGCTGAGATAAAATTTTAATCAGTAAAGGAACCAAGCATTAACGGAAAAAGGCAGGAAAGTGCAACTAAAGATTATCAAATAAGTCATGATCTCATTTAATGGTCGAGCAGACCTGATGGGCTGAATGGCCTACTTCTGCTCCAATGTCATCTAGGGTTTATGTGATTAACTTCTTGAGTGTTGTTAGAGGTTCACCCATTCAGGCAAGTGGAGAGTACACCCGAGTGAAAAGTACTTTGTTAGTTGTAAAGCATTTGAGGCATCAGTAATTGTGAAATGTAACACATAAATGCATGACATTTTTAAAATCATAACATCCCACAATAATTCACAGGAGGATTATTGTGCAAAATTAGACATGTGACATTTGATAGAAATTGCAAATTGGGTGGCACGGTGGCTCAGTGGTTAGCACTACTGCTTCACGCCACCATGGACCTGGGTTCAATTCCACTCTCAGGCAGCTGTCTATGTGAAGTTTGCACATTCTCCCTATGTCTGCATGGGTTTCCTCCAGGTGCTTTAGTTTCCTACCTCAGCCCAAAAATGTGCAAGCTAGTTGGATCAGCCATGCTAAATTGCCCATAGTGTTCAGGGATGTGTAGATTAAGGGATAGGTCTGGGTGGGATGCTGTGAGGATCAGTGTGGGCTTGTTGGGCCAAAGGGTCTATTTCCATACTGTAGGGATTCTATGAAGAAAATGGAATTGGCTGAATGACAGGAATCAGAGCATAAAGATGAACAATATTTTCAGTCTCAAGCGCAATGACTCAGTGGATAGCACTCCTGCCTCACAGCACCAGTTCGATTCCACCCTCAAGCAATTGTCTGTCTGTGTGGAGTTTGCACATTCTGCCTGTGCCTGCATGGGTTTCCTTTCACAGCCCAAAGATGTGAGGGTTAGGTGGATTGGCCATGCCCCATAATGTTGAGTGGTGTGTAGGTTAGGTAGATTAGACTTGGGAAATGCAGGGTTACAGAGATAGGGTGAGTCTGGGTGGGATACTCTTGGGTGGTTCGGTTTGGATTCGATGGGCTGAATGGCTGTTTTCACACTGTATGGATTCTAGGATATTCCCTGATGATTGACAGGGCCTAATTTTCTTATTATACATTACTGCACAAAGCACAATTGCAAAAGTGGTAAATGATGCAAAACTTAGAAATATTTTTTCATTCATGGACTTCACTGCTGGCTGCATTGGCTGGGCCAGCATTTGTTGCCCATTCACTGTTGCAGGTGAGAAGCATGCAGCCCACTTGTTGTATATAGACCCATGATGGTGTTAGGGTGGAAGGTCCAGGCTTTTGACCCAGCAACACTGAAGAAACTGATATATTTCTAATTCAAGATGCTGAGTGGCTTGGAATTTAGTGGAAAGGGGAAGATTCCCATTGGTGCAAAGATTAAGAGCTAGAAGGTGACGATTTAAGATGAATGGTAAATGAAGGAAGGAATGGGTGGCATGAAGAAACAGCTTTTTCAAACAATGAGTAGTTAGCATCTGAAATACATTGCCTGAGAGACTGGAGGAGCTAGGTTCAAGCAACGCATTCAGAATATAATTGGCTAAATATCTGAAGAGAAAAAAATTGCAGGCAGTAAACCACATGATAGTGAAAGTAGTTGTGGTTCTATTGCAGAGAGCGATATGACTGGCTGAAAAAAACTGCCTCCCTGCATTGCGGCTTTTCTATGATTCTGTAACAAACTACTACCTAATTTTCAACGCAAACAACCAAATTAGATGTGAATGAGAGAGAAAACCTGCCCGTAGAATGCTTTTTTAATTTTAAAATTTTTGATTTAGTAAAAGCCAGTCAAACTGGCAGTCAGTTCCAACGAGTGTCTTCTCACTCAAGGTGATATGGTTTTTGGTACAAGGCAATGATATAATCCAACAGTGTGATCCCTTGCTTGTGATGTTCGATTTATTTCTCACTAATCACCATAATGTTTTGCTTTGGGGATATTAAAAATCATCCGAATACTACTCCATTTAATTACGTATGTTCAAATAGTTTCCAGACCATTACAACTAATAAAACCTGAAGTTACATAACTAATCTGTGCCAATCTGTTATTATGATATTTTAATTATTAGAAAAGTCATTTTACACCAAATTAATCACTACTGAAAATATCCTTATTGCCTGATGTTCAGGAAGGCTTTAAAAAGTCATGATGTAATATTATAAAGGCTGGATACACTATTGACTGACAAAGTAAAAGCATGCCCTATTATTTGCACTACATTTTTGTTTGGCATGAACAATCATAACTTGATGCCTGCACAGATGGAACTTGCTAATGCCTCATAATAAGTTATTCCAAAGACGTGGGTTCTCCATGAAGGCAGTTACAGAGCTGTGTTGGCTGCAGGAGACATTACTTCATAGAATCCCTACAGTGTGGAAACAGGCCCTTCAGCCCAACAAGTCCCTCAGCGTATCTCATCCAGACCCATCCCCCCTACAACCACCTAATTTACACATCCCTGAACTCTATAGGCAATTTAGCATGGCCAATCCATCTACCCTGCTCATCTTTAGACTGTGGGAGGAAACCAGATCACTCAGAGGAAACCCACACAGACACGGTGAGAATGTACAAACTCCACACAGAAAGACGCCCAAGGGTGGAATCAAACCTGGGTACCTGGCGCTGTGAGGCAGCAGTGCTAACCACTGAGCCGCTGTGCTCAGCAATATCATTAATAGTTTTGTCAAGGCCAGTACCACTGTCAATGTTTACGTGTCTTGCTCCTTCCACAATTGCACAGGAAGTATCAGCAATGTAAATCAATTTTATAATGCACTAATGTATCAACTACAAAAGTGACTCATCGTGTCAACGAGGCTAGCTCATTTACTTTGTTTACCATAGATCTACAATAGCATCTACCTACTGTCACATGACAAGGCTACCTAACTTGAGGGCATTGCTGAAACTCCAAATGATCTCCATGCAATGAAAGATTGCTGGCCAGGCCAGCATTTGTTCCCCTACCCAACCTACTTTTGGGAGGGTGATGGCAGCCTGTTTTCTTGCCCTCGTTACTCTCTGCTCTTCCAATGGATGTTCAGCATGAAGGAATACTGATCCATCAGCTGAGTGAGATCAGTGGATAATAATGAGTGGGCAGTTTTCTTACCCATGTTTCACCTGAATTTAGACTTCATAAAACTTTATGAGATCTAGAATCAATGTTGAGAAGTCCCAGGGCAGGTCCCTCCTATATATTGCTATGCTACCAACTCTGCTGGGTCTGTCACACAGGTATCTGGGACATGGACTCGGGAGAAAACACTTTGAATGGTTGGAGAAGTGGGTGTTAACTAGAGTTGGCCCACTACCAATGGAAACAGTGCAGAGACAGCCACAGAGACTGTCAATGCAGAAGTGGGCTGTGTTAAGGGCAATGAAATTTGGATTTCAAGATAGAAACAGATGGTTGTTGGTTACTGCCGTAAGTGGTTTTCTTTGAAAAAAGGTCAGAGAGTCCTTCTAAAACAGTGGCATAAATTCACTAGTTGTCAGAAAACAAGTGACTGCAGACCCCTGTGGTGTTAATGGAAAAATAATTGTATTGTTGTGATTTCATCTCGTAAGGTTAACACATTAAGGCATTAAATATTGTTTTCAGCTCAAAAGAATTTAGGATTGAACTTTTTGTTTGGTGTATTCAGTAAATACCACGGCTGAGCTCAGAAACAAGACAAATTTTTCTACAAGGAGAAGTTCAGGATAGTTCAGGGAAGCAGTCACTGCAAGAGAATGTAAAAGCAGAAATTGCTGGAAAAGCTCAGCAGGTCTGGCAGCATCTGTGAAGAGAAATCAGAGTTAACGTTTCATGTCCAGTGACCCTCCAAGAGAATGGTTTAGTTTGTGAATCTCTTAAACCCAGAGAGTTTGGTTAGAAGTCTGCAGTTTATTAGAAATGAGAAAGTTTAGGCCCTCAGATTTGTAAAATGTTTGGCAAACTGCCTCCACCATCCATGGCAATGGAGTTGATTAAGTAGAAACTTAGGAATTGAGATAGGTATGTAATTTCTGTCGACTTGAATCTCTAACAGATAGTGTCAGAGAAACCGTTCAAAACTTTACTTTGTAACGTGATTTCAGATTATTCCAATGGTCTTGTTTATTTGAATAATTTGGTTTGTTTTTTCTTCCTCGATTTGTGTAAATCTTCAGCTTCATGTGAGTATGTGTTAATAACTAACCACCATATTAACTAATCAAACAAAAAAAAGTATGATCTAGCAAAATGTGGGACAAATTAATGTACTTGCTATAGTCTGTACTGAAAACAACCAATGCTGGAGATCACAACGAGTCAGACAGCATCCATGGAGAGACAGCAAGCTAATGTTTTGAGTCTAGATGACTCTTCATCAGAGCTGAAGTGTGGAGGGGACAGCATTATGCTATGGTTTGGGGTGAGGGGGCTAGGGGTGTGGGGGTAGTGGATGTAGGGTGCTGGTGAAGACGAGATGTTGATAGTTCAGATTAAGTGATTGGAATGTGAAAATGGCAGAACAATGGTGTTTCTCTGCCAGACTTGAAAGGACGGACAATCCCATTGGGGTGGGGTGTTGGGGGGTGGCGGGAGACAGAACATGATAACCGAATGTAGCAAGCTAAAAAAAAGGGAAGAAATGGTTCACAATTTAAAGATGTTGAACTCACTGTTCAGCCCAGAAGGCTGTAAAGTGGCTGGTCTGAAGATGAGAGATTCTAGCAAGTCACATTTCATTCTGGGATCTGACTTGTCCATTGTACGTACAGCTGCAATCATAACCCTGGGAGTTTAAAGGAAGTGGCTACGGAGATAGTTGATGTGTTGGATACAGGAAAATTTGCATTAGATTGGAAATTTATGAATATAACTTGGTTTGTCAAAAATGAAGTCACAAAACAGCAAAGTATCCATCTTTTATACATTAAGACAATGTCTACCATAATGTCTACCATAAGGGAGACGTTAGCAGCCATAATTAAAACTGTTACAAGTGAATATTTATCAAAATTCAAATTAATAAGGAAGAATCAACATAGCTTTGCAAAAGAGAAATTGTGTTGAATCAATCTATTGGAATTCCTTTCAAAAGTAACTTGTGGTGTATATATAAAGGGGAATAGTGAATGTACTGTTCTTAGATTTCCACATCAAAGGTATTTTCAAAGAAAATTCCATCTGCCAGATTCTTGTCCATTGACTCAACCTAACTGTATTCATCTGCAAATTCAGCCACTGTGCCTTCAGCTGAGGTGATGGCCTAGTGGTATTATCGCTAGACTGTTAATCCAGAGACCCAGATAATGTTCTGGGGACCTGGGTTTGAATCCTGCCATGGCAGATGGTGGAATTTGAATTCAATAAATATCTGGAATTAGCAATCTAATGATGACTATGAATCCATTGTCGATTGTTAGGAAAAACCTATCTGGTTCACTAATATCCTTTAGGGAAGGAAACTGCCATCCTTACCTGGTTTGGCCTACCCCTGACTCCAGACCCCCAGCAATGTGGTTGATTCTTATCTGCAATTATCTGCAAAAATCTGATCTACAATCTGGGCAATTAGTAACAGGCAATAAATGCTGCCTTGTTGTGAATGAATAAAGAAGTTCGGTTAGCTAACGGAAAATAGAAAGTAAGCATAAATGGATCATTTTCTGGTTGGCAAGATGTTACAAATGCTATCTCGCAGGGATCAGTGTTGGGGCCTCAACTGCTTACAGTTTATATAACTTACCTGGTTGAAGGTATCAAAAGTGTGGTTGCTAATTTTGTGACATCAGAAAGATAAGGAGTTAAGTTGTGAAGAGAATATAAAGAGGCGACAAAGGGATATTAATAGGTTAAGTGTGTGACAAATTGATCTGGCAAATTGAGTAATGTAAGAAAATATGAAATTGTCCATTTTGACAGGAAGAATGAAAAAACATATTATTGAAATGGTGTGATTTACACACCTTTTGAGATGCACAGGGATCCTAGTGCATGAATCACAAGTTGAAGAAAAAGTCATCCAAGTAATTAGGAAAAGAATAAAATGTTAATGTGTATTGCAAGGGGAATTGATGAAAAAAAGCAGGGAGTTTATGCTTTAGCTATGCAGTGCAATACTAAGACCACATCTGGATTATAGTGTATAGGATTGTTCATCTTTTTTAAGGGAGGATGCAAATGCATTGAAAACAGTTCATAGAAGTGTACTAGACTAATAACTGGAATGGATGAGTTGTCTTATAGGGAAATGTTAGACAAATTAGACAGGGGTAAGAGCTGACTGATTGAAACATAAGATCCTGAGCAGTTTTGAGGGGGTGGACACAGAAAGGATATTTCCTTGAATGGGAGAATATTGAACTAAGGGTCACTGTTTAAAGTTAAGCCATCACACATATATGACCATGATAGGGAAATTTGGGGTCATCAAAACTGCTGTGTTTGAAAGAAACAACATTTTTTAAAAAAATTTGCCGCCATATCTGTGAACTGCAGTTGTGTGACATCTGTCTCACCACTGTTTTCTATCTGGTGAAATTGGTAGCTACCAAATCCAAAGGCAGAACATCTGGTCTCCAGTTTGACTACCACGTGGTGCCCTTCCAGTTTTGTGCGAATTTAGTCCTGTCCGTTATACTTATTGAACCCTACCTGCATGAGGCTGCTGCTCAATTAATCTGTGGGATAATTGTCCACAATTCTGGCACTAACCCCTAAGGAGGAACGTGAGCATTATGCCAATGTTCCCATTGTTGATCCAAGCCTTATTCTTATGAAACTGAGGGACGAACACAGAAAATGTTGGAGAGAAACTCATCAGGTCTGGCAGCATCTCTGGAGAAAAAAGAACAAAATTAACATTTCAAGCCCAGAAGAGGAGTCTTATTGAACTCACTATTAACTCTGTATCTCTCCACAGCTGCTACCAGTCTGCTGAGTTTCTTCAGCATTTTCAGGGTTTGTTTCAGATTTCCAGCATCCACAGTATTTTGATTTTATTTGAGAGAGTATCTACGGAGACTCTCGGTGTTCTGCTGGTTGCAGATCAAAAGTATTAGATCATGCATTTTAAAGTCTGTTCTCCAGTCAGCAGTTATTATGACTTAATTGATTCATTGAATCATACTACAAAGTCAGTGAAGTGTGAAAGGCCAGAACAATGATGTAGTGACTGTAACAAAGTCAACCAGATAGACCTCATAGAATATGAGTTTCCTGACTGGGGCCATGTATCTGGTCCAATCAGGGAGCTGTTTGTGACAGATAAGAACAGGGGTTTCAGACATTTTAATTACTCTGAGAGCTGGCTTTTCGGGAGCTAGACCAGTGTCAAGGACTCTCCATGTGTAAGTAAAGGGTGCCTTGGTGACAAAATACTGGCCTCTGTGGAGTTATTTCATCTAATTAAGCAGGAATAATTAAGCACAAGTATTGAAATTCTGCCTTATACGGCTTATTTTACATTTACATTTATTTTAATTCACTTCATTACCATGAATTTTATGAAGTTGTTTATCTGATGTCCTGTGATCTGCTGCAGGATCGTTATACATATTTAATTGATTACCAAAGATATGTGGTTAGTTGTACTTTGCTGTTTGATAGCAATATGCTGATGGGGCTGCAGGCCCAACTTCAGATGATCTCCTCACATATGTATCCAACAAATGCTCAATTTCAAGCCCAAAAAGAGGCAATGCCTAATTTCTACCCTTTAGTGGGTTAAAAGAGAATGCAGCCAAAAGTAATGGTCCAGATTTGAATCAATGACTTAAATAAAAGTACATTAAAGTTATTAAAGAGAAAGTTTAAGAGGTTATGCATCAAAGTGAAAAGGAATATCTCAAAGATTACATTTCCTGATTAACTTGTCATCACGCACTGGAAAAATTAAGCAGTAGAAAATTAGAAAGAACAAGCTGGTGCAAAGGAGACCAGCATTGAAGTGACCTCTGTAACATGGGAAGACAATTTCAAAGGCCTTCACCTGAATCATAATGGAAGCAGTAAACTAATGGACAGGCTAAATAGGGCACTGGGAATGACTTAGAATGCTATGAAGGGCACATGGGCAAATCTGCTTCTTAGGTTAGCATGGGAGAGTAGGATTCATAAAACTATTGAAATAGAACAGAAAGCTTTGCTTAAGTAGACACTATCTAGATGTCGTCAAACAAAAAATTAAAAGAGGCTATTAAGTGATGAGGGATGGGAACACCTCTGAATTTTTAAAAAATAAAATAAAAAGAGATTAATGTTCAGCAAACATTGATGTTAATGGTTGTATCAATAAATCATATTTACCTATGCATAAAGAGAGCCTCCAAAAACGAAATAAGAAAATGTAAAACTTGGTGTATAATATTGCTTGGAATAGAAATACTGTAAAAAAACCATAAATATAGAAAGTGTAATGAGAAGGTAAAATGTGAGATTTAGAAAACTATATAAGAATATGAAGGACTGGCAATTAATATAGAGAGAGGCTTATACCTACAACAAGTAAAAGAATGCTGAAAGGATAGGGTGATTCAATGAAAAAGGAAACAGTTTTAACTTTAGATGATGGAGGTATAACAGTGACAGTAAATATTTTTATCATTATTTTATAAACGATAGCGTAACATCAACAGAGGACAGGAAGGAAGGAAGGAATAATACGTAGTTAGCCGTAGAAAAGGAATAATTCTGAAAACTAAATAAAACCCAAGAAAGCCAAGTCGCAGGCCATGGTTTGATGGGGCCAGGTTGGTGATGGAGGAGGATGTCAAAGAGAAGCTAACTGGCATTAGTGATGGAGGTGATCTATCTTACTGACTCCGGAGGTATTCTTTGTTGTGGTTTGACTACTGAGCCACCTCAGAGTTAACCACTTTGTAGGAGACGAGAGACACATATGGGCCAGACTAGGTAAAGGCAGCAGGTTACCTCCCCTAAACCACATTTATGAATTTTTTTGTCTGATTGTCTTTGTGAACCTTTTGTGGTATTGCCACAGTTTCTGGGGAACTGAGATCCGCAGTTCCTTCTCACTATCACTTTTTTCCTGTTAATTTGCTTTTGCTGTGTAACTGTAGCAATTTAGATTTGTAATGACTCTGATAATAAGAGCACTTTTCTGTTTAGCTTTTAAACCAGAGTATCGTACAGTACTTTTGTACTGCAGTTTAAAATGTACACTGACTCTCTCTGAAAGGCTATAGTACTTCAGTTAGAAAACAGCCTGGTAGATGATGCATTACTATTAACAGAGCTTTCATTTTGTACAGAGCATGGTTTTTTTCACCTATTATTTGATTTTTTTTCTCCCCACCTTTGTAAAAATGCATATTCAGAAGTATAGTTCAGCAAAGTGATTATTTTCCATATGGGTCATTTCAAGAAAGGGCAAAGTTAATTCGGGGCCAGTACAGATTTGGAGTTAAGGCAACAGTCAGATCAGCCATGATCTTGTTGGATAACCAAACAGGATCAAAGAGCTGAATAGTTTGCTCCACCTCCTATTCCCTGTGTTTCTTGTGTTGATGAATCCTATAGCTACTGCTCATCTGAAGGGATTGTGTTGGAGCTTTGGGTAATATTATATTACAGAGACAAACTGTAATTTTGGAACCCTCGAGCACATCTTAAGTTGTTCAAAACATCTTTTTATACAGCTCCACTTCATGCAGAGTGACCTTTTACTTCTAATATTAAGGTTTGTAATTGAATTACATTATTCAATTTGTACCACAATAGGTTGAGGCGTTTAAGGCAACCTTTGGAGCTTTGAAATATTGTTCCATAAAGAATGGTTGACTTATATGCTGAATATGAAATGTGAACTGTCAATCTAAGTACAGAAGGACCCATTCCTGTCCATTGGTCACCTTCTGCGACCTGCTCTCCGTTAGCATATCTTCAACTCCTGAGCAGTTTCTTAACAATTTTCTAAACAAAGGAATGTTCAAGGTAGCACAGTGGCTCAGTGGTTAGCGCTGCTGCCTCACAGTGCCAGGGACCCAGATTCAATCCTTGCCTTGGGTGATTGTGTGAAGTTTGCATGTTCTCCCTGTGTCTGCGTGGGTTTCCTCTGGGTGCTCTTGTTTCCTTCTGCAATCCAAAGATATGCAGGTTAGGTGGATTAACCGTGCTGAAATTGCCCGTAGTGTCTAACGATGAGCAGGCTAGGTGGGTTAGCCACAGGAAATACGGGGTCACATGGATAGGGTGGGGCGGTGTTGGGCCTGGCTGGGATGCTCTTCAGAGGATCGGTGCTTCTCAATGGACTGAATGGCTTCTTTCCGCACTGTAGTGATTCCGTAATGTGGCCTGGTTTATTCTAATGGGTCAATTTAGAAAGTAAGTATAATAAGTAATATGTAATAAACTTGTTTAACGTTGATCAAGGTTGAGCCTATCTTATGTCTAAGGTATCATGCGGGTGCTTCTGTCTGAACTGAAAAATTGAGACCAACTCTGAATATGAGTTTAGCCTTAAATATGAAATTAGTAGTTGAAAAATGAGGGATCATCTTATATGCCAACAGTAGGCCTCAATGTGTATTTTGGCATTAAAAACATGGGGTCATCCTATACACTTGGTCGGCACAAAGGCCCTGACTACAGTATTCCTGTTATAATGAAAAACATTTGTGTTAAAGCCTGCAACTAATTTATTTTTAAATACTTCAAAGGACTAATTTCTTTAAATTCAATAATTTGTGTGTTTAAAAGCAAAGGATTTGCTGACCTTTTCTTGCATCTGCAACATTAAATAATCGCCTGTAGTAAGAAATAGTTTGTAATCACGATCTTTATCACAGAGAACAAAGGAGACTTTTTAAAATCTTTGACAGTACAGTCAAAAATATGAAGACATTTTATATGCTCCCTGCTTGTAGTATTAGCCCCCATATTATTGTACGCTTTGTTGACTTACATAAATCTGAACTGGGAGGATCATGTTTATTTTAGTTTGGTGAAAGATCTGCTTGTTAAGGTGATAACTAACACTGCTAAGGTAAAACATTTCTATTAAGGCACCCAGTACACATTAAGCAAAGCCCAGGTATAATACATCCTGCTGCAGGATAAAGATCCCTTTAGATTCTGAACAGTCTTCCTACAATGCCACCCCATCCCTCCCATTTTTCCCTCATCCTATTTCAGAGAAGCTTCCGAATGTACAAACGTAGTATTTCCACTTTGCATGCTACTGTTTTCATGAGAGACTTGCAGTAACATCGAACGATCAGTCATTGGAAACTGACTTGGGGCTACTTAAGTTTATTTACTTGGGGCCTTTGCCATCTGCCCATTGAAGAGACTTTCCTGCATCCATCCAGAATCATAATTCAGATGGGAGAGGGAAAGGCAGAGAGAGTGAATCGACATCACACTCTTTTCTGAAGAAGGGTCTAGGCCTGAAACGCCAGCTTTTCTGCTCCTCTGATGCTGCTTGGCCTGCTGTGTTCATCCAGCTCTACACCTTCTTATCTCACACTCCTATCCCTAGCCATTTTAAACAATATCTCTGATTAGAAATGAAATATTTTTGATATGTAACAGCATATGAAGATATAGTAATTGGAATTATCAATAGTAAAGTTCATGTCACTGGAAATAATAGCCAATCGTGCAGTTTTCACTTTACCACGCAAAAATGCAAGCAAATTTACAACAGCTTTGAACTTGGAAAAAGCATGTTCCATATTGACTTTCTTGATAGTGTTATATAGTCTTGGTCATCTGCGTGAATCATCTGAAGTGTCTTGGATAAATGTATTGCCACCAATCCTTGCTGGCATTAGTCTATTGATACAATGTGGGGGAGTGATACCCACATGATACCTTAGACATAAGATAGGCTCAATCTTGATCAACGTTAAACAAGTTTATTACGTATTACTTAACAGCTAGTTACATTACATCTGAGATACAGATGGTTTGTCGTGAGACATCAGGTGCAGTGTAGGGAGTAAAGTACTACTAAATTATTCTCTTTCAGAACTAGTAAAAATTATACAATTCCAACAAATCTGATAGCTTCTTCTAGGAAAAGTCCATTATATCCTGATTAGTGGAGCAAGGTCAGTTATCCTTTCAGGTACCTACTGCTTTATACAACAGATAGAATTGCTCCATGACAAGCTGACACTGAAAACTGGCCATTCACAATAAAATAACTATTTTAATGATTGGAAGAGTGAGCAAAAATCCCTGTCATTTAAATACGGGACCAAAACCCCTGAATTTTTAACAGAACTTTTAAAACAAAATAAAAAATGGCAGCATGGGCTATGCCCTGGAATAGCCAACCACGGTTCGGTTAGAAATCCTATTCATGCCTCCACCCTGAAGGAACAACAAACCCCAGACCTAAGACAACAACTTCAGACATCTTGGATAACACAGTGTGGAGCTGGGGGAACACCGCAGGCCAGACAGAAGAGTCCCAACTCAAAACGTCAATTTTCCTGCCCCTCGGATGCTGCCTGGCCTGTTGTGTTCTTCCAGCTCCACACTGTGTTATCTCTGACTCCAGCATTGGCAGTTCTTACTATCCTTCAAATATCTTGGACTCTTCAGAGGTACCAAGCCATTCAACTTCAATTAATAAAAACCGAAAGAACTGCGGATGGTGTAAATCAGGAACAAAAACAAAGTTGCTGGAAAAGCCCAGCAGGTCTGGCAGCATCTGTGAAGGGAAAAACAGAGTTATCGTTTCGGGTCTGGTAACCATTCCTCAGAACTTCAATTAATATTCATTCACAGAAAACACTGGATATTCCATACAATCGAAATACTTTACATTTCATCTGAACAATCAGGAAACCTATTCACCTCCGACTGGAAGACATTTACAGCTACTCTAAGGATCAGGAAGCCAATTCACTTCCAGAAGGCAGCAGTAATACTATTGCTAAAGCCAGTTTTGGTGCCAAGATAAGAGACCTGCAATCTAGTATAAGTGCAGTCCCCAATCTCGGCTAGAGAGAGAGAAAAAGAGAGAGAAGGAGAGAAGAAAGAAGAACGATCTGCCTCAAGAGCTATTCCTTGCAGCTGCCAACAGGAGAAGGAATCCAGAGAGCTACTGCACCAAGAAAGACTCCTGCAGCCCCCTCCAACCACCGGTGACTGACCATGACCTGCAGACCGAACAACCAATGACCTCCGAGAGCCACTGACCCTATCAACAGCAGAAGGCCTCAGACACATCCTGAGGTGAAAACCCGCTCGTGAAACACACCAAATGGTAAGAAAACCCAGGCACTCAGCTGATAAATCCACAATGCGTCTTACTGCATCAGCGGACTCAACCCAGACTGAAGGCCTACACTGTCCAAAGTCTCCAGTGAAGCACTGGCTACAGCAAGCGGGAATGGCCAGCTGTAATTCAAAATGCATTTATCCCCAGTGGTGAGCTTATTTTCCTCGCGATCCAAAAATATCCAACCTAGCTAGCAGGGAAGGAATGGTGGGTTGGTGACAGTGCAGGGCACCCCAAGGTCAAGAAGTCTGATTAAAGTGTCTGCGTTTAAACTACTGTTTAGTTTCTAATAGTAATTGGCCTGTGTTAATAGTTAATAACTGTTGTTGTCAGTTCCTCTGGTTTGCATTTTTTTTTGCCTCTTGTAATTTGTTCGCCCTTGTTATTAGTTTTGCCTTTTTATTTCTTGTAAGATACACATCTTTATATTTAATAAACGCAAAGAATCTTTGCCCCGAAACACCTGCCTCCTGATTTATTACTACACCTTCACTAACCTAAGTCCAGTGTCAGAACCAGGGACTTAGTAGGTGATCCAGGCTCCTGAGAGTTCGGGCAGGGTTACCAATCGCACAGACCAGAACTCCCTACGTGATCCAATGAAGTGTGCATGATTGAATGACCACCTGTGTACATTTTAAAATTTGAATTCCATGTTTCTGATACCACTATGACCAATCCATAGTGAGCCCTTATAAACGTTTTTAATTTGTCCGTGAGTATGTTTCTATGTCAGAGTTATACATTCAGCATATATTCAGACTATGTAAAGTTGGATTCCTCTGAAATGAATAATTATATGTGTGGATAATGCAGTTTCATTCTAAAATGAACAGAGTAAAACCAGCATTTATTCTTAAAGCACATTTTTCTTAGCTTCAACACTGCTAGTGTGGTTAATTAAAATTTTAAAATGCCACAACCAAATGAAAATATATGCAGTGCAATAAATCTTTTTCTGAGTACAAAATAGGATTTGAGATTCTTTTAGAGTATTGGTAGTGAAAACATTCGTGCAACCATCTGAAATCCGCAGTGAAAAAGCCTCAGGCGCAGGGATGGTATGTGGAAGCAGGCAACATTTTGTTACCTGATTGTTTTGAAATCACTGACCTGAGAAAATCCAGGCACAGGGCCTAAGGCTGACTTAGGGTGTCTTTTAAATAGCTGTCCATCTGGTGTTGGAAGAGGAGTATAAATAGCAGTGCCAGTTTCACATAAGTCTGTCTCATCATCACGGTTTTGTATACCACTCTTATTCCTCCCCCATTTCTCTCCCCCCACCAACCCAGGAGTAATTTATACCTTTGGTGTACATAAAGGGAGTGGAGACTTGGTGCAATGATTCTTCCTTCTTCTTTACCCTCAGTTTTGTACCGAGAGACTTGCGTGCGGAAAATCAGCTCTTACATGTAAGCAACATTTGTACTGGTGATATGAATGCAGTTGATTACATAGGGACACAGGAGGACTGATTTTCCATTCTGGAAGATGCCATATCACCAGATGAAGTTTGCCAGTGTCACACACTATTTTTGTGATCCGGCCTTAAAAAGGAAAATAATTTTTAGCTGTTAACAATAACATGCAAGTTCCAAAGAAATTGTTCAGGGAGTAGGAAATTACCTGCATCTTTACTGTAAGTAAAACCTTAAAGTTAAGGAGCTATAAATTGCCACTTTGGAGGGATTTTTGGGTGGATTGGAGAATTATTTTGGGAAGTCAGGTACTTTTACACTCTTCCTCTCCCACAAATGGCAAAATACTTTTTATGGCTTTATTGGAGTGTACTGCATCCATCCATATACAGGGCTGCAGTTTTAAAATAGGACCAATCTCACTGGATCCTTCATCCAGTCCCAACTGTGATACAGGACCTTAGTGTTCTCTGCCAGAGTTCTGGCCATTTAGTTTGAGATACACTCGAGAGTCATGTCAGGACTAAGTCATGTTTGGGTAAGCGGATTTCCTTAAAATTAATTTTTGATATCATGCCTTTTAAGATGAAACGTGGTGGTTTATTTCCTTTATTCTTTCATGGGATATGGGCATCGCTGGTAAAGTTTATGCTCATCCCTAATTGCGCTTAACTGATTAGATTGCTCAGTCACTTAAAGACATAGAATGCTACAGCACAGAAACAGACCCTTTGGTCCAACCAGTCCACGCCGAATATAATCTCAAACTAAACTAGTCCCACCTGCCTGCTCCTGGCCCATATCCCTCCAAACCTTTCCTATTCATGTACTTATCCAAATGTTTTTTAAATGTTATAATTGTATCACATCCACCACTTCATCAGGAAGTTCATTCCACACATGAACCACCCTCTGTGTAAAAAAAAGCCTTATGTCTTTTTTAAATCTCTCTCCTCTCACATTAAAAATGTGTCCTCTAGTCTTGAATCCCCTATCTTAGGGAAAAGACAACTACCATTAACTCTATCTGTACCTGTTATTAATATATAAACTTCTATCAGGTCACCACGCAACCTCCTGCACTCCAGGGAAAAAAAGGTCCCAGCCTATCCAGCCTTTCTTTATAACTCAAATCTTCCATACCCAGCAACTTCCTGGTAAATCTCTTCTGAACACTCTCCAGATTGATAATATGCTTCCCATAACTGGGCAACCAGAACTGGACGCAGTATTCCAGAAGAGGCCTCACCAATGTTCTGTACAACCTCAACATGACTTCCCAACCCTTTATTCAATGGGCTAAGCAATGAAGACATGCGTGCCAAATGCCTTTTTAACCACCCTGTCCATATGTGACACAAACTTTGAAAAATTATATATCTGCGCCTGCACCCCTAGGTCTCTCTGTTCTACAACACTACCCAAGGCCCTACCATTAATTGTATAAGCTCTTCCCCTGTTTGTTGCACCAAAATGCAATATCTCACATTTATCCAGATTGAACTCCATCTGCCATTTTTCAGCCCATTAAACCATTTGATCAAGATCCATTTGTAATTTTATAAAACCTTCTTCACTGTCCACTGTGCCACCAATTTTGGTGTCATTAGTAAGCAAACTTACTAAACATGTCTTCTGTATTCTTATCCAAATTATTTATGTAAATGACAAACAAAAGAGGACCCAGAACTGATCCCAATGGAACACCGCTGGTCACCAGCCTCCAGTCTGAAAAACAATCCTCCGCCAAGACTGAGATAACAAGGTGTGGAGCTGGATGAACACAGCAGGCCAAGCAGCATCAGAGGAGCAGGAAAGCTGATGTTTTGGGCCTAGACCCTTCCACCATAACTGCCTGTCTCCTGCCATTAAGCCAATTATGTATCCAGTTGGCAGGCTCATTCTGAACCCCATGTGACCTAACTTTACTAATTAGCCTACCATGCAAAACCTTGTCACAGACTTTACTAAAATCGAAATTAACGACGTCTACTGCTCTGTCATCATCAATCTTTTTGTAACTTTCTCAAAAAACTCAATTTTGTGAGACACAATTTTCTTCACACAAAACCACGCTGACTATCCCTAATCAATTTTTGTCTCTCTAAATGGCCATAAATCCTATCTTTTATCATCATTTCTAGCAATTTACCCACAACTGAAGTCAGACTCACAGCTCTATATTTCCCTAGTTTTTCCTTATAACCTTTCTTAAACGAAGGTACAACATAAGCCACCCTCTAGTTATCAGGCACCCCACCCATAGTGATAGATGATACAAATATTTCTGCAAGGAGTTTCGTAATTTCCTCCCTTACTTCCCAACACTCTGGGATACATTAGATCAGGTCTCGGAGATTTATCCACCTTTATAACTCTAAGACCTCCCAAACTTCCTCTTCTGCAATGTGAACTGTTTTTGAATCATCAAAGTTTACTTCTCTGTATTCTCCGGACTCTATTTCTTTCTCTACAGTAAAAACTGACTGTCTTACTTTTAATGTATTCGTAGAATCTCTTTGAATTATCCTTAACCTTATCTGCCAATGCTATCTCATATCTCAGAGATCAGCTAAGAGTCAGCCACATTGCTGGGAGTGTGGAGTTACATGTAGACCATTTGTTAGGTGATTGAAACTGTGATTGTTAATTGCAAAAGTTAGAACTATTAATTTTTTTAGAATCATAAATTATTGTCGTCTTTATTATTGATTTATACCACATGGGTAATTTTACGTTTTTAATCTAATTAGACTTTGTACAGAAAATCCCTTCAAAATAGGTCACCATCATTATGGTCTCTTGGTACCAAATACTAAACTTGCATTTTGCATTTCCAGTATCTTCTTGATCTCACACAGGGAAGCTGTTTCTCATAGAAGAATTAACATATTTTGTTCCAGAACGATTTATTACTTCACTATATTGATATGAGGTTTATGTTTTTGGCATGACAACCAAATACTCTAAATCTTTGAATGGTTTGGCTTGATTTTAATATATTTTTCACAGCATTTAGAATACGAAAAAGTGCCTTTGTTTCTTCACATGACATTTTGACATAAGCCTATAAATTATATGGTAAGTTTCTTCTTTATGGTTACAGGGAAATAAAACAAATAGGAGGGCACACATTTAAAGGACAAGCCATTTTCAAATTCGATTTTAAGGGCTTGTGCACACAAATTCCTTCAACAAAAAAAGGAACATTCTCCTTGTCAATTCCCCTTCAGAATTATTTCATTAACATTACCTGTTCAAATTGAAATTTGCAAAAGCAACCTTCATTATGGTAAAATTGCTCAAACTACACTGCTGGATAATTGAGGCTTCTGGAGAAAATAAAACCAATACTTCACAGTAACTTGTATCTTTAGCCAAGAACAGCACCTTGGAACACTTCACAGACATAATCACAAAAATAAATGCTGAGGAGACATTGGGAGAGGCGATCAAAGGCTTGATCAAAGATCTGGGTTTTAAAGAAGAGACGGAGTGAAAGGAGGACATTACAAAGCTCGAGGCCTAGACAGCTGAAGGGATGGCAGCCACTGGAATGAGGTTGGACTGAGGTCGAGCCACTAGTGGTTGGCAGAGGAGGCCAGAATGAACAATTTTAATGTAGGTGAAGAGAGTCCAGGAGCCAATGTAGATTGATGAGGCTAGGTAATCAGTGAATGGGTCATGACAGAGGAAAGGATAGCAGAATTTTAGATTGATTAATATATACAGTGTCAGGATGGGAGACCAATTGAGCCAGGTATAAAATAAACCAGTCGATTTGCTACAAGATCGTGGGCAATTGTTTCAACAGCAATTAGGCAGTGTTATTGAGGCATGTTCTGGTGATCCTTGTGATAGAAGTGTTATGCATCTGGGAGCTCAGTTCCTGATCATATCAGGTACCAAGGTTGCAAACAGTTTGTTTCAAACCAAGACTGTGGTTATGGAAAGTTTCATTTAAAATGAAAGCGTAACTAATGTCTAACAGCACAGCTGCAATGGAAAGTTCAGAAGAAGGTGTTGGAGAAATAGGGTTGGGTGTTGTTAGCAAAAATGTGCAGCTGTCCTCATGTTTTCAGATACTAACACAAGAAACAACATGAAGAAAGGAACAGGCCAAAGATATATCTTTGGGAATTCTGGAAGCGCCGGTGTAGAGATGGAAGAAGCGGCCATCAATGATTATCCTACTAATGAAATGACTGGCAAGAGTGGAACCAAGCGAGGATAATTCAACTCTGGTGGACAAAAAAGAGAGGCACTTGAAGGATAATTATGAAGCTGATCACATCAAAAGATGCAAAATGGTCCAAGAGGGATAAAGTACAACCATTGTGGCTGGTGTTGTTTCGGCCCTGTGTCAGTGCAGTTGTGTAATTGGGCAGATATAAGAAATATTAGAACAGAGAACGTAAGTAGGCAGGGGATTACACATTCAAGGACTTCAGAAAAGAAAAGGAAATAGTAGATGGCATGATAGTTTGCAAGACTGAGAGCTTGAGGGTGAGTATTTGGCAAAAGCGTTGATGGTGATTTTGAAAAAGAATTGGACAGTACATGAGAAGAGAGGAGCATTTGCATTGTAAGTTATCATGGATGTCAGAAAGGAAATTCATCTACAAGGTCAGTTATTTAATGGCAATGGGGTCAAGGGAATAGCAAATTCTCTTCCCTAACGAGAAATTAATCAATTAGATGGGATTTTAAGACGATCATTTCACTATCACTATTGCAAGTTTATAATCCCAGATTTTGTTAATTGAATTTCTATGATTCTATCAATTTAAATCCCATCAACCATCATGCTGAGACTTGAACCCCTGTACCCAAAGTATTAGCCTGGCCCTCTGGATTACTAGTCCAGTGACATTACTACTATCATATTTATATATTTGCTGCTGTTGAATGCAAACTTCCACAGTTTTGCTAAGCATTTTAAAATAATATTGTAACCGGTGACAAAAGATTGTGGAGCTTTGGACTGGATTTTGCTTTTCAGTGAGGTGAGAGAGGTGGAATGGAAACAAAACTTTCCAGTTGCTTCCGCTCCTACTGAGCTTATTGAATCAAGCATCGGACAGCCAAACCATGCTTTCTAGCCCAAGACAACCAACTTTAGTTTCAAAGGGGGCTTCAGACCCAATCAGGACCTTAGGAGGGGACATCATGTGACAGAGTGTTGATGCCATCAGCAGGAAGTTGGTCATGCCTGCAAGTTAAAAGGCTTTCTGCTCTCTGAATCTTTCTTGATCTCTTGTGGCTGGCTTGAAAGAATTAGACAACAAGAGGTGTTGCAATCTACATCAGAATCTGCTACTACCTTCATCCAAATATTTTCTACTAGTCCAATAACACCTTTCACCGTTAAAAAAAATCTCCCAAACGTTTCCAAGTCTAAAGCTGCAAAAAGGCAATGAGTGCTGAAAAATTTCAGATGATTGGATTATAGACTAATGCAATAACTTGTTAATTAGCAATTTCTAAAAGGCATGCAAGTTGCTGACATCCTTGCCTACTGAACTTGTGGAATGTTGGAAATTGGCTTGATGACATTCCAACATCATGTTGTATTTTGCATTTATTTGGAAGGCAGCCTTGCCCAATTTGTAGACAGGAAATCTAGCCCATTCCGCTTTTAATTTCATTCTTTTTGGAATTCATTTGTAAATATATAACTACTGCAACAAATTAGAATCCTGAGAGTGCAGAAAGAGGCCATGTGACCCATTGAGCCTGCACCAACCCCCAAAGAGCATCCCACCCTAAACCTGTAACGCCACATTTACCGTGACTAATCCACCTAACCTACACATCCCTGGAACTATGGGGAATTTAGCATGGCCAATCCACCTAACCTGCTCATCTTTGGACTGTGGGAGGAACCTGGAGCACCCAGAGGAAACCCATGCAGACACATGGAGAACATGTTAACTCCACACAGATAGTTACCCAAGGCTGGAATCAAACCCAGTTCCCTGGCGCTGTGACGTAGCCATGCTAACCACTGACCCATCGTGCTGCCCAAATTCTGTGCATATTCACTGTTGTACGCAGCTCTAAACAACTGTGGTAACACCTCTACACCAAAATGAACATGATCATTTAAGAAGATTTCCATGAATTTCATTTCTTCAACTTCACTTTAATTCTTTTTATTATTTGTTAATAGTATACTATGGCATGACTTGAATAGATAATATTTTCAGCATTTCAAATGAGGCTAAAGCTAATGTGATAAGTAAAATATTTAATGCAAAAATAACAGCAAAGTCACTTTGTATGTTCAAATCAGAATACTTCTTTCTCTTTTCAATAAGAAGTTGGATTCCTCTCTTATACTGGACGTGCTGAATAATTTATATTTCTCCTACTTTCAGATTGATCTGCTTGTTCCAACTAAGGTGACTGGTATAATCACCCAGGGTGCAAAAGACTTTGGACACATACAATTTGTGGGTTCATACAAAGTTGCCTACAGTAATGATGGAAGGAACTGGTCTGTTTATAAAGATATAAAACAACAAAAGGATAAGGTAAGTATTGGAAAAAATAAAAATTTCATACATTAAATGGGCCTGATTCAATCAAAGAAGTTAATCAGTGTTTCTCAAGTTTCTGAAGGTTCAGTTTTCCATTTCGTATATTTCATTTCAACCAAAGTAATCAAATAATTGAATCACATAGGATTTTGTTTTTATGAGGGTAAGTGCTAAAAAGCATTCAGAGCTTTGTTCAGATTTAACACCTTGGTATAAAATCTGCAGCATAATTTTGTGATTCTCTTTCGAATTTGCATTTTCAAACTTTAGCAGACAAAAACCCAATACAAAGAGAGGAATCAATCTGCAATACAGATAGTGGTCAAGTTGATTGCTATTGGCAAGTGAACTAAATAGACTTCTATTTGAACCAAAACCTGAAAAATGCCAAACCCCATCACTAGATTGATCTTGAGGCATCAGTTCCTAGCATATTACTGTGTAATTGGAAATGTTTTAAAGCCCACACTCAGAAGTGTGTTTCAGGATCTGTTACCATCTTTCTTCAGAGAGTGTATCTGGAAAGGCTTTAGGAATTCAGTATTAATGCTAATGTATCAGTAAACATTGATGCCATTTGGCTCTATAGTCTCTATACCCTGGCTGAGCAAGTTAATTGGATCAGCTAGCAAACAAATACATTTAAATTAGTTGGAGATGGCAAGAACTGCAGTTGCTGGAGTCAGAATCAATACTGTGTGGAGCTGGAGGAACACAGCAGGTCAGGCAGCAACAGAGTAGCAGGAAAGTCGTCATTTCAAGTTTACACCCTTCATCTGACCTGCTGCGTTCGTCCAGCTCCGCACTGTTTTGACAGTTAAATTAGTTGTTCAGTTCAAATTTACATGATCCATTTTTATTCCTGCCCTAAATAAACCTAGAAAATATCAAAGGAACAAGAATTTAAATGTAGAAAGAGATTCCTTATGTTACCCAAAACAAACAAAGGCCAGAACTGCTGAATGCCTTTAGGAATGAAACTCAGTCAGCATTCCATGGACTATTTGGTTGTTGTTACCACATGGTGAAGGCCAAGAGAGTGAAATTCGCCTGTTGAGTGAATCAACATGTTACAAGAGCCTCATACTTGGCATATAGCACAGGAACAGGCCATTTGGCCTCACCTAGTCTGTGCCAATGTTTACACACCCGAGTAAGTCTCTTGCAATTCCATCTCCTTCATTTCAATCTTTCAGCTTGTCTTTCTATTCCCTTTCTCTTTTATACTAATCTACTTCCCTTTTGATAGCATCTAAGGTATTTGCCTCAACCATTTCCTATGGTACCTCATTGTACTTAGTAACTACCCTGAATCAAGTAATTTCTCCTTACTTGCACTGGATTTATTCACGACAATTATTTATTGCCTGTAGTTTTGTGTTGAAAGCATTCTTTCTGCATCTATTCTGTACAACCGCTATTCCCAGTTCTGAAGACTTCTATCAAGCCATCTCTGGAATTCTTTTGTTTTCATCATGATAACTTGAAGCTTCTTTTTTTTAAAATAATTCTTGTACCAGATGTGGATGTCACTGCAAGGCTGTCATTTCTTGCTCATTCCTATTTGGTCTTGAACTGATTGGCTCTCTAAGCCATTTCAGAGGGCAGTTAAGATTGAACCTCATTGCTATGGTTCTGGAATTATATGTGGGCCAGCCCAGTTAAGAACAACAGATTTCCTTCCCTAAAGGACATTAGTTAACCAGGTGGGTTTTTATGACAATTAACAGTGGTTACATGGTCACCTTTAACTAGATTTTAATGCCATATTTTATTGAATTCAAGTTATGCCATCTGCCATGTTGGGGTTTGTATCCATGAATCCAGAATAACAGCATGAGAGTCTGGATTACTAGTCCAGCGACATGACCATTATGCCATGTCCTCCTCATAAATGACCAAATGGTAATGTTTATAGTGGCTGGGGGGTCATGTTTCTGATGGTTTAATAATAACACATCTTATTTTTCGATTGACAGGTTTTCCAAGGTAATTTCGATAATGATACACACAGAAAAAATGTAATAGATCCCCCTATTTATGCACGATATATTAGGATCTTGCCCTGGTCATGGTATGGCAGAATCACTCTGCGGATGGAGCTACTGGGATGCACCGAAGAGTGATGAATACTGGCTCCTGTCAAGAAAATTGTCCTTGGAATATCTCAACAAAAACTGCACAGACCTGTAAGATATCAAAGGGTTTTCATGAACAAGTGTTCAGTTTGTGATAGGCATGAGTCAAGTTACCTGGTCAAGGCCTGCCCTTTATCAGCCATTCCAATGGTGAATTTTCTTCCTTAGAAATTTATTTTCACGTGCTTTGTTAATTTATACATAATGAAAGAGATCTTTTTATAATTGCAGACTTTCGTCCCTTCCCCGCCTCCGGCAAATTTGATTGATATGCATAGGACTAAAATCTCTAATCATTATTGCAGGTGCCAATATTGTTTCCTATTTATTGTAAGCCTTTTTTTTCTCTTTGACTCCTAACAGTAATAAGTTTTTCAGTCATTCAGTTTCAGTTCTTCTTTATTATTACAATGTACCCGACAATAAAACAATTGAGCACTAATAAAGTTTTCATTCTTCACGTTATGCATGTCCCACATTGTAAGAGACAGTGTCCCTTTCTAGGTGCCATTTTGCCACATGCATGAAATTAAATTTACAAACCTTCCTACTTACAAACTTGGTGATGCCAGTTTGTATGCATTGGACATATAGTTAAAATATTAAAGGAGAAAACCAAGACAGTTTGTGACCCTAAAGACAGAAAAACAATAAATCCATGAATACACTAGATAATGGGTACGCATCAACCACGTTTTGTTTGGAGTGCATGCCACAATTCCAAAGTCAATCATTATTGTGTTGCATGTTGGCATTTTCAACTAAAATTATTCTGTTAAAAGTTTTTTTTTAAATCAAAAGAGAGGCAATTCCTGTCTAGGAGAGTGAATGAAAGGGGGAAAAGTAATGTTTGGATTTAAGTTTGAGTGAACTGATGAAACATGAGCTGTCTACTGAGTCTTAATCTGTTCAGTTGTGTTCTGATTTGAATAAATGTAAAATGACCTTTGTATATCAATGAACATACTACATGATGGCATTGTAAGTCATTCAGTTTGAGTCATTCATTATATCGTATCTTGATGCACACAGATGGTTTTGTCCTACTGTTTAATTTCTGCAACACAACAAACTAAATTATAACATATTCATACAGAATTCACACCTATGTAATGTGATTCAGATGCTGTTGTTTGACACTTTCAGAATTTAACTATTCATGTACTGAAATAGCTGAATTGTAGTGCTGTTTTACTTAATTATCGTATCTTCTTTTAAAAATACTGTTATTACGGACTAAAAGTTATCATAGTAAAATAATATGAAACTTATAAAATTCTGGAGTGTATGAATGGTAAGCATTTGTGTGCTGATAAAGGAAAAGGACCATGTAGTGCATTGAAGCCTTATTTACTGGGATTCCTAAATTATTTACCACTTGAATATTGGTGTTTATATTGTGTATTTAACATTAATAACATTGAATGAGCATTTTAAACAAGCACCATTTTATTGTAAGATAACAAGTAAACCATGTGTTTGGCAGTTCTGTTAGTTGTTGCTTCTGTCAATGAAGCTAGGCTTTCACATGTGGCACTGTCATGTATAGCTTTCATATTATTTAGGCACAAGACTGTGACAAAGCTTACAAAAACATCAGATTAGAGGTTCCAATCAATTGTATCCTTTTTAATGCCCCACAATAGTAATTTCCACCATGTTGCTGGATAAAATGGCACAAACTTCAGAGCTTGGGTAGTAATGGTGGTAGATACCCTGAAACCAAACCGCAAACTTAATTACAACCCTGATGCACATTATTTGTTTATTCTTGATTTGAGAACTAAGGTTGCTGGCTAGGTATGATTACATTCCCAACTATATAAAGATATAAATGTTAAATGTTTTGCAGACTATTATTCCTAATCTGTGCAGGGAATTTAGAAAGTTCCACATTTTAGAAGTTGCACCCTCATTGCTATAATTTCATTAGTCTGGTAATGTTTCTGATTTTTCAGTTTAACCATAACAGCTTTACAAGTCTCTTAATTTTTACAAGAGCTACTATAGATTACAATATTTTCTATTTTCCGGAGTCTCTCAAGAGCTGCAGTATCCTTTTTAACGTGTCTCTAAAGGCTGACAAGTATTACAATGATAGTTATCCAATGACAGATCTCGCAGTCAACTTTTTAAATTCAGTTCATATAATTGAGTTTTGCTGCATGGAATTTTGTCAAATGCTGAAGACAGTAAAATTTATGAACTTTTTATTCATTGCTTTTACGGCAAACTTTAAAAGAATGAGGTTACATACCTTACACAAAATTGATTTAGAACCAAGAAGTTGGTCAGTCTGGCATTTATAAACTATATTTCCATATTTGTCATGCTTAGGAGGAAGCTAACAATCAATAAAGGAATTAATGCAATCAAATTTTATATGGGATGTCTAACCACCCACCCCCCCCACCCCCCAAAAAAATAGACTGCATTAAGGTTTAAGTCAATTTTCTTTTTCACTGATGTGGATAATTTTAAATTGACTCTATGAAGGACAACAAAAGGTATATTTCAGTTGTAGCATTGTAGAACAGCAGAGGATTTGTGGAGAAATCAATTTTGCTACAAGCTATTCAAACCACTAGGTTGTTAGCGCGTCTTTGATTGTACAGCATTCCCAGTCCTGTGATGCACTGATGTGACTTAAGAATGTATTGATATGTAAATGAAATGAAATGGAAAGTCAACCATCAAAATTATATTGGGCACAGAGTTGATTAAATTCAGATCTATAGGATTCAGGCTGACTTAGCAATGATAAACTCATTGTCATTTGTGGTACCTGATAAATGGAAAGCTTTTCCCAATATGTACGCTTTCCCACTGTAACAGCATTATGCTGTTTACAAACATCAGTTAGTGAAGTAAGTATAACTTCTAGTTAATATTATCACCCAAGAAACAATTGAGCAATTTCTATAGCAATTTCCTCATCAGAACTGCTGCCTCACAGCACCAGGGACCCGAGTTCGATTCAACCCTTGGGCGACTGTCTGTGTGGAATTTGCATATTCTCCCCATGTCTGCAGGGTTTCCTTTGGGTGCTCCGGTTTCCTCCCACAGTCCAAAGATGTGCAGGCTAGGTGGATTGGCCATGCTAAATTGCCCATAGTGTTCAGGGATGTGTAGATTAGGGGGATGGGTCTTAGTTAGATGCTCTGGGGGTCGGTGTGGACTTGTTGGGCCAAAGGGCCTGTTTCCACACTGTAGGGATTCTATGATTCTATGAGAAACAAGTTGGTGGACAGATGCCACAAAAACTATAATAAATCTATTATACAATTCACTCTTATCTTCCAGAAGTCGACTTTCCCATCAATTTCCTCTAAACAAAATGGAAATGTACTTTCCACATCAAAAACAGAATTGCAGTGCGCATGCCCATTAAAGAATACCTAACACTGAATTTTAGGCTGGATTTTAGCTACCAATTCTGGTAGCTGTAATCGGGAATTTTCACAACTTGCCAAACTTCCCTCAATAAAAGGTACATGGGAGCGGAGTGTGGGGCAAGGGTATAAGATGGAGTCAGACCTATTGGTTCCATATGTAAATCAATTGGTAGCCGCAGAGCAGACAAGTGCTGGGCAAGCTGATTAGAAAGTCTGCCTTGGTTCTCTGGGCATTGTCCCAGCTGCATTAGAAGCCTTTAGACCCTCAAGTCCTCATTTCTAATATCTTTTGCCCCTTTTCCTATCAATCTAACATGGTCCCTTCTATCTTCCATGATAACTCAACCTTAATTCATGGTATTTCTGTATCCATTCACCCTGTATTCCTTGTATAAACAGCCAATGAGCCATAATAATAACAATAAATATGGTACTGCTGAGAAAAAAAGTACCGCTCGTAATCTTGAGAAAACTGTTCTACCAATCATGTAAAAACGTAGGTCACATAGAATCCATAACTGGCTTCATGATCTTCATACTTCTTAATTTCCCTCAACTAAAAACGGAATCATTGGCAAAAGAGATCACAGAATGAACTTATTATAACCACTTAAAAATTCAATGAAGTCAAACATTTCAGTTATTAAAACATAACCAATGCTGAGTTAATGTTTTAGTTAGCCTGAGCTTACACCCAAGAGGTTTGAGTGTTTGAAGCCTAGATTTTTGATACTTTAATGGTCTCCCTGTTTGACGCTGTCATATGAACAGCAGGGTTTTGTTTTAAGATTGGTGAATGTTTTGTTTTAGGTGGTGAATCATGGTGCAGGTCTAGACAGTATTTGTAAAGACAGAAACAGAGTTAATGTTTTGAGTCGAATATAACTTTGAAGAACAGTTATTTTTGACTCAAAATCGTCACTTTAGTTTTTGATTCCTAGATGTTGCCACACCTGCTGAGTATTTCCAGCACTTTCTGTTTTTATTTCTGACCTCCAGCATCCACTGTACTTCGTTTTTGCAGTAGAAATCCAGAACCCCATGCAAATATTCTGGGGACATGTGTTCAAATCCAAACATGGCAGAAGGTGTAAACTTAAGTTCGATAAACATTTGGAATAAAAAGCCAGCCAGTGGCAGCAATTATCTATCATTGTGAAAACCAACCTAGTTCACTAATCTCCTTTAGGGAAGGAAATCTACCATTACCTGATCTGGCCTACATGCCCAACTTCAGACTGAAAGCAATGACTCTTAGTTGCCACCTGCGCAATTAGAGATGGGCATTAAATGTTGGCCTAGCCAGTGACACCAAAGCACTATGTGCATCTTTGAAAACAAAAATGCCTGTAGAGTGGTGTATACACAAGCAAAGAGAAAACTGCTCATACCTCATTGGTAAGTGACAGAAAGCAGTAGCCAATTTTGAAGATGGTGTTACAGGAAGAGGTTTGGATTTTTTGTAATTCCTTTCTAAAGATTGATGCACAGAATGGACAAGTAGAGGCTGGATCCCTGTGCTCCAGGTGCAGGCCACTCCCCTCAGCAGTCATTCCAACTCCACAAAAATATAGATCATAGAGTCTTAGGCAATAAAGTAGTCTTTCACTCCATGGTACTTGGGTCAGTTCTTTAAAAGAATTATTCAATTACCCCTCTCTCCCGTACTCATTAACCATAATGTAGCACTTCTTTATACTTTTCCAGCATATCCCAATTGCCTTTTGAAATTCATGACTGAATCTAATTCCACTATCCTTTCAAATAGTGCATTTCATGTGATAAGAACTCAATGCATAATTAAAACGATCATTGTCCCTTGGTATTATTAATTCTCATAAATATTCAGCTGCCCTGGATTGGAATGAACTCCTGTCTGTACCATCTTAAATCTGTCCTCTGTTCTTCAACCAACTTGCCAGTGCAAAACAGACTCTGTCAATTTATCATAACCACACATATTGCTGTATAGCTCATATAAAAGATTGGCAAATTATCAAATTGGGGACAGAGCTTGGTGGTGAGAACATATATGAACACTTCTTTATGGTGGATTTTGTGTGATTTCCATGGCTGCCTGATTTTCCACTGTAAACTTGGTTGATGGTTGTTGGGATCAAAATAAATGTTTCTGCCACTTATTATGGGCATTTGATGATAGCTCGCTAAAGTTACATTAGATGGTTGGGAGAATTCTGTTGAAAATCCATGATAAATTATGCATAAAATTAGGAATAGATTTGGTATACTAGAAGTTAGTTGCTTTGGGGTCACTCGTGGAACTGCTACCAAATCACTTTCCCCAAAAAAGTGAACCAAGGCACTATTTAAACCAAGAAAAGTAATTTGTACAGCTCAAAGACACAAGTCTGTTGTGAATTGTTTCAGGACATTTACCAATTTACCTAACTTGTGTGTGGAATAGTTAAAGTAATTATAACTGTTAAAGCTGTTGCCAAAATGAATAATTTTGCCGTAATTTATGCAAAACATTATTAAAAATGTGTTAGCCTTCTGTGATTTATTTAAAGGAGAGTATTGATATTTGTGTTTACTTATATTTCATTCATGAAGTTCCTAATAGAGAAGTTGACTTTCCATTGTTGGACATTACAATAGGGTCTGAAATGAAATTTTGACTTCAGGTACTTTATGGGCTTGTTTTATACTTGTATGAAAATTACTCACCAATATCTTGAAAAAAATGTGGCTTACGACCATCCTAAAGTTAAAAAGCATATAAAGCTTAAATGATGTAACAGGGGGAAAGTAACCACTGCAATCTTAGCAACTGTGTAACAATACTCTTGTTTTTGTATTAGGCTCCAATTCTGATGGTTAATGCAAAATCCATACAAGCTTGTATGTTCTTCAGATTAACAATAAAACTTTGAAACATCTACAGCTCTTGAAACGTGCTTTATATTGATTTATGAATTATTTGTAATTGTTCAAAAGGGCTAAATTGTTCTAATATTTGCAGTAAATGAAAGCAATAACCACTGATAACTGTTCTGTGGTGACACTAAACTCTACATATCAACCACTGAAGTAATGTATTTGTGCCAATCCCCTTTTGTTCTGAACTAAAATCATACTATCACCTGTCTTTATGCCCCATTTGAATGGAAGCAATCAAAACTGACAGTATGTCTTGCGAAAAGCATAATTAATGCAGATTGTCAGAATGTTCTCATCTAGTCAACTCATTTCTATTAAATTACTTGTGATCAAACTTCAAATTGGATCTCCAGATATTAAGCGTGCAGAAAATATCTTAATGACCCCATACACTGTCACAATTAAATATTTGAGATATGATATTCATTACCATGAATGGTTTTCAAGGACAATGAGTTATTACTGCTTTCAGCAAAGAAAGTAATGACATTAATCCTTAGCACATCTAATGGGTTGTCTCAGAAGCACTTTACAGCAAATAGGTCACTTTTGAAGTGCAGGCACTGTTACGGAGCAATGTATTAACAAACTTGTTTAAAGTAAGACATTCATCCAATTCTTATTAAAGGAATGTTTTGTCAGGAAAATTATCAGCCTACTAGTTGCACGTATTATAATTTGTACTTGTACAACTTTATGTACCATTGATTGTGACAAACTGTCTTTTTCCACTGACAGATATCCATGAATGTTACATCTGGGTAGCCTGCCTTCAATAAATTCCTTAAATCATCACAATCCAATAATTAGCAATATGTTCAATGTATAATTGTCATTATCAGGTCATATTTCTCAGACTCAATAAATAAGTTTAGAACTTATATAATTGCAAGATAAGAATGTGAAAATAAATTGCAAATATGTTGGAAACTTAGAATGTATTTTGTGAGGTTGTTTTATGCCATTGTCCCATTTAAGCATCAACAATAAAATCCACTTCAGAAAATCATATCTTTAGTTGGAGAACAAAGCCAATTCAAATGTGATTAAAGCAAAAAGCAGGAGTGAAGCAAAAGCCGTTGAGTTAACATTGCTCTTCACTGTTAAATGGCGGATGGATTTTGGCATGTCACACGCTCGAGATTTGTTTTGGTTGTTAAAAAGGAACATTGTTGATCATTTAGAGACAGCTGAATAAAGAATTACTATATCTCATTTAGCATCAACTGGAAATCCAAAAATAACCCATGAGTACCCTGCCTGATAAGGGTGGTCTCACTGTATGTTTTTAATTTAAAAATCTTCCTACTCACACCACCTTCCCCATGTCTCCATCCATACCTGTGATGTCAAGCATGTGTAGTCCATGGAATTTTTGTCTTCAGATATCCACATGACTAGCCCAATGATGAATGCACATTGTAGATTCTTGTCCTGTTCTTGCTAAACTCAGTTCCTCTACAAAACTTAATTATGAATACAGCATGGCAAATGGAAGGGATGTGCAAGGAACAGCACCAGCTGCTGTACATGTTTTTTTTACCACATGAAAATCTTCTGTCAACCATGAAGCTTGTGGGGTCTCCTTCTCAAATTTGGTCATCCTTAGAAATCTGTCACCAGTCTCTGCTTACTCCATAATAACATGCAAGCTATGATCCATCTGTGAAAACATATCAAACAAGGCTTTGTTGTTGTAGCAATCTTCTTTATTCTCCTCATTGTAATCCTTCACTTCACCTCCAGCAAATTACATACAAGGTAATGGTGGAGATAATTTTCAGTACAGTTGGGAAGTGTTCAACTTATACTGCTATTTATCTGAAAGTAAAGCCACTCCAACTCAGTCGTGGAGCTTCAGTGAGGAGAGGATGCTTATGTGTGCTCACTCAAACAGAATTCTAGGTTATTGTCTAATATTTCTCCGTAGCCTGTGATAAAATGGGCCATTCACCAAACACACAGAAAGCTCATGTCCTCTTAGAATCAATTTCTACTGTAAAGCACTTCCACCTTTAATTAACATCAAAGGCAAAATCCTGGAAAACCTAGTTTTCCTAACTTGGGAGCCTCCTCTCAATGAAGATAACAAAATTCATTCTCACTTCCAATGCACTAACTCAGTATTGAACTGAATATTTGAGGACCAGAGGATCTAAAATCTAAGAGTTGAATGATTGTTTAACAAGCTGCTTTGATTCCCACACTCCTATAGCTTGCTTCCAACTCTGGTAACATACAACAAACACTTCAGAGTGCTGGAAAATGACCTTCAGTGATGCCATCACATGTTCCTCCAATTCTGACAGTTGTAAAGAGGGTTCAACAGTATCATCCTCTCCCTAAACAACGAATTATGCAAAACAAGCTCAGTTGATTGGGATTTGTTTTTCATATGCCTGATATTAGACTGTCAGATGCAGATTTTGGCATGGCACTAGACTCCTAGAAGGATGATGGTAGCACTTTTTGAGGATGCTTTGGGAGATCCCTAGAGGGCAGACAAATTCACCAATCATCCCATGGAAGACCCTAGTTTGTGACCAACCAAAAGGGGAAGACATGTTTGCAAATGCACCAAACACACTGAGAGACTGAAGTAGTAGCATATAGAGACAGAACTGAGGCATTAGAGGGAGGGCACAGACTTCCAAACAACCCATTTACCAAACACTTCGAACACAAGCTGCCCAAATTTGTAAGGGGATGGGCAATAGCCAGCCAACAACACTCATGTGCCACACATGAATGAAGAAATAAAGAGACTCCAGATCACACATTGACTTTATCAACCTTCTTAAGTGCTACTGAATTTGCATGGATGCAAGTCAGCTCGAATCCAAAGGACTGCCTAAGAAAGGATTAAATTACATCTGCCATTCTGAACATTCTACCAGTCTATTTAAGTCCCCTGAAGTCTGTTACTATCAATGTCATTGTTTACCACTGTTACAACAATGGATCAGAACCCCAAAGTATTTATAGTAGAAGCATTTGTAATACCAAAATTTGAGTGTTTTTAAAGAGGACTGCTACAAAAAAAGATAGTAAGAATTGCCGATGCTGGAGTCTGAGATGACACAGTGTGGAGCTGGAGAAACACAGCAGGCCAGGCAGCATCATAGGAGCAGGAAAGCTGACGTTTCGGGTCAGGGCCCTTCTTCAGAAAAAATGATCGTCTGATGCTGCCTGGCCTGCTGTGTTCCTCCAGCTCCACACTGTGTTATCTGCTGCAAACAAAACCCCTCCATTATCTATCACTGTCCCATCCCATTTCCGTGCCTTCCTCTTCCCTCCCTTATCAGAGTCCTCTTCTGGCCTGCAGTGATTCAGTGCAATGGTTCAGAAAAGCAGCTTACCATTGTGGTACCAAGATAGAAGAATGCTACAATCATTCCTCTTTCCTTGACTGGCCTAAGAGCCTCTTTAATTTTCATTGGCAGAGCAATGACTATGTGAGTCTTAACAAGAAGAGGTTCTTGTCTAAAAAGATATAGTTCACTATTTTATAATAATTGGGTACATGTTCTATTAGCTGGTTAGACATTGTTACCAGTCTTTCCTTTAAGCTGCATAGCCACTAGACAGTTCTGCGTATGCCGAATAGCTTCTGCTTGTGGAAAGTGCTACTGTGGGTACAGCTCGGAAGTCCGTGTAATAGAACAAAGTATTATAAGGAACGTTAATTGTTACCAAGATTATTGAGAGACATAAGTGACAAATTTGTCTCCTTGAGACTCCAGAGCTTGTTCAAATCCGGAACTGACTGAAAGACTCATTATTAAACTGTCTGACGCAAATATATCAGCAAACCCACATGAAATTCTTGGAAAATTCACACTGGTCATTTAGGGTAACTCCTTCAACCTCTAGGCATTTTAAAACTGCATTGAGCTTCTAATCATATTTGTCCATTGCCTCCCCATGTCATAAACATTGCATATAATCCCTTCTGAATATTGTAATATATTGCTCATAGCTTTGAAAAAAATCTCTCAAACTGGGTGATTACAAATCATCTGTCTGTTGAAGCAAAATCTTCCAAGTGGAGAAATGAATGTCATAAGCAGTCTAGATTGCACATCCAAAGGCACCTGAATTTAATGAAAATTGAATTAAATGATAAACCTACTTTTGGAAAATTTGGCTAAAATCTTGTCTAATGCAAACCCAGGCTGGATTTTCCACATGACACCTTGTTGATCTGTGTTAGGTCATTGTATATTCTCATGGGCACAATAGGTTTGGGTATGATAACCATGCCTGAAGAACATTTGGTTGGCTATGTCACCAGAGAAATGATACCCATTTTGGTCATTTCCTCCTGAAATTTATTCCTTAAAGTATGCAATATCTTCCTGGATGTAGAGACCTAATGATTTAACATCCTTCTTTGACATTAAGTTATCTTCAGTATTAAAAATAAACCCCGCTCTGAGGAAAGGTCACCGGACCTGAAACATTAACTCTGATTTTTTTTCTTCACAGATGCTGCCAGACCTGCTGAGCTTTTCCAGCAACTTCTGTTTTTGCTCCTAGCTTCAGTATTGTTTCCCTAATCCTGTCGATAACTTAGAGCGATGAAACATTCTATTTATGTCCATTTTTTGTACTGAGTAAGCCAGCAATCTATGACAAGTAATAACTTTGGAACAGACAGTACCAAGAGTTGCTAGATAGCAACATTTAGAGGTGAGATTTCAGCCCTGGTGTAAGAACAACTAGCTGATAGGACTGAAATCTAAAATCTACATTCACCATCCTGCATCTTAAGGAGCTGGGTGTTTTTTTTCCCCCATAATGGATCACACTACTTAGCAGGGTGTTAATGAGTGGCTGGATGAAGGTGACTCTGGAAATCTACACCATCAGAGTTATTGTGACTAAGCAAAAACATTTCCACAGAAATGTATCCAGTTGATGATCATCATAACTGTGGATCTTGGATGGAATAAAGCAGTTTGTGAAGACCATTTGGGGATTAGGCGCTGTATGCTGATTAGTGGTTGAACCCTACTGGAGGAGTTATAGAGTCATAGAGATTTAGAGAACAGAAAAAGTCCTTTTGGCCCATTGCATCAATACGGGTCAAAACAACCACCTAACTAATCGCTTTGTGAGAGAATTTGGGACTGTGTATAATGCCACATACATAATAAGATTGCTTCCTGAGAAATCAGTGAAATTTACCATTATTGTATCAGCTACTTAAAATATAATTTGAAGTTTCAATAAGTTTTACTATGATTGCTATTGTAACAGGTCTTAAGAAGGTAATTCCTATCCATCAGCTTCTGCTATGGTGGTGGGGGTGGCAGGGGTTGGGGGGTGCGTGGTTTGGGAATGATGGTTCTTTCACATTCTTGTTCTTCACAGCGATTGTAACACAGAACTATCCTAAAAATATCAAAATTATGATCTCTGCTCTTCAATATTTGAAGGGAAGTAGTAGAAGAATGAAAATGTTTGAGGTTGAGACAAAGTGGTCTCTTTCTGGGCTGTGTCATTCTATGATTCAATGAAATTCTGCTTTGGCACTGCCTGACGACTTGCATTTATATAGCACATATATTGAACATAAATTATCAAGTGGTCTCAGAAACATTTTCATGTTCAGTGTTTAGTAGTCCATTTCTGCACGTGACACCACCCCTTCACCATTTCCTTGGCAATTCTCCTGTCACCAATTGAACATCCGCTGGATCTATCTTTTATTTCTTTATTAGTGTTTTTATCATTCCCTTTTGTCTTGCATTATCAGAACATTTGTCTTTGAATCACTCCTGACCACCATTAATCTCAGATTTATTTCTCCCCATCTTCCTTCCTGTTCCCTTTTCCATGGGTTGTTGTTAATCTCCAACATCTTCCAATGCTGATCGAAGGTGATTGATCTGAAATAGTGATTTTTGTTTCTATCCCCAAAGGTATTTCTGGACCTGTTGAGTCTTTCCAGCACTGCTGCTTTAACTTACAAAAAAGACCAACTTAATGCCACCACCATTACCAGTCACGATGAAAATAATTGGGCAATTCCCCTGATAATCATATCTAAAGGTGTTGAAATCGACATTACACATATAATTAATGTTACACAACTATTCCTGGCTGTACTATAAGGAGAAATAACCTACTTTTATTGGGAGAAGTTGCTAGTTTTTTGATCAAGTTTGATGTTTGCTGTGGTTTGTAATGATTAATTTGGGTGTACTGCCAAAATGAATTGACTGCTTGCAAGAATATGCTGTCTAAATAGACTCTGTATCTTGCTGAGTAAATAGACTTTGTCTCTATAGACAACCTGCTATAGGCATGCTGTAAGTATCATTCCAACTGCAACTCATTGGTTGACAGTGGTGTCACTAAACACTTTGTTCTAAGTATTAAAGTGTAAATGTCATAACATAATGTGTAAACCATTCTCCAGTATATTCCCTAATAAACTATCCAACTAGAAAGAACCGAATCATTATTTCTTGAAATTCAGAGGTATTACCATTGCTGAATACCACATCATCAAGAGAATAAGGGTTATCGTTGGCCTGAAACTTAACCAGACCAGCCAAAAAATGCTATGGCACGTCTGTGGAAGGTAACACATTTCCTGACTCCTCTAAGCTTGTCTGCAAGGCAAAAGTAAGGAATGTGATAGAACACTTTTCACTTGTCTGCAAGAAGACAGCTCCAGCAACACTCAATAAACTCGACATCATCCAGTAAGGCAGCCTGCCAGATAGGCTCCCTTAATCAGCCACAACTTTAAACATTTTCTTCCACTACCAATGTACAGTGTCAGCAGTTTACTGCAGCAACTTGTCAAGCCTCCTTTTACAGGACTTTCTGAACCTGTGATTTCTACTAATTAAAAGACAAAAGCAGAAGATACGTGGAAATATCACCAAATGTAAAGTTCCCTCCATGTCACACAGCATCCTGACTTTGATCTATATCACCACTCCTTCGCTGTCAGTGGACTAAAATCTGCAGCACTCTTGCAGCACGATGAATGAGCCTACGCCAGATGGACACTCTGGGAGGCAGCTCATCACCACCTTCTCCAGGGCAATTAGGATGGGAAGCAAATACAGGTCAGTGACACTCACATTTTATGAAGGAATCAAACATACTTGAATTGTTGCAAACAAGATATTCATTTTTTTGTTTTTCAAATTGCAGTAACTATATAATTTTGTGAGAGGTATTTCAAAACTTAGTAATTATCCATTCTCTTCTGTAGTCTGTGCGTTGTTAAATTAGGTATTCTGGATGAAATCTTTTGATTAAGGCAGGTTATTTTTCCCTAATCTGTAACTATACCCTAATCATGTTATCCTTAGTGCACATTAACATATACATGCATCCACAGCTACAGATCACATACATAGCATTCAAAAATAGCAGCCATTCAACCTCTAAGTATTCTGCTTAATGAAGCCAATTAAAACAGGGGATTTTCTGAATGAGGCTTTTTGAAGAATTAGGAACTCTGATTTTTTTGCAGTGAAATGTGCAGGTGCAAAGGTTGCTTGAACAAGGTTAAAGTATTCACATTGACAGTTTGTTCTTGGCATGAGTGATGTATTGCCACATGTCAGACTCATTTCTAATAACATTTATCTTACTACTGCAGAACCTTCTGTGAATCCAAATTCAATAAATGAGGCTGTTGCAATTTCTTTTCTCTCTGTCAGAGATAACCAAATAGTAAGAGTTTGCATTTAATTCACCTGACAAAAGTCTGGCATTGAACATTTGTTGTATATACGTCTTTGCAAGTAATTTGATTTCTGTTCTTCACATAACTGAGGCTTGTTCTTTTAACCTTCTTTTGTTAAGTTTAGTTAAACTCATGAGCTGGATAAATTCATGTCATCTTTTTGTGTAGTTTTGCCATATGTCTTTGATTGCGTCTTTAATTTCAGGAGCTGAATTGTGTTGTCAGGATATTTGTTATTTAATTTAGATTATCTTAATTGATCTAGATTTGTATTCACCTCTGTCAAATAGTTCATGTTAAGAGTTCAAGCTGTAATCTAACAAACCAAGGACTTTTGTTGAGTTTTTGTCAGTCCTGATTGATTACTTAGAAAGGATTCTGCCTGCAGAAATGGTCTGCAATTGAAGATGCATCAATTGTTAATTCCAGAAAATGAATAACTTCAATTGGACGAATGGCTCTATTTACATAATAATACATGTTTGTCAACTGATTAGAATCTGGTTGACCATTAAATTGCTGGGTGCTGCAGGGAAATTCCTGCCACTCTGGCCTAACCAGTTTTATAAGGTTTCAGATCATGCTTGCAAATTTAGTCAAGCTAAATTCACCATTGTCCCATTCTCTTACTAGCGAGAGATGACAGGTTGTGAGTTTAACCTTAAGGTCACCACATCTCAGATGACGTTGAGAAGATGGGATTTTGATTATAACTTCAGCTTGTGTAGGAATTGAACCCATGCTGTTGGTATCTCCTTACATCACAAACCTGGCCAGCCAGCTAACTGACCACCAAAGCTAGCAGTGCACAATAAACAGGTATTGGAACTTCCATTGATATGCTCTGCTATTTTATCATTTGTTCAAACTATAGCAAACTGTGCAAAATCTTTTGTTGTATATTTGACTTCCAGAATCTACAGTATTTTGCATTTGTGTAAAATCTTTTGTGTCCTATTTGAGACAAAGCTGAACATTGAGCACCAACTTGTGTCTCTCCTCACTGCCTTTTATCACTATGAATGGGAGGTAACAATTGCACTGTCATCATTTTACAATGGAGAAAACGTCGCCATTTGTGATTTGGTGTCAGACAGCCACGGACTTACAACTCAGAGGTAATTGAGAGAAACGATGGAAAAGTAGAGCTGAATGACATCACCATATATTTAAACGCTGCTGCAAGGTAGTGATGTAGTGATAGTGTTACTAGACTAGTAATCTGAAGCCCAGACTAATGTTCTGAGGGCACAGATTTAAATTCATACCATAGCAGTGGGTGGAATTTAGGACATCATGTAGTACAGAGGTAGAGTCCCTGCGCCCGACTGGCTTCATGTCCCACCTGCTTCAGGTGTGTGTTTTTTATTCTTATTCATTCATGGGCTTCTCTGGCAATAACAGCAGTTATCATCCATCCCTAGTTGCCCCTAAGAAGGTAGTGATGAGCTGCTTTTTGAACCGCTGCAACCCATTTTATGTAGGTACACCTACAATTCTGCTCACTGGGGAGGGCGATTTTGACATAATGTCATAATGAGCTATGGATTATGCTATCTGTGTTTGACTAGGTTGTAATTATCATAGAACACTGTGTGGAATGATTTCACTCATTGCAATTGTACATGGCAGAAATATGTTGTCTCTCTGGGAGGGGTTTGGTTAGCTCACTTGGCTGGACAGCAGGCTTATGATGGACAGAGATGTTAACAGTGTGGGTTTGGTTCCCGCACTAGCTTAGGTTACCAAGAAGGATCTCCTTCTCAATCTCTCCTCTCCCCTGAGATATGGTAATCCCCAGGTTAAACTAACACTAGTCATTTCTCTCCAATGATAGAGTAGCACTATGGTTCCGCAGGACTATGACAACTTTACTCTCTAAGCTTTAGAAGAGTGAGACATGATCTCATTGGCCCATATCTTCTCCAGGAAGATTGTTGTCACTGAAGCGTAGACTAGAATTGAACACTGGAATTGTGTGGGCACACTGACACAGCAAACTCCATGGGAATTGCCCAGGAGTGTTGAAATTTCAGATGAGCGATTACTTGACATTTAGAATCTTCACAAATATCCCTGACTCTGAATTAAAGTTGAAGACTTTGAAGTGTTGTAACTAATAATAATATGAAGAGTTAGAATGCCTTTATAATTTGCTCTAACTCCCAGTTAATAAATAAACTGAAACCCTGCCTCACCACTGCCTTTCCCTGGACACTCACTCTTTCCCTACCCCCTGCCTGAATTGGTTCCTATTGCCCATGTCCATGCCAAAGCTTCACCATGCACACTGGACATTCCCCCTACCCCGACATCTGACTCTACTCTCAAACCCCTTCCCCAGAACCAACACCCTCACCTGGTCCCCAGCTCTCGAGGAACCCAACTACATCTCTCCCACCCCCGACTTAATCAGACCCATCATGGACCCGTGCCACCTTCCCCACCCCTGGCTCCCCCTTCACACCCAACTCCAATCCAAGCCAACTTTCAATCTCATTCCAAAACCACCCCAACCTTCCCAGACACCTAACTCCCATTTTGGACCTACACTTACACCAAAGAACACTGTAGTTCCTGCCTTAAAATGAAATGTAGTTTCAACACCGATCCACTCAGCTGCTGTCTCCATCGATTGCTGGACTGAATTGCGCTGCTTCATTGGGAAGTTAGGCTGGAAAGTTCCTCTAAAGGTAAATGGGCAGTGTCTTGTCTGATCTGAATTTTAAATGAGGAGTTTGACTCAGATAGGAAGATTTGTTCATTGAAACGTACAAAATTATGAGGGGGGAGTTGAAAAGAAAGACACTGCCAAAGTAGCTCTCCTGGCTGGGGAATCTAGTACACAAGGGTACAGTCTTAGTACAGGATATCAATTATTTATAACTAAGATAAAGAAAAATTTCTTTGATGTCTTGTATGTCTTTGGAATTGTCCATGCCAAAAATTGTGGATGTTCCATCATCGAGTTGTTGTTCAACTGAGGCAGAGAGATTCTTGATCTCTCCAAAAAGCAGTACGAATGGAACGTAGTTGGAAAGTACAACTGAGGCAGAAGGTCAGCCATATCATGTTGAAAGACAGAACAGGTTAAAGGAGCCACATGACATTTTCCTGCTCTTATTTCTCTTGTTTTTTTAACATTAGGACATAAGAAAATGTTTTAACATGCACATAGTGATTATATCATTAAACAGAATAACAGTAGAGGAACATACCATAATTAACTGTGTCAAAATATATGAAAATGCCCAGAAGAATATGAAAGATCATCAAGGATATTGTTACAATCTGGTGAGACAGAGTCAGGGCTCCCTTCTCTCAGTCAACCGCAACAAATATCTTTTTTTTTTTGCCTTCTTAGCATGTAACTATCACACTTCCAATTTGGAATGGGACTTGCTGCAAGATAAGACAGAGGCAGCAAAGATTTGAATGACCTTGAGTTTACAAGAAGGAAGATGTGAGGAACCATTCGTGAGTGCATTGTAGTAGGTGAGTGAAGGAATAATGGAGGCATGAGTGAAGATTTCAGCAACAAAGGAGCTGAGACTGGAGTAAAGTCAAGTGATGTTACACAGGTGGAAATAGGCAGCTTTAGTAATGGCACAAATATGAGATAGGAAGCTCATCCTGGGATCAAATGTGACACCACCCATACAAGCTCAAGCTCAGTTTGGATTCTGCCACTCAGGTCCTGGCATCATTACAGCATTGGTCTGAATGTGCTGAACTTCAGATCTGAGGTGATAATAGCTGCCCTTGACATCAAGGCAACATCTAACCAAGTGTGGCGTCCATAATCTCCAGCAGAACTAAAATTAATGGCAATTGGGAGAAAACTTCATTGGTTGGAGTCACCAAAGAAAGACAATTATTTGTTGTTGCTCTGCAATCATCTCATCCCCTGGACATTGCTAGGTATGATAACCTTCAGCCCTTTTATCACTAAACATTCGCTCCATCATATGTTCATATGTGAACATATGTGGATGTGTTCACTGATAATTGCATAATGTTCAACACCATTCGTGACTCTGAACTGGTCCATATCCATATACAACAAAACCTGAACAACATTAAAGCTTAGACTGATACTGAACATGGATGTTATGTGCTACTTAAGGGTCAGGTACTGACATCCAACAAAAGAGAATCTAATCATTTCCTCTTGATATTCAATGGTGTTCCATCATTGACTGTCACTCAATCACCATCCTGGGAGTTACAATTGATCTAAAACTGAACAGTATTTGCATATTAATACTACAGTAATAAGAGCAGGTCAGAGGCTGGGAGTTCTGAGGCGAGTAATTCACCTCTTGACTTGCCAAAACCTGTCCACCATCTACAGGGCACAAGTCAGGAAGGTAGTGGAATATTTGCCTGGATAAGTGCAGCATCAACAAAGAGGCAACTCACCAGCTTCTCAGCAACATTTAAGTATGGGCAATTAACAGTGGTCTAGTCAGCTGTAATCTCATAGTTTGAACAAATGAAAAACAACCTGACTTAATTTCAGACTCCTCAGAAGAAGGGGATGGGGTCAGTAGCGAAGGAATGGAGTTTTGAGACAGAGAACAAAAGCGATGGTTTCAGTCTTCTTGACATTTAATTTGAGGTAACTTCCACCCAGCCAATTCTGGATGTGGATAAGCAGTTTAATAATTTAACAACGGTGGATGAGTCAAAAGAGTGCTGATGATGCTGACCTGGGTTGTCAATGTGTATGTAAAAGTTAATGGAATGCCTTTGGATGATGTCACCAAGGTGCAATGTGTAGATGAGAAATCAATAGAGCACTAAGCACTGACCCTTACAGTTCACCAAAAATAATCATGCAATGACAAGAATTATAATGATTGCAAGTTAATCTCTGGCTACAATTAGATCACTAATAATGGAACAGAGTGAGAGCAGTCCTACCCAGCTGGAGAGGCATTAGAAGGAAAATAGACTAGACAACTGTGTCAAAGGTTGCAGACAGATCAGGAAAGATGAGGAGAGAAATGTTACATTTGTCACAGTCACATGGGATACAACTCGTAATGTTGATAAATAACAAAGTGTGGTTTGGTGGATTGGTGCAAAAAGGAAACATGCCAAGGTAGCTGATCAGATTATCTTGATCTTACTGGCGAAGAGGTCCATGAACTCAACGCATTTCTTATTAAAGAGGGTGGAAATGACAGGAGTTGTGGGTGAGGATTTAAGAAGACAAACAAATATCGGCTTATTACTTAGAAATGTAACTAGTGTTGGACAGTTTTCTTCCAAAACTTGCTTTATTTTATCTCTGTTAACAAGGTATGGAGCTGGATGAACACAGCAGGCCGAGCAACATCATAGGAGCTGACAATATTTGTTTTATCTCTGTCTCTTTTACCTCTTCTTATGTCTGTCTTTCTTTCTCAATTTTATTTGGCTTTCTAATTCTTGAATCTAAATCATGCTATTCTATATATCCTGGTTTAGATTCTAAAGTGAAGAAATTCATTAATGTAGTGTCACTTCTAGTATTGATATCATTGAAAAAAGTGCATGGACTGTGGAGATAATGCCTATATAACTTCTCTGCCCGCAAGGAATCAATATAAGTGCACAGAAGCAGTACCAGAAAAACAGATTCATTCTCATTGTTCAAGAAGTCTCACTTTTCCTTATTTTGCGCACAAATGTCACAGATCCTTCTGGAGCATATCACTGGGGATCAGATTCCCAATAATACATGGTGAGGTATTTGTTCTGTAGCCCTACTACCAGTGATGCCGAATATACTTAAGTTCAGTCCATGGCTCCCCAGGGGGCAGATATCGCTGGGGCTGCTGCTGCAGACATGGTGCTATGCAAAAGTATTTCTCATCCCAAATCTCTGTTCAAGAGCTTGCAAAAACAGTGGGTGACTGTCAGGCTAGTAAATCACAAGTGCCATCTTTTCACCCACTAATACACGGGGGAGGTATTTATTGACAAAACCTGAATATCAGTAGCAGAAGAGCTACAATACAGCTGCTCCTTTGTTAGTATTATAGAATGGTTATAGTATAGCACAATGCCTTCTTACCTGTCATGTTTGTGCCAGCTATCTGCATGAACACCTCCACTAGGCTGACACCCCTGCCTTTTCCACATTGAGCTGCAAATCTTTTGTCTTCGGATAGTTATATAATTACCTTTTGAAATCCATGATTGAATTTGACTCCCCCATACTCTCATGCATCCCTTTCCAGATCCTAACCATTCAATTTGTAAGATGTTTTTCCTCTTGTTGACGTTGCTTCTTTTGCCATTAATTTGGTGTCCTCTGGTTCTCAATCGTTTCTCCTATGGATCAATTTCTCCTTAAAACTCTACCCAAACCTCTCAGAATTTTGAACATGTCTATCAAATCTCCTCTAAGACTTTTCTCTAAGTTAAACAGCTTCTTCAAACTGTAGTTCCTCATTGCTGCAGCTGTTCTTTTCTGTCCCTGTCTCACATTTTCATATCCTTCAGAAACTACTGCCCAGGAATGTACACAATACTCCCCTTGAGACTGAACCAGTATTTTCTAAAAGCGCTCCGTAAATTTCTTGTTTTTGTATTCTCGGTCTGTGTTTACAGGACCATATAAGACCATGAGATCATAAGATTGAAAGTGGAGTCACAGGTAGACAGGGTGGTGAAGAAGGCTTTTGGCGTGCTTGCGTTCATCGGTCAGAGTATTGAGTATAGGAGTTGGAACATCTTGCTGCAGCTGTGCAAGAAGTTGGTAAGGACAGATTTGGAGTACTGCGGGTAGTTCTTGTCACGCTGCTAAAGAAAGGATATTATCAAACTAGAAAGAGTGCGGAAAAGATTTGCATTATGCTACTGGACTGGAAGGTTTGAGTTGTAAGGAGAGGCTGGGACTACTTTCTGTGGAGTGTAGGAGACTGAGGGGTGAAGTTATAGAGGTATATAAAATCATGAGAGGCATAGATAAGATAGGTAGCCAACAGATTTTCCCCGTGGTAGGGAAGCCTAAAACTAGAGGGCATAGGTTTAAGGTGAGAGAGGAGGGATACAAAAGGGTCCACAGGGGAAATTTTTCTTTCACAGAGGGTGGTGAGTGTCTGAAATGGGCTGCCAGAAGTAGTGGTGGTGAGTACAATTTTATCATTTAAGAAACATTTAGACAGGTACATGGATGGGACATGTATGGAGGGATGTGGACCAAATGCAGGCAAATGGGACTAGTTTAATTGTGAAAACTGGGCAACGTGGCCAAGTTAGGTTCAAGGGGCTGTTTCCATGCTAAAAACCTCTAAGACTCTATATATGAGCAGAAGTAGGCCATTCAGCCCATCAAGTCTGGTCCATCATTCAAGGAGGTCATGGCTGCTCTGATAATCTTCTAGTTTATTTTCCTGCCTTTTCCGCATAACTCTTGCTTCCCTTATCTCAATAAAGAATTCCACAGGTGCACTCCCTCTGCAGAAAGAAAATCCTCTTTGTCACAGTCTTAAATGGGCAATCCTTACTCTGAGATTATGCCTTCAGGTCTGAGATTCTCCCACAAAAGAAAGCAGGTACTTAGCATCTATCTTGCCAAGACCCAGAAGTATCTTTTGGGCCAATTTTTTTTTGCTGCATTTTATCGAGATTCATGGAGAGTTTGTTGCAGCAAGATCCAGCAAATTCTCTAACTGTATCTTACCAAATTCCCTCAATTAATTATTTGCCATGCCCCAAGGCATCTCTCATATCTGATATCTGCCCTATTTTGTAATGTGCCATTCATGGAGCAACTTGCCACTCGGCAGATATCTAAGAATTCACTGGCATCCCTTGCATTTACACCACCTTTAAAGCTGTGCATCCAGACAAGCACTGTTACTCCTTCATGCTTGCTGGCATTTGTCCCGGACACAGCAGACAGGGGCATATCGGTGCCTCACTTTGAGGGCAGTGTCCTGGAGATCCTGTCGGATTGGATGGTGCTGATGTCTGTAGGGAACAGCAATAGAGCCGTACCAGCAGATCATGCCAGTCTTGTGTGAGGTTGCCACCCAGGTTTGAGCGCTCAGCTATCTGGAGGAAATGCCAGCAGTTTAGAAAGAAGGTCAATGACCATTGCCACTCTGCCAATGTAAGTTCCACTATCTTCTGTCCAATATGTCTCAATCACTCTATCTCTGTTACTGCACCCACAAGCCATCAAGTGTCATGCTCTGCCACTCTCACAATTGCCTGCAACATTTTCGCCACCGGTTTTTACTCACGCCATCCTTGACATTGCCAATACTGCAAGCCTCCTGTGCTTTCTACTTGGGAAACTTCCCCATCTGCACCAACTATAATAGCTGTGCCAAGCACTTTCATTTCCCTTAAAAGCTACTTCTCTGTCAGATCATGAGGAAAACATCCCACAATGTGGCAGAAATGGTCAAGATAGATGCTGCTCTGCCCAACATTCACCCATTATTAGCAGAGGATCCTGACCCTAACAGCCCCAAGCACAGCCTGGACTGGTATCGGAGGCTGACAATTACGTACTGTGCCGAGAACCTTGACTTGATTGAACTAAGGCCCCTACTGAAAACTATGAAAAACTTCCTGGCTTTGTATCTGTGCTAAACGGCCCGGCAAGATAGCAATAATAAGACCGTGGCATCTTTGACTCAGGGCAAAAGTACAAAAATGCAAATGAAAGCAATGCAAGGTAAGGATGCTGTGAACATCCAGGTAGATTCAGAGTGAGTGAACACTATGTCAGAGAGCGAAGAGCCTGGAGATGCAGCCTGGTCCAGTCCACGAGCTGGATGCATGTCCCTGAGTGCGCAGTAGCTTGCTGCAGCGTTACAATGAGAATTACCGGTGCAGCTCAAGGTGCAACATTGAAGCGGTGAAGCTTCCTGTAAGTGGATTGAGCTTGTGATGTGAGGGTTGTTAGAAACTGACATGGGTCAGCTGCCAATTGTCTGTTGACATGGGATGTGTGTGTAGCCGGTGCCCACGGACAATGCCCTGAGATGTTAGCGGTCGGTTTCCAAAGTGGAGGTCATTTCGAACAAGCAGCGAACTGAATCCGGAAAGTGCTTCCTGTGGTTTCCTTCCTGGGTTTTCCTTGATGTTAGGCCTGTTTGAATGGGGAGCTGAATATTAATGAGTTGGGCTGTTAACAAAGTGTTTAACAAGCACTAATGGCCGTTGATTGGTAACTCACTGATGCTTGGTGAGAACATCATCACACAACTTGTGAAAAGCATAAACAGTGAAGCAATATGATCTCGACATCAAAATAAGCCCTGATGCACTGGTTACTCGATTCTGCTGCACATCATGCCATATTTCACATTGCTCAGATTGCCATAAAATTATACTGCCAATGTTCAATAACATTGCCTTTCATTCGTCTAAACTCCAATGAGTACAGAACGAACCTACACAACCTCTGTCCTCATAAAAGAATCTACAGTGAGTCATCTCTGGACTAATTTGAATGCCATTATATCTTTCCTTAGATAAGGGGACCAAAACTTTTCAAAGTATTCTAGGTGTGGTTTGACTCATGCCTTGCGTAGTTTTGCAAGAGTTCCCTATTTTCATATTCCATTCTCTTCGAAATAAAGAACAATATTCATTTGTCTTTCTACTACTTGCTGAACTTCTATACAAGCTTTTTGTGATTTATACACAATGACCCCCAAATCCCTCCGTGCTGCAGTTTTCTGCAATCTATAGTTACCCTTTTTTGTTTCACCTTTTTTGAATAATGGTATTACATTAGCAGTTTCCCACTCCTCTGGGACTTTTCCAGAATCTAAGAATTCCTGGAAGATTATGATCAATGATCACTATCTCTGTAGCTCCTTCCTTTAATATCCTAGGATGCAACCTTTCAAATCCGGAGGGCTTATTGACCTTTAGCTCCATTAGTTTCCTTAACTCTTTGCTCTAGTGATAGTTATTGCATTTATTTTCTGTCCCCTTTTGTTCCTTGATCATTTAGCAGTTTTGGAAAGCTATTACTGTCTTCTACCATGAAGCCTGTTCCAAAGTATTTATTTAACTCCTCTGCCATTTTCTGGTTCCCCATTATTATTTCTCCAGGCTCATTTTCTAAGAGGCTTATATTCACTTTGATCTCTCTCCTCTTTTCATATATTTAAAGAAGGACTTGCTGTCCATTTTGACATCACAGAAGCCTTAATAAGCACTTTCACAACTTCCTGCATCACCTTTAATGAATTGTTTTGTAAATATGTCCGAGGCCAATCTGCTTCTGCACCTAATTTAGAATTGTACCATTGTTTGGTTTTCCCACCTGTCTGAATTGAACCTCATCAGCCACATGTCTGCCCAATCCAGCAGCCTGTTTGTGCCCTCCTGAAACTTCTCACTCGCCCGCTTAATGTAGTTTAGTTTCCAGACAATAATTATTTGTCCTCATCATGCGTTGGCAGAAGTTCTTGATTTTCTCAAAACCTAAAGAATAGTCATAAACCTAATCTAAAATATCTAACAACAAAATAGTCTCTATGATGAGAATTTCAAACTTGCTGATGGGGGTTGAAAGCACATTCTGATTTTCTCTGAAAATGAAGAAAATGCACTGATTAGAAGCAGATACCTGCAGAGCAAAGAATTATCTGATTCATGCTGATGGGAATCAGTATGGGACATAGAGAAGAGAGGCACCTATGCTGTCAACAATGAAACATTCTAATGATTGTAAATGGAGCTCAACTACTATCTAATTTACAGCCAATTATTTCAAATTGTGGTGTGATTCAAAGAAAAATCATGCTGTGCTTTTGATAGCAAAATGTATATTTGAGAGTTGTCGTGAAAATGTCCTTAAATTATCTCAATAAAATATTTAGCCCGCTACTTTTAACATCGTAAAGTTTTCAAAGTACTAAATGGAATAGCTGCATATGTTCCTTGCCTATGAAATGTTCCATAGAAAGATAAAGGAGTTAATTGGCAAAATCAGAACTGCAAAGATGTTTCATTCTGAGAACAAGGAGTTAACAGTATCCAACTCATTTTGGACCCATGTCAGCAGATTAGCTCAACCCCTGTGGAGGGTGAACAATACAAATCTGCTGAAAAGATATGCTATCCTGGTACCCTGCGGCCAACTGAGATTGGCTGATAAATTTCTTTACCAACAACTGAGTAAATAGCCATAATTTGCTGTAAGGAGACATTGATTGATCGTAAAAGAGATTTTGGCTCTGCAGATGGGGGGATTAAGTTGAGCTGGAAGGTTTGTGAAGAATTATTTTGATTTCAAGCCTCAAGCACGAACAATGAGGAACATAACCCCATGCCTGGAAATAGCAGGATAAAGAACCAGAGGCTAATTGTCGGACTCTTTTCAATTTAAATTATTCAATATGTTTCTTTCCATTTACATGCACTCTCGGCCTTGATCTGCCAATCTTGCCTTTTGATGGCGCTAGAGAACAAATGATACCACACATGGGGTGAAATCTTCTGTTTCTGGACAGAGCAAGTTTGGAGATAGGAAGGCATTAGATGGTAATGTTCCCCAAACACTGCCACCTAGCCTCCTACATGAGAATTAGGTTAGGTTAGGAAGATTGACAATGAGTCCTGAAAAGGGGTAAAACTGGAAATGTTTACTTTTCTTTTCCTTTAGATGCTGCCTGGCTTGCTGTGTTCTTCCAGCCTCCCGTTTGCCTACCTTAGATTCCAGGGGGATCTGCTATTTTCTTTTTTCCTCAACTTCTTTCTAATGTAGATGGGGAAGAAGTATATGGACCTTTAGGATACTGCAATGTCAAAGGGGACACAAACGTTCTGGGAGATTCCTGGCAACCAGGTGGATCCCAGTGCTGATGGCGTCCACTGGGAGTTGCATTCCTGCTTTCACTTGTCATTCTCTGGATTTGCAAAGCAACTGGAACATGACCGGGACCATGACCAGGGTGGTTGGAGTCAGTGCCACTTTGATGGGTGAAGTGTGGGATCCATGTCTGTTGGTGCTAGATCATTGAAGAGTCAAATACAGGCATTTGCCAGTTCCAGTTACAATTCATTTGCAAACATTTCATTGTCCATATGCAGTCCATGCAGAGTGAATGTGCTTATGATCAACAGAAATTTGCACCATGCCATTGGTTTGCAAATTGAATATTTGCATCTCAAAGGTGCTGAAATTAGCAGCTATGTCTTAAAAAGAGACCAATGCAAGCCAAAGCAACAGATTATCCATGATGCTTCCAAAGATTCTGTAGGAGGTGAAGACCATCACTTTCTCATCTGTCTTGTCAATCTCATTGCTTCTCAGCTTTTTGGCTAAGTTCGAGTGTAATCTCCAAGTTGCGAGTCATCAGAGAATTTCAAGATTTTTGCTGGATCAAGATTATACGTTGGAGAGTCATCAGTCAAGTTGAGCTGCTATCAGTGGATCTCTCTGCTGACTTTGGCCTAACGCCCATTCAGTGTCCAGCTAACCAGAGGAATGGCCATTGCAGGTATCCAGAACATAGTCAAGGTATCTGTGAGGAAGCTGAAGAAGGTATGCCTGTCAATTGGACCTTTTTCATGAAGAGGATTGTCCTAGATTGCTGCCGATTCCAAGTAGCTGATATCTACTGTCTGCAGGATTTCCCAGCAGGACAGGGTTGTGTTTCATTGTGACCTTCTGGAGTGTGAAACAATTTGAGCATCTCCTGAATTTATTTGAGGAGACAAGAGGCAAGGAGCCCTTCTCTGTCCTGTCTATAGCACCGTTTTTTGTCCTCTTTGCACAGAGGAGCTGGTGTGTTCACCATCTACGTGTATAAACCAGATGTCTCGGTAGCAGGTGTCCTGCTCCTCCTGGGAAGGTAAGTCCAGTTGGAAGGTGGCTGCATAGATGTCGTGGACCTGTTTGGAATCAGGACCAGCAAGAGGCAGGTCAAGGTGACGCTGAAGGTGGATGTGGGTGGGAGCATCCTCCAGCTTCCCAATTGGAGGGTGTTGAGGCTACCTGATATACACTGTGCAGCCTAGTGTGTGCTGAACCAGCAGGAGGTCAGAGCACATGGCAGTGGACTGCAAGGTGACCCTCTGCAAAAACTGTGCACAGGGAGGGCACCCAGTGACCAACAGCAACAAGGGAAGAGGCACCTGCATGAAGACAACACCAGCAGTTTCTCTGATGATGGAGCTGTGCAGAAGGATGGTCACAAATGTAAAAAAGACAAAACACCATTGGGGTGAAGAAGGGGGAGAGCAGTCTCCAGCCCAGAACCACTAGTCATTGTGAGGGCCCGAAGAAACCCCATCTTCAGTCGATGGGAACCATGGATTACATAACTCACTTCAGCCTTGGGCAACTGGCATCAGCGATGCTCCAAACAAGGAGCAAAGCACAATAGCAGCTCTGTCTGATTCAGAACTGGACATTCCTGGTTTTGTCCTTGTCTTGATAACACCGGATCAGGTCAATGCCTACAGAGACGGAGGAATAGGACAGCTCCGTCAACCCTGATCGACGGACAACACCCTCACAGGGAGGAACAGGGCAGCTCCCTCAGCCCTGTGAGGGTGCAACAGTTCACTCGTAACACGGGGTTGCAGGATCTCACTCGGTGACAAGAGCATGAGAGAAGTGATATGCGTCAATATGGTAATCTAAAAAAATGGGTTTGAAAATTGCCAGTATAAATGTGTATATTATAAGAGCCACAACATGATGTGTCTCCACATTGGCTTACCTGGCCAACATCAAAGCAGACCTCCTGTTTCTGCAGCATTTTGGGATACCGCATCTCACCAGCTGCAGGAAATGGTTGAGCTTTGGGCCCATGGGCCTTCAATTTGATCGGGAGGGTGGTGGGGGGATGTAGGGGAAGTGATTGTTGATCCTGGGTATTCTGCCACGAGGAGGCAACTTCACTATCTCCGAGATTAGGGAGGCTGTGGGTGGGCACCACCTTGTAGCAGAGAAACACTCCCCTGAGATTAATTAATATGTACGCCCTTGTGGTAAAGAGTGAGCGGCTGGCCATCCTTTAGCAGCTCCCACTGCTGCTAGTGACCTCCAGGCTGGTCATTCTGGCCAGAGAATTCAACTGCATCATCAATGCAGCTGGACGATCCAGAGGGACACCATATCCAAATTCCTGATGGAACGCAGCGTAGATACACCTGGTCACTGCCAGTGGGTATATCTGCCCAAGGATAGATTTCCTATTTGTGTCCCAAATGAAGTTTTTCTCTGAACACTTTCTCCTGCTGGCCAACTATCACTGAAAGGATGACCGTGGGCTGGCAAGGGAACATGGAAGTCAAACTTGAAACCAAACGTTGGCCTCACAAAACACTGAGGGGCTCAAAAGGGATTACACAGGTTGAAGAACCATCAAAGCCCTCTTTCAGTCTCCAGCAGACTGCTGGGAACAGTTAAGGGAACATCAAGATGTTGTTTATCCTCAAAGGTGTGCAGAAGACAAGAGAGAGATGAGGAAAACTGTCCAAACTCCAGAAAAGCATGCATAACTTGGTCCTGCTACAGTCAATGGCAGGGGTCAATGTCAAGCAGGATATCCAGGGGGTGAAGAGCCAGCCAGCCTTGCTCTTTGCCTCCTCCAAGATAGTCTTCCAGTCCAGGGTCCAGTCCGTGGAGCAGGATGAAATGTTCTCGGGTTTCTTTTTCGAAAAGGTGCACAAAGAGAACTCTGTGCTCAGCAGCCTGAAGGAAGAAGATGACTCAGTAACTTCAGCTCAGGCTGATATTCTGAGGATCAGCAAATCCTCTTATGCTGTGTGACATGAAGCCCACAGAGAGTATGGCCTCCCAATCATTCCTGTCCCCTATCAAGGAAGTCTTAGACAACAGCATGCGGGACAGGCTAGACCAGCCATTATCACAGGATGAGCTGACCAAGGCCCTCAAGTCCCTTGAGAAGAATAAAACTCCTGGAAGCAATGGGTTATGGCGAGTTGTATTCAGCTCTGTGGGACTTGATTGTCCAGGACCTGCTTTACAACGATACGGTTCTGTTAGGTAGCACATGTGAATCCTTGAGGAAAGATATCATCGCCCTCATCTACAAACAGAAGGGGAAGAGTGCAGAAATTAGAAATTGGCAACATATTTCACCGTTGAATGCAGATTACAAAATCCTGTCTAAGGTTATCTCCAACTGGGTCAGGTCTGCACTGGAATCAGTGATTCACCCCAGCCAAACCTGTGCTGTACTGGGCATGACAATCTCTGAGAACCTTGTGCTCCTTAGGAGTATGATTGCCTATGTACAGGACAAGGTTGTGGATGCCTGCCTTATCAGCCTGGACCAGGAGAAGGCCTTTGACAGGATATCATACACCTACGTGTGGATGCTCTCTCCAAATTGAACTTCAAGGAAGGAATCCACAATTGGATCTGACTGCTCTACAGCAACATCAGTAGTGTAGCCTCAATCAATGGGTGGGAATCAGAAAGCTTCCTGATCAGATCTGGAGTCAGGCTGGGCTGCCCATTCCTTCTGCCCTTGTTTGCGTGTTGCATAGTTCCTTTTGCTGAAGGAAGGATATGAGCCTGAGAAGGGTGACTATTCCAGGCTGTGGGGGCCTGCAAGTCAAAGCCTCTGTGTACATGAATCATGTTTCTGCTTTCTGCTTGGATTCACTGTCACATGAGGCAGAAAATGGGCAGATGGGAGCAATGCTCCCTCTCCATAGCAGGTAAAAACTTTGGCATCCGGTGTGAGGTACTCTTGGCGATACACATGGTGCAGGAGTTACCCATTCCCCAATGCAGTCACCTGTGCCATTTGCCACTTTGTCTGGAGGCCTCAGGTGAACCATGCCTGCAGTGATACCATGTACAAAACTCTGGATAAGGGTGTGGTAAGAATATACGCAATGCCACCCTCATTCTGATGGCCACATTTGTGTGTGGCTTCATCAAGCTGTGTGTGGCCTCTTGATACGCAAACACTAAGCATCAAAATTCTACCTGTTCCCAGTACAGGGAAGGACGGATCTGGCCTCGCACTGCTCCAATTAATTAGACGGTATGCATCATCTGTACCTCATGGAAAGATTTGCAAAAGAAACACCTTTGACCACATGTTTATCAGACAGTGGTCAGCACGTAATGTAAAGGAAAGGGTGGATCCTGACATGCTGTTCTCTGAGCAAACTGTCAAAGTCATCACCAGAGCTTTCCAACAGGCACCAAGACATTGCTTGGCTAATGGTGAGAAGGGCAAAGCACATCAGACCCTTCATGTATACCTGGAGACTCTGTGCCACCACACTCTGCCCTCAATGTGGTTGCAGGGGTATGGAGACTGTCACACATCTTCTTCTGGAATGTGCCGTTGCAAAGGAAGTCTGGGAGAAAAAAACAGTGGTTTTTATCAAGGTTCATCCTGAGCTGCTCGGTGACGCAGGACTCTGCGCTCGACAGTCTGTTCCCTGGGACACACACAGAAACAAACATTGACTGTGCCTGGAGGACCATCAACTTGGTGAAAGATGCTTATTGGTCTGCCCGAAACCTGTTGGTCTCCAGAACAAGGAGTTGACATCGACCGAGTGTTGCGGACTGGCACATTCTAAGGTCCAGGACTGTGTGCTGAGATATGCACTGAAGCATGGGATAGCTGCTGCCAAGGTGCAGTGGTAAAGACCATGGTCTAAGGCTTTTCTGCCAAAGTTCAATAGAGGGCTGTACAGTTACATGACCCTTTCGGTTGTTCAAAACTTATGTAAATAGTGTCCTGCATGAGTCGAAAATGCCATTGTTAACTGCAGGAAAGCCATGAGGAATGTCAAATTTGAATGTGTTTGGTTTTTTGCCTCCACAAAGGCTGTACAGAACTGTTTTAGTACCTTGTGTATGTGCATAAGGATCATTTTTATGAATAAATTATATTTTTGCAATTTAAAATGTCTATCTTGTAAGTTTAACATTGGACTGTACTAAATGCAATGCAGGACACACTCACCAAGTTAGTTACACAACAAGACTGAAGCTGAATTAAAGATGGAGACATGTCCTTGTTATCAGAATGCTGTATGTCTCATTGTATGGCAGAGTATGTTCAGCCCCAATCTGCAAAATATTCCACCAGTGACACTTCTGAGACCTAAGAATCTCTTTCGTTCATAATGTTCTCAATGCAGGGCATTTCCATCGAGTAGCCTAAGCCCTGTCACTGGTGAGATGCTGATTACTGTGTCTGACTTTCTAAGAATACAAGAATGAATGCAAAAGAAAGAGCTAATGTCCAGCCCAGGACCAGCAGCAGACAGCTTCAGTGGATGAGGAGAACCCAGTTCAGTGAGAAGTCACAGCAACAGCCACATCAAGGTTCAAAAGAGGACCAGAGTTTGTCAGTTCTGACTCCATTTCTTGGGTTTGAGTGCAATGCAATGTCAATGCAGGCTCCCAATGTGTCTGAACACTGTTGCAGAACTATGCTGGAGACTAGTGCAGGTCTTGAGGGTTGCAGGAGGGGGAGGCCACCCTGTCCCATTAGCTGTGAAGTTGATTGTTACTCTGAACTTCTGTTCGACTGGGTCCCTCTAGGGAGTGATGGGATCTCTCAGTTGTGCACCCACAAATGCATCAGGATAGCTACCAATACCATCAATGCAAGATCACAACAATTTATTTTGTTTCCTGGTAGCGAGGTCAGTGCTGCAGCCCTGGCATTAGAATTTGGAAAGGTAGCTCTTTCCCCCAGATACAGGGTTCCACTGACACATGGCGCTGAGAGTTGTACCAGAACGCTGTGGGTTACAACATCAACAGGAAGGGATTCCATTCCTTTAATGCTCAGATGATATGTGATCACCATCACCACTTCCTGGAGGTATATGCTGACTAGCCTGGCAGCTGCCACAACTGCTACAATCTACAGCACTCTTATGTACTTGGTGCATTTGAGGGTCCAGGAGCTTTACAAGGCTAATTACTTGGGGCAAGGGTTACCCATCATGACCACGTCTCAACACACCATTGTACAATGTTCTGACTGATGTGGAGCACAGATGCCATGTTACTAATGCTTTGAACAGGGCCATGGTAAAACAAACAATGGAGTTGGCCTGGTCTGAAAGGTGCCTACAGTATAGGTTGGTAAGAATGTGTTGTATAATCCTAGCATGCTGTGCTCTACATAATTGGAGCTGGGAGCATGGTGATGTGTTGAATGTTGAGAAAACAAGGGACCAGCACCAGTCTTCCAAGGAGAAGAACAAGGATGCTGGGAAGGAGGAAGCTGTCCCTGTGAGTGATAGAGTTCTACAGCATCACTGCTACAAGCCAGGTAAGACCAAATTGAGTACATGAGAGCTGGGAGCAGCCATGCAATTGTCACTAGTCATGATACCACCATTTGGTTTGCATTGCCAGGGTGACCTGAAGCTTCTGTTCCTGTTATTTATGTTCACCTTCGGAGCCTGTGATTAAAAGATCATGGTTAGAATAGTCTGATTGCCTGCCTTCAGCCAAGCAACATCTTGGTGCTTGTTAGAAAGTTTTGGTGATGAGGCATTCTATCAAATGACTTTGATGTTTCCTTACTGGACAATAATAAGATGCAAGTCTGCAGAGGGTACTGGGAACAGAGTAATGGTGACTTAGAGAGGGCATTTAGACAAATGTAATAAGGATGAGTAAACTGTGCATCCATGTGATTAAGCAGCAACGACAGTGAGATAATAAGATTGTAGGTTTGAGGCAGTATAAGTCAAGCTGTGAGCAACATGGATTGGTGGCTGCTCTATCATTATCCTACCAGTGAGGGGCAATAGCCGATTGCCAAAACGTGTCCAAAAAATGCACCAGCCTTCCAAAGAGGGTGTGGGTAAAAGGGATCATGGTCATCTAGTAGATAACTGTTGAGTGGTGAGTTTTTCTGGAATGGTGTGTGGTAAGATTGGTTTAGAATTGGACCTGAGGGATGCCATTGAGATGGAATGGATAGTTAATGAGGTGAGTTTGATAAGATGTGCCAAAATTTCTCACGAGGCCTTGTGGCAAGAAACATTCCAAAAACACGATGCGACTTGTGTTTAATCAAAACAACATAAGATTAAGCCCCACTTGCTCATTGGATGAAAATTGCCCTCATTAGCTTCAACAGATTCCATTTAGCTTATATTAATTCCAGAGCTATTTTTTCTAGATATTGTTGCTTGAAGATAATTTCTGACATTATCTTTCCTTCTTTCAAAAGGCAGCAATTAATTCAAGGGGAATTTAAGATGAAAGGTGCTTTTGCCTTCATAGTTGACTCCAGGATTAGTGTCAGGAGAATGGGCCTAGATGCTTTTTGTTTTCTAGTTGTGGGCCAAAGTGTAGCTGCTTGAATGTGATGTAAATCACCTCCGAGGAACAGTTTATACAGACAATGCATCAGTTTACATTTTTTTAATTCACTCATGGGAAGTGGGTGTCACTTACCAGGCCAGCATTTTTGGCCATCCCTAATTGGTTAATTCAAGAGTCAGCGTTACATATCTGTTTTGATCTGATAAAATCTGCTATTGACCAAAAATTCATTAAATCAGTGATAGTATTGTGATAAAACAATACTTTGAAACTACTGAAAGATAAATGAAAAATGCTGAGTCAGTTGATGCATGAAAATTGTACTTCATTTCTCAATTCAACAGTGAAAACCAAAGGTTAATACCAGGAAGGGCTTGTTGATATATGGGAGCATAGCCTCACATAAAATCAAATCAATTAAAAAAACATCCCATTCAGTCAACATTCGCTTCTTGTTATACATGGATCTTCAGGCAGCGAATCTGTGTACCCATGGCGTTGGCCTGGAGCTGATGTTTTTCCCCCTTTTGACATATCCCAGTGAATTACATGATCATTTGTCATAGACAAGGGATTTCTATCCACTATCCGAGTTTCTGAGCGGTACATAGGCGTTTTGTGCCCAATTTCTTGTGGATAACAAGGATTTTGGTATAATTCATATGTTGGCCTGTATGTAAACTTTCCTAAGAATAACTTTGTCACTTCTGTAAGATAAGAAGCCATTATCATCCCATAGTAATTAGTTTGCAGACATTAGGAGATTGTTTATAATCTGAGAGCTCAAATGATAAGGGTAAGCTCTTGAGGTGCACTGGTAGTGTCCCAGTTTCTCAGATGGCAGGTCAGGTTTCAAGTCCCACGTGCTCCAGGGGTCTGTTATAAAATCAGACTAGGTCGATTTAAAATTTCTAGGTGAAGGGGGCTGGGAGGAAGTCTATGTAGAGCATCTACATTGATATGACACCTGAATTGAATTTCTTGCTTCTATGTTTTGTATTCAAATGGAATTCTATTTAAAAATGACAATATGACAGCACGGTGGCTCAGTGGTTAGCACTGCTGCCTCACAGTGCCAGGGAACTGGATTCGATTCTACCCTTGGGCAACTGTCTGTGTGGAGTTTGCACGTTCTTCCCCATGTCTGCTTGGGTTTCCTCCAGGTGCTCTGGTTTCCTCTCACAGTCCAAACGTGTGCAGGTCAGGTGGATTGGCCATGCTAAATTGCCCATAGTGTTCAGGGATGTGTAGCTTAGGTGGGTTATAGGGGGATGGGTCTGGGTGGGATGCTCCAAGGGTTGGTGTGGGCTTGTTGGGCCAATGGGCCTGTCTCCATACTGTAGGGATTCTATGAAAGAAAACGGCCTGAACTCATGTAGTACATTTGGTAGCCTCACAACACTAGCACTTATGGAGCACCTTTAATATAATAGAATGATCCAAGGTATTTTACTGGAGTATTATCGATTTATTCACTGAGCCACATAAGGAGACATTAGGACAGGTGACAAATCCTTTGGTGTTGGGTTTTATGGAGCATCTCAAACGATCAATGATGGAAAGGTGGAGAGGGTTAGGGAAGACAACAGAACATGACCACGACCAAAATGGAAGGATGAAAACTGGGTAAAAGCAAAATACTCTGGATGCTGAAAACTGCAGATCAGAAAGAGCTGCAGAAACTCTGTACGTCTGGCAGCATCTGTGGAGAAACAGAAACAGAGTTAACATTTCGGGTCTGATATGACTTCTTCAGAACATGCTCTGATGTGTTATATCAGACGAAAATTGAGATTGTATTAAAGAAATGAATTACAGGAATACGGAACTCTCATACGGTGTAGGACTGAAGAAGATTGCAGAGACAGAGACAGCAAGGCCCCGGAAGGATTTAGAAACAAGGATGATAATTTTAGTATAGAGGTGCGCCCTGACCCGAATCCAATATAGGTTGGTGATCACAGGGTGATAGGTAAATGGGATTTGAGTTAAGTAAAGAAAAAACTTTAACAAAAGTAGAAAGTGCTAGAGAAATTCAATAGGTCTGGCAGAATCTGTGGAGATAGAAACAGAGTTCGCATTTTGTGTCCAGTATGGCTCTGTTTCAGAACTGCTACAAGTGAATCTCCATAAGTGGGATTCATAACAAAGGCAGCCTGAAAGCTTTCTGGATCGCAAAGCATGTTCATTCTGTAATTATAAGAGGGCTAGTGGCACTGCTTCCTCACAGTGCCAGTGACCCGGTTTCAATTCCAGCCTTTGGTGACTGTCCATGTGGAGTTTACACGTTCTCTCCATGTCTGCATCGGTTTTTGCCGGATGCTCCGTTTTCCTCCCACAATCCAAAGATGTGCAGGCTTGGTGGATTAGTCACACTAAATTGTGCTGTAGTGTCCAGGAATGTGCAGTCCAGGTGGATTAGCCACGGCAATTATGGGGTTATGGGAATAGGGTAGGGGGCTGTGTTTGGGCGGGATGCTCTTCAGAGGGTCGATGCAGATGGGCTGAATGGCTTCTTTCCACGCTGCAGGGATTCTATGATTCTACTAATTAAGGTAGGAAATGCATTGTGTGACTCTATTATCCTGATACGCACCACTGACAGACTTTGAACAGATTTAGCAACTCAAAACTGGGCATCTGTGCAGTGCTATGGGGCATCAGCAGCAGAAGAATTGTATTACCTCATGGCCCAACAAAACCCTCGTTCCACCATGAAAAGTAAACAGGGACATCAGAAGAACATTCAAGGGGCAGCATCAATTCTTTTGTTCACATTCAGATTAAGATTGAAATGAGACCAGGAGCTGAGTGACCCTGGACAAGCACAAACTGAACATCAATGAGCAGGTTATTACTTTACAAGTGCCTCTGATGGTACTGTTAATGACCCTTTCAATCACCTTTACTGATAATTTAATGTAGACTGATAGGGTGGTAATTGACCAGTTTGGATTTGTACTGCTTCTTGTGGACAGGGTATTCTTTGGCAGTTCAATGTTTAAAATGAAGTGTCAACACAGAAAAGCTACAATACAGGACTACTTGCATGCCAGCAGCAGAACCAGCATTCAATAGGCAGGGTTAATTGATCTCATTTCCAGTTGGTCACATCTAAGCTCTGCAGTCCTGTGACACCAGGTCATGATTCGTGGTGAGCAATTAAATATCTAACAGGAAGAGAGGGGTCCACAGGTATCTCCATCCTCAGTGATACAGGAGCCCGGCAAGTCAGCGTGAAAGATAAGACGAAAACATTTACAACCATCTTCAGCCAGAAGTGCCAAGTGGACAACTCATTACAACCTTCTCCAGAAGTCTCCAACATCACAAATGGCAGTCTTCAGCCAATTCAATTCATTCCAAGTGATTTCAAGAAATGGCTGAAGGGACTGGATGATACAAAATCTATGGGCAACGTTCTGGCGATAGTAATGAAGGTCTCTGCCTCAGGACTAGCCTTGTCCCTAGACAAGTTTCTCTAGTACAGCTACAACACTGGGGTCTACCCAACAATGTGGAAAATTGCAGACTTCATTACAGCCTTGGTTTGAATAGGAGCGAAAGAGCTGAGCTCCATAGGTGAGGTTAGAGTTACTGCCTTTGATATCAAGGCAACATTTGACCGAGTGTGCCATTGAGGAGAACCATTACAAATTAAGACAGTGACATTACCAATACATTACTGTCTCACCCTGTTTCTATGATTGATCCGAGGCTGAAACTGTGTGGTGCTGGCAAAACCCAAACTGAAAATCAGTTAGCAAGTTACATGTGAACAAATGTCACGAAATAACACTGTCAATGACAATTTACATTGCTTTTCTGTTGGGACGGTAATTGTCTATTTTGGTTTTGTCTTGCTTTGTACACAGGATAAATCTTGTCAATTTTCCACACTGTCAGGTAGATGCAAGGGTTAAAGCTGCACTGGAGCAGTTAATGTCAAAAATCCTGATGATTACATCTCGATCAGCCTGAACTCTTGGCAATACTGCTGTTCAGTGTAAGATCTGTAATCTGTCCAACTACTGCATATTTTTTACACGGAAAGCGATGGCAGTGTTGCCCCATGCAGTTCATAGCATCTGTCACTTCCTTTATTTATCTATGAATCGCAGACTGACTGATCTTGCAGGCATCCCTCTTAACAGCATCATGCAATGAAAACAACACAGCTATAAGAAATGTTTATGCCAAATTGGGAGTTCTGGGCATTTCAGAATATATCCAAATATTTTAAATCTTAATTAATGAACTGCAGCTGGAAACCATTGTTTATCTTATAATAGTTTTGGTGCATAAGGATAGAAAAAGGATTCCATATTCTTTAAAAATGTAATTAGTGATGTCAGGCCCACAGAGTAATACCTGTGTTTTTCATGAAAACGACATGTTACTTTGAAAACAAATGAAGGTTGGCACTCTGTTTTGAAACAAGATGGAGTTGAGGTCAAGTGACCGGTTCCATGTCTGCCAATATACATGGAGCTGCACAAGACTGGAAGTTAGCCTCTTTGTCTGGACAGACCATTAAAATGCACAAGGCATTTTGGGGACATTCCATTGAGAAGACATAAAATGTAATAGATCTTTCCTGTGGATTTAATTGCTGCGATCATATCTCCAACAGCTAGTGCACAGTGGTCCTGGCAACTGAATGGAATGCAACAAAATGTTAATGAACAAGGAATGCAAATAGCCTCAAATCAAACCCTATTGTGTATCAATACTCAGGTTGCTTAGGACCATATACATAGAAAACTATAGTCTCCTGATGTTGATAAATAGAATCAAGGCAATGAATAGAATCAAGAAAAAAGGGGCTTTATCAATTCTCGAAAACTAAGAAGATAACTAAGAGAAAATTTGGACTCATGTAAGACTAAAAAGGTAACCTGTGTATAGGGACAGAAGAATGAATACTTTATGTCCATCTCCACAAAAGCAGGAGACAATGTAGATATAGTAAATAAGGAGAAAAGTGTGGCAATTTGATATAATAAAGGGAGAGAGGAAGTATCGAAAATGGATAATTATCCACAACTAAATAAAATGCATCCCAGGCTATTTAAAGGAATCAGGGGGAAAATGGCAGAAAATCTGAGAATCATTTTCCAGTCCTCACTGGCTACAAGTGTAGAGCTGGAGGATTGAAGGATTACTAACATTGTACCTTTATTTAAGAGAGCAAGAAATAGATCAGTTATTCTAACCTCAACAGTGGGCAAATCAATGGAATCAAATCTGAGAGAGAGGATAAATTGCCACTTTGAAGGCACAGAGAAATGAAGGGTAGTGTTGGAAGCTGGGGTCCCTTTAATACTGATATTTTCTAATAGTTCCTGTGTGGTATGAAATCTTATTTAACCGTTGTTACACGAGGGCCAGTATATATCACAAGCATGTGTCTAAGAACTATATAGCCAAGTATACCCTGATACAGTGCAGCATTTAGAAAACTACAAGCTTTGTTCCCAAAAAGAATGAAAACTGACATTCAAATTAAAATAGGCAATTAAGAAACAATTATCTAGACATCATGCAAAGCTATCATGTAGCTAGTAGCTGGGAGGATACAAAGGGGTGATATACACAACAGAAACTACCATCCACTAGAATGCTTGTTGTGCAGACACCGTAGGATAAAGACCTTGTCAGGGAGCTGTCTTCATTAGATGGAAAATGGACTAGAAGAAATTGAGGAAAAACCAGGGAAGAGTTAATATTCAGTTAGTGAGCAGGATACTGCTTTCACAACTTTAATGAGATTGACACATTCATCCCAACCACCTGATCATCCCCTGGCATCAACGAACCATCCCTAATTGTCATGAGTTTTTTTTTTGTCTAATTAACTAACGTACAATTTCTAAACTGCTGTTTCTTTTCAAACTCACAAAACTATCTGAATATTCCTTCCTAGTGTTTGAATGCCGACATTAGGTAACTGTGCTGATGAACCCAAAGAGTTGTTAAAGGAAGATTGTATCTGACTAAAAACCAAAGAACTGCAGATGCTGTAAATCAGGAACAAAAACCAAGTTGCTGGAAAAGCTCAGCAGGTCTGGCAGCATCTGTGAAGAAAAAATCAGAGTTAACATTTCGGGTCCGGTGACTCTTCCTCACCGGACCCGAAACGTTAACTGTGATTTCTTTTCACAGATGCTGCCAGACCTGCTGAGCTTTTTCAGCAACTTGGTTTTTGATCGTGACTGACTATCTTGATTGAATTTTTGAAGAAGTAACATGAAGGATATATAAAGATAATGCAGTTAATTTGGTCTCCAGGAATTTTTAACAAGGCTTTTGACAAGGCCCCACATGGCTTACTGGTTGAAAACAAAAAAAAAACACAATGAGGTTCAGAAGAATCAAAATATTCATTCATGCCTCAAAATAAAATTTGCTCAGGTGGCAGGAAACAAAGGATACTTGCTGACTAATGATTTTGTGACTGGAAAGATGTTTAAAGAGACATTCAACAGGAGCCCGAACAAGGTGCCTGCTTGCTGTGGTATATATTAATGACTTAGATTTACATATAGTGGCCATGATCAAGAAGATTTAAGGTACCACAAAAATCGGCCATGTGGTTGATAGAGAAAAGGATAGCCATAGACTGCAGGAAGTTATTAATGATCTGGTCAGGAATACAGAAAAGTGGAAAACAGAATTCAACCTAGAATTTATCTTTGAGTCTTGGAAATATACACAGTTCTTTCAGTATCGCTGGGTCAAAATCCTGGAACTGCTCCCCCAACAGCATTGTGAGCATCAATACAGTGTGGAGCTGGAGAAACACAGTAGGTCAGGCAGCATCAGAGGAGCAGGAGAGTCGAGTTTCGAGCCTAGACCCTTCACCAGGATTGCTATCTCTGAGCATTGTGAGCGTAACTGCACCAAGTGGACTTCAGTGGTTCAAGAAAGCAGCTCACCACCATCTTCTCAAGGGCGAAGAGGAGTGGGAAATACATGCTAGTCCAGCCAGTAATACCCACATTCAATGAATGAAAAAAAAAATAAGTTGATGCATTTGGGGAGGTCAAACCAGGCAAAAGCATACAGAATTAATAGGACAATACTGAGATGTAAAGAGGAAATAAGGGATCTTGGAGTGAATGGTGCTGGATCCACTGCCTTTCATCATTTATATAAATGATTTGGATGTGAGAAAAGGAGGTATGGTTAGTAAGTTTGCAGATGAAACCAAAAATGGTGGTGTAGTGGACAGTGAAGAAATTTACAGCAGAGTACAACGAGACCTTGATCAGTTCAGGGCGGCATGGTGGCTCAGTGTTAGCATTGCTGCCTCACAGCACCAGGGACCCGGGTTCGATTCCTTGGGTGCCTGTCTGTGTGGAGTTTGCACATTCTCCCTGTGTCTAGGTGGGTTTCCTTCGGGTGCTCTGGTTTCCTCCCACAGTTCAAAGATGTGCGGGCTAGGTGGATTGGCCATGCTAAATTGCCCATAGTGTTCAGGGATGAGTGGATTAGGTGGGTTATGGGGGACGGGTCTGGGTGGGATGCTACGAGGGTCAGTGTGGACTTGTGGGCCGAAGGGCCTATTTCCACGCTGTAGGGATTCTATGATTCTATTCTATTCTAGTTGTGCTGATGGGCCAAGGAGTGGCAGGTGATGTTTATTTAAATAAATGTGAGGTACTGCATTCTGGTAGGGCAAATCAGGGCAAGACTTATACACTTAATGGTAAGGTCCTGGGGAGTGTTGCCACAGAACGAGACCTTGGGATGCAGGTTCATAGTTCCTTGAAAGTGGAGTTGCAGGTGGACAGGGTAGTGAAGAAGGCATTTGGTATGCTTGCCCTTATTGGTCAATGCATTAAATATAGGAGTTAAATGTCATATTGAGGCTGTACAGGACATTGGTTTGGCCACTTTTGGAATACTGCTTTCAATTCTGGTCTTCTTGCTATAGTAAAGATATTGTTCAACTTGACGTGCAGACGAGATTTATAGGGATGTTGTTGGGGTTAGAGAGTTTGAGCTATTGGTAGATACTGAATAGCCTGGAGTTGTTTTCCCTGGAGCCTTGAAGGTTGAGGGTTGATCTTCTAGAGGTTTATAAAATCATGAGGGGCATGGATAGGGTAAATAACCAAGGATTTTTTTCCCAGGGTAGGGGACCCCAAAACTAGAGGGCATAGGTTTGAGGTGAGAGGGGTCAGATTTAAAAGGGACCTAAGAGGCAACTTTTTCACACAGAGGGTATTCCAAACATGTATGGAATGAGCAGACAGAGGAAGTGGTGAAGGCTGGTGCAATGACAACTTTTAAAAGCCATCTGGATGAGGACATGAATAGAAACTGTTCAGAGAGATGTAGGCCAAATGCTGGCAAATGGGAATAAATTAGTTTAGGATATCTGGATGGCATGGACAAATTGGACTGAAGGGTCAGGTTCCATGTTGTATGACTCAATGACTCTAGGTGTCCATAGATCCTTGAAGATAGCAGGATGAATCAATAACGTTGTTATGGGCCTTGTCACTGAACACAAAACATCAACTTTGATTTATCTCCAAAGATGCTGCCATACCTGCTGAGCCTTTCCAGCAATTTCTGTTTTTGTTTCGGATTTCCAGCATCTGCAGTGCCTTCGGTTTTTATTTAGCCTTTCCTTTCTTAGTTGAGGTAAAGAATATAAGAGCTGAGAAGTTAGGTAGGGCTGTAAAAATCATTGGTCAGGCCATGATTTGAATACTGCATGCAGTTCTACTGATCTAATTACAGAAGGGATGCAATGGCGTTAGAGAGGGTTCAGAGAAGATTTATGACAATGATGCCAGGACTGGAAAGTTGCAGTAATGAAGAAAGATTGGATATGCTGTGTTTCTAATTCTTGGAACACAGAAAGCTGAGGGAAGACTTTATTGAAATGTTCAAATTTGTAGGGGCCTGGATGGAGTGGTTGAGAATGGCCTATTTCGCAGAAAGGTCAATGACTAGCGGCTATGGATTTAAAGTGTTTGGGAGAAAGATTAAAGAGGAGATAAGGAAAAGCTTTTCTGCTCAGAGGGCAGAAGGGATCTGGAATTCATGGCCTGTAATAACAGTAGAGACAGAAAGCCTCAACTCATTTAAAAGATGCCTGGATTTTCACTTTGAAAGCTGTAACCTGCAGGCTATGGACCAAAAGCTGTTCAGTGGAATTAAGGTGGGTGGCTTGTTTTTTAGCTGATGCAGATACTATGAGAAGGGCAGTTCTGCAAACTTGCTATTGTTTCTCTGACCTGAGACAAATCAGGTCACGATAAGAAACGTTTGCCAACATACATTTTGATGGTCAGTCAGGAAGTTAATCTGACTGTCGAGGAGACTCAGAGAGAAGAGATCCAGTTTAGCAAGAGAAAGATGCTCACTAGAATCCATAAGCAGGCAGAGAAATGGGGCTAGTCTTTCATTTACCAGTTTGATCAACCAAGCCAGATCTTTGCTTCGGGGCACAACTGCACTTCAACAGGACCAAGACAGAAGCCTACTTCTGCAGTAATAAGCAATTGCAAATTTATTACCTGAAACTCCTACCTTCTGTTTCTTCAATGAACTAAAGGGGAACCATCACACCCGCAATGTGTCAAGCTTCCTTACTGAAAAACTCATGTATAAATGTGAATGTTGTGACTAAAAAAAAAACACACTTGCATGCTACCTTCTTGTAATTACCTTTCTTTGGGATGCCGACACTGACACGTGTGGTTGAGTGGGAGCTGTTCTGAATATGTTCAAATGTTCAGAAGTAAAACGTTCATTCTTTGTTTTTCAAAATAAGTTACACAGAAGTGTTTTTGTTGGCAGTAGCAGCACTTCACAGTTTAAAACACTTCTTTAAAACACAAGTATCATCAGTCACTTTGGAGGTAGCAAAAGGGACCCCTGTCCGAGTCGATACAGACTGCACATTCTCCTGATATCCAAAGAAATTGGGGAATCAGTTGATCCAACACGAGAAAAGTGCTTCTGATTGTGCTAAGAGCGTGCTATCAATTCTGACAGTACCATGCCCACGTGATAAGTGGAATGTAAGGTGTCAGGTCATTGTGGATTGTATACCATTGATTTATACTTAACACTTTTCACTCAATTATCTTCAGAGTTTTGGAAGATGTTTCATATAATTGTACCTTCCTGCAAATTTACTACTTCACCTATTCACCTATTCATCTCTCAGAGGAGACCAAATAAATTGAAGAGATCTGTGAGTGCAAATTGTGCATCATCTGTTGAAGGACACAGCTAAATAATGTTACAGACATCTGGCGTAGTATATTAAAAGATAAAATATTCACATAGCAAACAACCAGAAGCTTCCAAGGATATGGAGTCAAGGTTTAACAGGATCCTTATCATACAGGGTGACTAAAGTTGCGAAGATGTGAGCACCAGCAGTTTAATTACCACAAAAATGTGCATAGCACTGATCAGTGATGGGAGTAGAATAGGTGCAAAGACTCAGGATTAAAGAGACTGTAAGGAGACGAGACTGATAGCAAGGTTTGATTTATTTTATTAACTAATAAGTTGTGAGTATCGCTGGCAAGATCATGTGTGTACTTCCACAGTTTTCCTTAGCTGACTATCTTGCTTGGCCATTTCAGAAGGAAATTAAGAATTAATTACATTTACTTTGGGTCTATAGTTTCATGTAGCCCAGCAAGTTTCCCTCCTTAAAGGACATTAAACCACAATGAGATTTGAATTCACATTTCCTGGATTATCTGTTCGGTCTTAGAAATATGATAAGAATATATATAATCAACCTTGTTCAGACATGCTATGATATACCCCAACAGCAGGTGTGTCTTGAATCCAGACCTTCTAGCTCAATGACAGGGACACTACCATTGCATGACATTAGCTTTATAATACTATGAGGTTCACTTGGGGAATAATAGCGCACTGTGAGTGTAATCACTTTAAGGCTCTGTAACTGAAAGTGGAGTAGGGGAATAAGAGTGGGATGCAAAGAGTATCACAATAAAAGAAGCTTCTGTTTGGGAAAGAAGAGGCTGAGGGGAGATTTATAAATGAGGAATTAAATTTTTAATTCAATTTTATTCAGAATTTAGAGTTCAGCAATTCTCAAATGTTACTTTCACAAAAGTATTATTTTTAAACCAGCTTAAGAACTTTCTTTGAAAGGTGGTTTTTTTTGTAACAAAGTCCTCTTGCCAAGGATGGAAAGATAGATTAAAAAATCAGAAGAAAGCTTTAAGTTTTAACAAAGCTGTACAAAACCATATGAAAGAACAGTTTAGTTCACGGTAAGTTAAACATTATTTCTAAAGGGAAAAAATATCCCTTGCCTGTTATAATGTTTTAGCATGGCCAGTCCTTTGCTTTTTTGTAAAGGCAGTATAAAGTTGCATCAATGGAGGTGAAAGTCAGTGTAAAGGCAAAACTGCAGAACAGTATTTTCTTCATTTTGGAGGATTTGCATAATTTATTCTTTCCGTACATGTAAAGTTTACTGTTACACGCTACAAATCTATCAAAAACACCCTAAATAATAACATAACGATCAGTTATGTAACGATTCAGTTGCTACAGAATGTATCTGACATTTTCAATTCAAGATGATAAGGATAGTTGATTGTTTTCAGATGAGTCTTCAAACATACATTTGTTTTATAGTTTAAATTCCATTTAACCCTGATTAAATATAATCTAAATAAGAGACCTGTAAAAGCCAATTTCTTGTGAGAATGTACCATTTATGAGTGCAAAACTGTACCTTATTTTGGAGCTAATACTTTGAATAAAATGAATAAAGCCTCACAGTAATTTTATGCCAGCAGCATGCTCTCTAAGTTACTAATTACATGAACCTCAACTAAAGGCAATGGCTGGCAAAAAATATTCTCATAACTAACTCATCAAAATCAAAATCAGTTTTGGATCCACTCCTCCAGATTACCATATAGGCCGAAGAGATGCAAATGTACATCAACAGTTTTTTTTAGGGGAGAAAGGGAGAACTTTTCTTTTAAAAAAAGGATTAAAAATAAGGTTTGAACTTTAAGAAATATTATTTAGTAAAATAATTTCTTTCTTGAAAGGACAAGAAGTATGGGCCATGATTTTTGTACTGTGATGTTTACAATTTGATTTGATTTAGATCATTGTATTCATTATTTGCATGCAAAAATAGATGTAACGTGAGATCTACATCTTGTTACGATCTGCATTTGAGTATAAAAAAACCGTTCTACCAAGACATGAAGGTAATTTGAATTTTAATTGTTTCCCTTCAGAAATATTGTTTCATTTTCAGTTTACACAAAATCTGACAATATAATTGGAGGTGATTATCTATAACATCATTCGAGTGAATGCAAATGATTTATATGCGAGGAAGCCATTTCAAATATTATTTACTTTTGCATTAATTGCTCCGTGTTTAATATTATAAGGGATTATAAATTCTATTTAGAGATTGTTTTACAGGTACTTAGACAGAGTTGTATTGAACATTTTATCGCCAATTTATATGTAGGAGAGTTTTTCACCTTCAGCAACCCTCGTGCAGGCTGTCCAGGAACATAGGATTAGGAATAGAACATTCAGCCCAGAGAGCCTGCATTGTCATTCAATATGATCATGACTGATTGAACATTTCAATGCCTTTATGTGTCACGGTAGCACATTTTAAATTCCTGTGTGTGTCACTTTCCCTGATTTATATATCAAATCAAACTATTAGTGGCCAGAGAGTGAGCTCACTGTTCTGACATTAGGTTCTCTTGAAGCTTGATATCCTATGTCCATCTCAGAAGGAGCAGCAGCCCAGACTTTAGGTAAGGGAGAGGCTGGACTCAGCAGCGAGTCCACCATTGTGGAAGGAGAACGAGGTCCATGATGATAATTGTGATCAGGCAGGTGGGGAGAGCCTCACAGACTGCCTGGAGGCCCGCTGATACTCCATCTACTCTGGGAATCCTACCCTGAAGCTTCTAACTTGGAAAATAGGCTGTAATTGGCCTGTAACTACCATAAATTAGTTTCCTGCTGCTAATAAACAGGTGGTCGGCTAATTCCAAATCCCCACCCAGAAAACTGTTCCAGCAACAGCTGGCCAACAATGCAAACCTATGAGCCTTCAAAGAGCTGTTACCCCACCCCATAACACCCCATAATGAGCTGAAACCTAGAGCCCCATTTGTGATTGTGAGCAACTGATGAAACCTCATAACAAAATCTGCGAAATGAGGTGGATCCAAGAACAGAGTAACTAGGAGCATGAATAGGTTATTCAGCCTCTTGAGTGCACTTCACAGTTTGATCATGGCATTACTGTGGTTTCAACTTTTCATTCCAATTTACACCCCTTATCCCTTAACTTCATTGTCAATCAAAAATCTAATTAACTCAGCCTTGAATACATTTGATGATTCTACAATCCAGGCTCTACTGCTCTCTGGGAAAGAGAATTCCACAAACTAATGACTGTCTCTGAAAAAAAGAATTCTCTTCATCATCATCCTAAATGGGAGGCCATTTTTTTTTATACTGTCGTGCTGGATTCAAAATGTTAACTCTCTTTCTCTATCCACAGATGCTGTCATTTCTACTGATTTTCTCCAGCACTTTCTGTCTTTATTCCAGTATTTCTGGCCTGTACCGTGGGGGAAATATCTTTCATTATCAACCCTGTAAAGTCCCATCAGGACCATATATGTTTCAAAGAGACAACTTGTCGTTGTTCTAATAGATAAAATAGATAAACCCTGACTAATACTGTCTTATAAGATAACCCCTTCTTCACAGGAATGGGTTGAGTGAACTATTTCTGATGCAACTGTAAACTTTCTTATAAGAAGATTTAAGATGTAGTAGTGCAGAGCTGGTGCCACAAAGACCCTTTACAGTTGGAAGCAAGCGTCCCTGCTTTACTTCTCTATTTCCCTTGTGATAAATGCCATCATTCTATCCGCCTTTCTGATCACCTACTGAACCTGCACACTAACACTATGTAATCCATGCACCAGGATTCCCCGATCCCTCTGTACAACAAAGTTCTGAATTCTCTCTCCATTTGAATTATATACTATCTGTTCTTCCTGCAAAAGTGCAAAGTTGACGTATTCTCACATTATACTACATATGTCAGATTTTGGTCTGCTCACTTAATTTACCTATATTCCCTTGTAGACTCTGTATATCCTTGTGACAACGTATTTTCCGATCTATCATTGGGCCATCGTCAAACAAGGCATTCAATGCCTTTGTCCAAGTCACACATGTAGATCATAAATAGTTGATCCCTCCATTCCCTGGGCACTGATTCTATCACAATCCACAGCTTCCAGTTTTCCAGTCCAAATGGACTCGCTTAGAATCATAGAATCCCTATTGTGCAGAAGGTAGCCATTAGGCCCATCAAGTTTGCATTGATGCTTAGAGCATCCCACCCAGACGCACTCCCCTACACTATCCCTGTGACGGCACGAGCAGCGAGCCTTGGAGCAGCATGTGGGTTGCAAGGCCCCGGAGCTGTGCACAGGCAGCAAGTTCTGAGCGGAGAGCGGCAGAGGGGAGGCAGTCCTGGAGCTTACTTTGGAGCAGCTGATGCCGGTACGAAGAGGACTGGGGATTGGACTGGAGCGGGGATGGCTGTTGGACCGGGGTCTGGTGTAGTCAGTCAGACCACGTACGGAGTCCCTGCACTGAGCTGCTACAATGTAATGTCTATTTGAAATTTTCTTCCTTACTTTAATGTCAATCCTTTAATCTTGTACTATTTTAAACTTATTTTTCAACTCTATAAAGAAGTGTGATTACTTTTAGTCCACTGCTGTATCCAAGAATTGTACTTAGGCACTTGTACCTAGGGTGTCACCATACGAAAGGAGACATTGTAAAAGCATTTCACTGTATTCCTACAATGGAGTACATGTGACAGTAAAAAGATATTCCATCTATATTCTGTAATCTATTTAGCACGGCCAATCCACCTAACATGCAGATCTTTAGACTGCGGGAGGAAACTGGTCCACGCAGACTTGGAAAGAATGTGCAAACTCCACACAGACGGTTACTCAAGGCTAGAATCCAACTTGGGCCCTGGTGCTCTGAGGTAGCAGTGTTAACCACTGAGCACAGTGCTGCCCTCTGTGCCTATGTTCTGCCTCATATTAGCTATCCAATCTATATTCATGCCAATGTGTCACTCCAGCACTTGACTAAGTGAGCTGTAGAATATATGACTGCCAACTTGACTCTCCACCTCCTCAGGAATGCTGTCATCCAGAAAAGGTTTGAGTCCTGACGATTCAATGCTTCCTCTCCCACTGGAACAACAATAAAAGTGTTATCCCTTGAAGATAAAGCCTTTATCTCTTGATTCAGCAGATTGCTGATTTCTGTGTAAAACATTAGTGGGTGGAAGGATGCAAGGAAGGTTTAGTGCAATAATGACATTCAGTCCAACAAGAAGTGCCACCTCTGTGATAAAAGCAGCTGCAGTTAAGAGTCCACCATATTACTATGAGTCTAGAATCACATATAGACCAGACTAGATAAGAATGGTGGATTTCCTTGCCAGACTTTTTTGTGGCAATCAACCATGGTTACATTGGGATAGCTTTTATTCCAGATTTTTTTTTTTGGGGTGTTTTGACCTGAGAATCTGCTGTAACATTGACCACTAAAGAGACAGAATATCGATCCCTTAGCTCCCACTGCTGCAGCCCCCTCGAAGAAACAGTGGAAAATTAACAAAAATATCGATAAACATTATTTCCCCATGATTTATGTCTAATGTACAACAAGAGATTGATAAAACCTCAAAGAAATCTTTCTCCATAGTGCATAGTATGAACTTTCATCATACTTTTCATTTTTCTATCTTTCCTCATTGATTAGTTCAAATGAAACAACAGCAGATGAAAACAGATCTGAACTAGTAACAAGAATAAATATGAAAAATGAAGAAAACTACGCAGGATCTGCCAAAAATGTATTATTAACTCCACATTGAGCCAATATTACACTCTAGATACCACCAACTAAACTAGCAGGATAGTATGTGCATGACTGAATGTGTATTGTTTGCTGTCAAAACAATACTGTAGTCTTCAGAGAGACAAACAGTTTAACCTTACATTCATACAATGTCGTCAGCTAAATATTTGAACTGTCTAACTATGAGACCGGTATATGACCATCAATCAACTGATGAGACAAATGATACCTACAATTTCAAATTTCTTTTAAATAATTTTCACATTACTGTTCACTTTTAAATTTTTTGTTGTCTATACAGCTAATGTCCAAAGTTAATAATACATCCAACTGATCAATTGTTGAACAGCAGAGAGGCTTATTTTGGTGGTGCTGAGTTGAAATAGTTTATGTAGTTTTGCTTCATAAAAACAGAGGCTGAATTATATATGGAGATAATGGTTCACCACCCCCTTCACCAAAAAGCTAGCTTAGAAGTGCCACCAGGAGTAGTGGCTAACGCTGCAACTTCCCTCTGATTCTCCGCTGTCCTGATCCTTCCATTTGACTCCATCACTGATCCTCTGACCTCCCATGACATTTCTGATCTCCCAAGATCATTCTGTTCTTGCCTCAAACCTTCAACTTCCATGTTCCCTAAGTTTCCAAAGGCCCTCCTGATCATCTATAGCACTGACTCTTCCAATATCCCTCCCACGCCACTTACTCCTCCACCACTGACCCTACGAATCACATCCCAAGAGCCCTGACACCTTTTTGCTTTCCAGTTACAATCTTGTGCCAAATAGCTGCTCGACAGTCAGTCAGCTCTGCAATGTAGCCGACTGCAGCTAGAAATGGACAAAAAAATCCATCAGCTTGTGCCATTTTGGTGAAGTACTTTTGAAGCATTGTTATGGTTATACTATTAAAAAAAGAAGCTGGGGTTGTTTCTTAGGTAGAAAAAATTAAGAAGATATTTCACAAAAGTCACAAACGGCCATGCTAGAAATTGTTTTCGGTGGCAAAAGAGTTGGTAACTAGAGGACTTATATTTAAATTGAATAGCAAAAGAAGCAGAGAGAATATAGGGAAGCATTGCACAATATGTTAGTATTGATCGGGAATGCACTACCTGGAATTTTTAAAGGTGAATTTGATAAATGCTTGCAGAAAGAGGGAGAGCATGGCACTTATTGGTTCATCCTTTGAATAAGTTGTCAAGGCACAATGGACCAAATATTCTCCTTCTGCCCTGTATCATTCTGTGATTCAGTGATTCTAAGGAACTAGCACATTCAACAAAGCAAAAATTTTGTGATGCATGTTCAGAGTTGATGCATTTTGGAAGGTCAAATGCAAAAGGAAAGTACACAGTAGATAGAAGGACCCTGAGGAGCATTGATATCTCAAGGGATCTTGGGTGCATGTCCATAGTTCCTTGAAAGTGGCAACACAAGTGGATGAGGTGGTAAAGAAGGCATAAGCATGTCTACTTTGATCGGTTGAGGCTTGAGTAAAATGTTGGCAAGTCATGTTGCACCTGTGTAAAACTTTAGCTAGGCCACAACAAAAACAGTGATGCCGCATTTGAAGTATTGTGTGCAGCTCTGCCTGCCACACTATAGGGAGGACATGAAGGATTTGGAGAGGGGTCAAAAACTGTTTACCAGTATGGTGCTGGATTGAAGTGTATTTTCAATAAGGAGAGATGTGACAAACTTGGATTATTTTTGCTACAGCATTGAAAACTAAAAGGAGACCTGATTGAACTAGATAAAATTGTGAGATTTTAGGTTGGATAGTCAGAGCCTTTCTGCTAGGGTGGAAATGTCAAATATGAGGGTGCGAGTTGTTTACGCAGAGGGTGGTGGGTGCCTGGAACTAGCTGGCAGGGGAGATGGTCAAAACCAATATGATAACAATGCTTAAGATGCACATAGAAAGATAAGTAAATGGACAGGGAATAGAGAGTACAGACCATGTGAAGGTAGATGGGAACGGTAGAATGGTAGGAAAGTTTAGAATGGTATCATGATCAGCACAGACATGATGGGCCAAAGAGCCTCTTCCTGTACTGCTCTATGTTCCCACACTACTTCACAAACTAACAATCACAGCCTTGTGTACAATGAGTTACTCATGAGGCATTTAACTGTTAAAAGTAGCCAAATAACAAGTAAATCTCATTTGAAAACGTAGTTAGTATCCCAAAGTAGAGGAAAGTCGGATTAAAAGGGAGATAACAGCTGTGGATTGGGATCTGGAATTCATCCCTTAATCGAACAAGGTAAAAGAATTTTTGGAGGAAATGGCAGCGCTTGAATTGAATTTATGTTTTCTTTGGCTAAACAAGTGCTTCAATGTAACAAGAAAAGGTTATGATCAACTCCCAAGCCTTCTTCAGCTGATTGTGTCCTATTGATAGCTTAATTAAATGGGTAAAACTTGGCAAATGGAATACATAGTGGGAAAATGTGAAGTTGTTCATTTTGGAAGGGAGAACAATGGAACAGAATATTATTTAAAAGGACAATAAATGCAGAAAGCTGCAACACAGAGCAATTTGGGGGTACTTGTGCATGGAACACAGGAAGCTGGCGCACAGGTGCAGCAGGTAATCAGGAAGGCTCTTATTTCAAGAGAGTTGGTGTCTAAGCGTAGGAAAGCCTTACTGTAACTGAACAAAGTGCTGGTGAGATCATATGTGGAGTCCTGTGAGAAGTTTTGTTCCCCTTATTTAAGGAAAGATACCATTTCATTGGAAGCAGTTCAGAGAAGGTTCATTAGGATGATCCTTGTTATGGAGGGATTTTCTCATGAGCAGACAGTTTATAATTCTATTCACTAGAGTTTAGAAGAATGGTTGGTAATCTCATTGAAACATGCAGCATTCGTAAGGGGCTTGACAGGATAAATGCTGAGAGGGTGTTTCCCCTCATGGGGCAGCATAAAACCAGGGGGCATATTTTCATAGTAAAAGAGACACCAATTTAAGACTGAGATGAGGAAGGATTTCTTCTCTCAGACGGTTGTGTGTCTTTGGAACTCCTTTCCACAGACAGCTGTGGGGGCCGAGTCCTTGTGCATATTTGATACTGAGATAGATAGATTCTTGATCAGTGGGGGAACCAAGAGTTATGGGAAAAGGGCAGGAAAGTGGATATGAGGAATGTCGCTTCAGCCGTGATCCTATTGAATGGTAGAGCAGGCTCATGGGGCTGAATGGCTTACTCTAGTTTCTATTTGTTATGGCCTCATCTAGCCTCAGAATAATATGATTGATTTCTCCTGAATCATTGCCTCAAAAAATCTTTGACCTCTCCATCCTTGCAAGCTATTAGTCAATGTCCAATCTCTCTTTCCACTTCAGATATTCTGTCCTCTGAAATCAACAACCACATTTCCCAATGCTTGAATCTCTCCAATCAAGTTTACATGCCTGGTACATACACAATCACATATTACACTTTATATGACTGAGATAAAGGTAAATCTTCTTAGTTTTTCAACCTGCCTACAGTCTTTGACATGGTCGATCACACCATCCTCCTCTAATGTCTCCATTATCTCCCAACTTGGTAGGATAGAACTTGCCTGGTACCTTCTTAACTTTCAAAATCATAGCCAGGTAATGAGTGTAGCTTGAACAATACTCATTGGCAGCATCTCGTGCGCCACTACATGGCACACAAGGCAGTCGGTGGGAGCATTGTACAACATCCATTAGATTTGCTGCAGAAACTCACCGAAGCTCCTTTGACTGCACTTTCCAAACTTAAGATCTCTACCACGCTGAACCACAAGAGCAGCAGATGTATGACAACAGCACCATGTTCAAGTTTCCTTCCAAACAACACACCATCCTGACTTGGAATTATGCTTCAATTTTTTCACTGTCACTGGATGCAAATCCTGGTCATTAACCCACGTAGTTTTCCCAATGCTAAATGCACTGCAGTGATTCAAGAAGGCAGCACACTATTTCTTTCTCAAGGACAATTGTGGATAAGCAATAAGTTCTTTCCTCATCCCATGAAGGAACTTTTAAAAAATGGTACTTATATTCATCTAATTTTGGTCTCTTGAATATTCCCTGCTTTATTCATTCCACTACTGGTGACTTTGCTTTTCGTTGCTGAGGCACTAGCATCGGAGTCCTTCCCAGGCCTTTCTGTCTCTTTATCTGTCTTCTTCCTTCATGATACTCCCTAAAAGTACCCCTTTGATCAAGTTTTGGACCATTCACTCTAAGCGGCATCGTATAGCATATTATGTTAAAAAACAATAATGATATTAAAAGAATCCAATATAACAATGAGTTAATGATTGTTCTTCTTCTTCCTTTGTATACTTCAAAAATGAATACACTTGCAGGGCTTCCTGATCATTTCATTTGTCATCTCTTAAATGCGGATATACCTGGTGTCCTTTCTGATGCATATTTAAGCCATCTCTGTGTATCTGAACAACAAGCAAAGATAAAAATATATTTTTGTCTGACGACACTGGCTATTTTCTTTTGTCAGTTCCTCCTCTGACAGCAGTCTAGCTACTAATTGTTAAGAATGAAAACAATATTGTTTATTGCGATATTTGTGCTGGTGCTTTGTTTCATTTTTTGCAACCCATATAGTTTCACACATATTATTTGTGTGGATTGAATGTTTAACATGTCACAGGACTAACAAGTGGCTTTTTACATATAACACACCAGAGCGATGAACAGACTAGCATTGTGCATCCATGTTCATTTTATAGATGTATAAATACCGTGCTAAAAGGTTTTGATCAAAAATTTCTTCAGAGCCCATTTTGATATGTAGTAATTTCATCTGAGAAAGTGTGGTGTAAACTCCAAGTCATAGTCATAGAGCTATAGAGATGTTCAGCGTGGAAACAGACCCTTCAATCCAACTCATCCATGCTGACCAGATATCCTAAATAAATCTAGTCCCGTTTGCCAGCATTTGGCCCATATCCCTCTAAATCCTTCCTATTCATATACTCATTCAGATGCTTTTTAAATGTTGTAATCGTTCCAGCCTCCGCTACATCCTCTGGCAACTCATTCCATATATACACCACACTCTGCGTGAAAATTTGCCCCCTAGATCCCATTAATTGAACTTAGAACATAGAACATAGAACAGTACAGGCCCTTCGGCCCACGATGTTGTGCTGACCTATTATCCTGCTCTAAGATCAAACTACCCTGCATACCCTTCATTTTACTATAATCCATATGCCTATCCAAGAGTCGCTTAAATGTCCCTCAGCCTCTGATGTTCCAGGGAAAATAGCCCTGGCCTATTTAACTTCTCCCTATAGCTCAAACCCTCCAACTCCAGCAACATCGTTATAAATCTTTTCTGAACCCTTTCAAGTTTCACAGCATCATTCCTCTAGGAGGGAGACCAGAATTGCATGCAGTATTCCAATAGTGGCCTAACCAATGTCCTGTACAGCCACAAATGACCTCCCAACTCCTATGCTCATTGCACTGACCAACAAAAGTAGTTTCTGTATATTTCTGGCAAAATTGTAGCAGTAGAGTGGGAAAGGTTTAGCAGAAAATGTTGGGTTGTACATTTGAGACGAAACCAAAAATCAAGTCTTGAGTAATGCTGCAAAGAGACACGTGTTGCCAAATCCTTTCATTTTGCATCCATCAGGACAAACACAAGAATGCCAAATTTCATGCAATCACTGCCATTTATAACACAGAATAGGATGCTGATTGGTTAGTAATTTGCTTCTGGCTGAGGCACTATCAAGGAAATATAAAATAGAAACTATAGAATCCCTAGGCTCGCAGCAAATTGAAAGAAGGTCCAAGACTTGACAATACTAATTCTACCGACAGAAGAGGGAGTTACTACATATGTTGCTTTGAACAAGTGCAAATAAGCCATACAATGAGCCTGGCTGATTATTTTTAAATAGTTGTTAATGTAACTACTAGCACAATTGGGATTTTTCAACAAATACTACACAATCACAAAATTATACCTAACAGTCGACATTTTGCTTTGGGTTTCCAAATGCGGCTGGTTATTAACAACTGTACGACCATGCCATTTGATTCAGTCAGCCAGTTTTTTTGGAATGCACAGCTCGTATACCTGACATTACAATGAAACTGAAATTCATACACAATGTTAGTTAATTGTGTGGTTGGCATAACGTCTATTTGAACTGATAACAGCAACTTTTTAGTGGAAACTCACGCAACCTGCAGAGGAGCAGCACAGAAAGACATGCTTAGCCTTTTCAAATAAAATCCTCTGAAAGAAACAACTCATTAAGAGCATTACATTTCTCAACATTGAATGATACTTTAGGTCACATAATAAAAACGCAAAAATGTTTCAAAGTTCTTTCTTAGATTCCTTTAGCAAAGACTTTGTTGTGTTATAGTATCATAACTTTGGACATTTATTCCATTCAATGCTGTGACATGAAACTATCCAGTTGAAACTAGTAATGGAAAACAACTATGAGTGCACCTGAAACAGGCAGTTTCTGACACCACTGATCAAAAGCAGACATTTCGCTGTAGGCAAGTGTCTGAAAACAACAACATGCAGTTTTAAACATGCCTTAGACAATCGTATCTATTTCTAATTATCCATGCTCAATTTCAGAGGAAAAGAGCAGCTTTCTTCACCATCTTGGATTTTTGTTTGAAAAGCATAACATGTCAGTAAGCATTTCCTTAAAATTCCTTCAGCTTACAGCTAACAGACAGAAATTCAAGCCCATGTAATTCATTCCACCATACACCAATGGCAGGTAGTAAGAATAAGAGAAATATATAGTGTGGTGACTTTAAATTTATTAGCGCTCCTTGATGCTACAAATGATAAAATGCAGTCTGCATGTCAGCCAGTTGCCGTCAACAACTCTCTCAAGTTTAGCTTTAAATAAAGCAAAGAATTGCAAATGTTAGAGATCTGAAAAAAAGTCTGGCTGGAGAAACTCAGCAGATCTGGCAACACCTATGAGAAGAAAACAAATTAACATCTGATGAAGAGTCATCAAGCTTAAAATGTTAATTCTGCGTTCTTCCAACAGATGTAACCAGACCTGCAGAGTTTCACCAGCAATCTCTGTTATTGTTTTAGCTTTACTGTCTATGTTTAGATCATGGCTGTAATGAGCTCAGAAGCCCACCTGCTGTAGTTCTGTGTTGGTCTGAACTAATTGAGCTGATTTCATCAAGTAAGGGGTACTTTTCCATCTTAGAATACCTGTATTGTCAGCTTATGTTTTTTCAAGTACCAGGAGCGGCAGGAGTATAAGGAGACTTCTTATTCTGCTAACTATGAAATGAAGACAATTAAGTGTACAAGTCCTGCCCTGATTTGCCTTATCAAAATGCAGCACATCATATTTATTTAAATTAAACTCCATCTGCCACTCCTCAGCCCATTGGCCTGTCTGATCATGGCCCTGTTGTACTCTAAGGTAACCTTCTTCGCTGTCCACTACACTAACAATTTTCGTATCATCTGCAGACTTACTCCCTAAATACCTCCCTAAATTCACATTCAAATAATCGATATAAATAGCAAAAAGCAGTGGAGCCAGCACCAATCCCTGTGGCACACTACTGGTCATGGTCTCCAGTCCGAAAAGCAACCTTCCACCGCCACCATCTGTCTCCTACCTTCGAGCCAGTTCTGTATCCAAATGACTCATTCTCCCTCTATTCCATGTGATCTAAACTTGCTAACCAGTTTACCATGCAGAATCATGTCAAATGCTTTACTGAGTTCCATACGGACCATGTCCACTGCTCTGCCCTCACCAATCCTCTTTGTCACTTCCTCAAAAAACTCAGTAAACATAGTGAAACATGATTTCCCACGCACAAAGCCATATTGAATCTCCTAATCAGTTCTGAAGAAGGGTCACCGGACCCGAAACATTAACTCTGATTTTTCTTCACAGATGCTGCCATATCTGCTGAGCTTCTCCAGCAACTTCTGTTTTTGTTCCTAATCAGTCCTTGCCCTTCCAAATATACGTAAATCCTGTCCCTCACAATCCACTCCAACAACGTGTCCACCACTGACGTCAGGCTCACCGGTCCTATATTTCCATGGCTATTCCTTACCACCTTTCTTAAAAAGTGGCACCACTTTGGCCAACCCTCCAGTCTACCCATGCAGATTGATTGAATTTCTCAACAATAATTCATGCCACCAGTTCTTCTACTGCACTGGGTTAAACATTAAGTGCACCACTATTAAAACACGGACTATCTAAACTGAGAATTTATCACTAGTTTTACACCAGAAAGTTCAGTGCCAAAGAATACAACTTGAGCCAGTCTTTTACAAAGTTTGATTATCATTTACTAACAATGATATATATTACAAACACAATCCTTAATGCAGCAACTAGCTCCATCTGTACCTACTTATAGAAGTACAAGTGAAAACACAGTTAATGTCCATTGTCTGCATACACTTAAATATAACTGATTGATAATTGACACAGGCCTTTAGTGGCCTTGACTGCAGTTTTCATCATGACACAAAGTCAGTGTCACTATCATTCAGAAAATACCAACTGTTTGTTTACAACGTATTCTCTGGAGTGAACCATTCATCCTATGCAAGTATATTAATAAATAACAGGCCATTGAATAGGAACGAGTCATCTATGACAGGGAAGTCTTCACAACAGCAAAGTGTCTTGTATGAGAATCAGTGTTAAAATTCAGAGTATTACATAACTTGGCAATTATACTTCCATATCTTTTATCGAGCAAAAACCATGTGTTCCGACATGATAGACCTTTGTGAATGTACCCCATAAGAGACCTTGATGCTATAATAACTCTTATTCTCAGCAAAATATGTTATGTTTCAATAAGGTTCTGGTTTGCAATCAGTTAATTTCTGACTTCTAAGTGGATTGAATCACCCCCAGATCCCTGGTTCTAGATACCGGACTAATTTAGGAATGTGAAATGAAGAGAGCAGTAGACAGGTATTTCAAGGCAAAAGAATCTCAGCATTTATTTACAATGCAAAAGGAAAGTATAGCACAAGAAATATGGGTAAATGTAATAAACAGGGAAATTGACACAATCAACTGTACAGATGACAGTAACCCATTAAATACACTATTGACTGGATTCAACACTTCGAACCTAAAAAGAACAGTTTTAGTTGCAGAATCTTTAATCAGGCTTCCTGCCCCTGGGATTCCAATGCTCTCTCACCACCCGCCTTCCCCTCCCTGTTAGCTGTGTCTGAACTTTCGGGTCTGGGGAGTTTGAGCTCACCACCAAGGAAAACGCAGTTTTAAAGTGCACCTGGTTGCTGAGGTTCTTGCCGTCAGTTCTCTTGGTTCAAAACAGGCCCATGTCTGGAAGCTATTGTTCGGATAGTGCTTGGTTGGCTTCCCTCCTCTCGAATGTCCTTTGTTTTGATGATGCTCTTGGTTTGGCTTTCTGATTCAGATTCTTCTCCTGCACTTTTACTTGCTTCCCCAGGTGGCTATACTCCTTTTTTAGGGCCTGTTCATTACTCTTGGCTTTTATGACTTGACACTGCAGATAATCTATATGGTTTCTGTGTCTTTCCTCTGTCTGCCACCTCTCTTGCCTCTCTCGCGGCAGGTCTGTATACAGCATTTCTCTTGCCCTGGCCTTTATGCTAGATCCTACCTCTGACTCCCTTAACTCTGCCTTCAGTTCCTTGAGTCTCTAATTCAGTACCTGGACCTGTCACTGAAGGCAGAGGAGTGAGATTGCCTTCTCTATGGAGCGCTCATGCTCCTTGCTGTCAGTCCACCGGACTGCTGCCTCCCCCAGATGCTCAGATTGCAAGAGATCAAGGACCCATTTCTTGGGCATGCTTACCTTTGTAAACACCTAGGAGGAGATCCTGTCCTCCATCAGAGACTTTGCTTCTGAAACACCCTCTACTATATTACATTCCTTGTGTCAGTGTCCTGCCACAGTCACCATTCTGCAGGGTGCTGCCTTGCAATCAATAATTTGCTGATTTTTAGGTGGTTCAAATCACCCCAAGATCCCTGTTTCTGGACACTGGACTTATTTAGGAATGTGAAATGAAGAAGACAGTGGACAGGTGTTTCAGGACAAAAGAATCTCTGTGTTTATTTAAAAGGCAAGTATCATATGAGAAATACAGGTAAATGCAATAAACAGTGAAATTAACACAATCAATCATACAGAGGATACTAATACTATTAAATACGCTATTAGCTAGATTAAACATTTTTAGAACCTAAAAACAACAGTTTTAATTACAGAATCTTTAATCAGGCTTCCTACCCTTGGGTCCCAATGCGCTGTCACCACCCTGCTTGCCCTCCCTGCTACTAGGTCGGAAACTTTGGGGCCTCGGTAGTTTCAGCTCAGTACTGAGGAAAACACAATTTTGAAATACAGCTGGCTATTCCCGCTTGCCATACCCAGACCCTGGATGAAGACTTCAGGCTGCGTAGGCCTCTTGCTCTGGGTTGAGTCTGACAATGCAGTAGGATACGCAGTGGATCTATGGGGTAAATATTTTGGTTTTCCTTACTTTATGCTGGTTTTGTGGGCCCAGTTTTCATCTCAGGATGTGTCAGGCCTTGTGGCGTCAGTCGGGTCAGCGGTTTTCAGAGTTTGCCGGTTCTTGTATCAGCTCGCTGTGACCGGTTGCCATTTGTTTCTCTGGTTCGGAATAGCCATGTGTCAGTAGCTCTTAGAGTTGCTTATGGGATTCCCTTTCTGGACATAGCTCTTGGAAATAGGTGCTGAAATTAACTGCTGGAATTCTTCTTCTGGAGATTGCTCTTAGAAACGCTTCTGGGGATACCTGCTTGGAACGGTCTTGGTGATAGCTGCCTCAGGTGAGGTCAGAGCCTGCAATTATACTGACTGTGGGCCTCTTATCTTTGCAGCAAATCCGCATTCTCCTTTGTGTTTCTCATGTTTCTTTTGAAGTCAATTGGTCTCCCGATACTTAAGAGTATGTGTGAATGCATGTTGGTTGAAGTTGAATATCCAGTATCCCTGTGAATGGACTTTGATTGGAGTTGAACGTCTGATGTCTCTGTGAATGGATTTAATTGAAGTTGAATGTTTGGTATCTGTACAGGCCCCGTACTGTCTGTGCTGAGTAGCCTGAAGTGTAAACGTTAGTTCCAGTCTAAGGTGTTAAGTTTGGTTGGTTGTTCTCTTAGAGTGGAGATGTAAATTGGAATTCCAGGTTGAACAATAGTCCCAGACAGAGATAACAAGGTGTAGAGCTGGATGAACACAGCAGGCCAAGCAGCATCAGAGGAGCAGGAAAGCTGATGTTTCGGGTCTTGACCCTTCTTCAGAAATCTCCATTCTGGGTGTCTTGAATGTTTGCTGTAGCCTGAGCACAGAATTTTGACAAGTATTTTAGATATTAGAAAAGTCCAGTATTTTAGATGATGGGGATTTTTGCTCAATCCTACTTTTCTCACTCAGCAAATCAATAATTAAGAGTATAAAGTGAGATATGACATAAATTAGTAATCACAGGGTAGAAAATGAATCCGAAAGTATTTAATGGAAAGGTAATGGGGCCTGACAGTTCATTGAACATAATTTTGTCTCATTTGAACTGTCCATTTCTATGTAAAATAGTATATGGTGCAAACTGAAGCAAAAATAAGGCAGCACTGATTCTCCATAATTCTCAAAGGATTTAAACTTTGAGTAAAAACCATAAAAATACGTGATGCCAAGTTTGAATACTGTACAGTACTGAGTTTCTCACTTGATTTAACTTGCAGATAACATCCCAATTGCAAGGATACCAAATTAGTGTTCAATACATTTCAATTCAGCATGTTTAAATTTTACTTATTTAACTGTAAATGTTGACCAAGAAGATACTGATAATCAATGAATTATGCCAAAGAAAACCATGCAACCAGGTGGAAAATCCAAGCCACAAATTATGTCATTTGTGTAAAGTCGGTGCAGAAACGGTTGAATTACAAATCCCTAGTCATCTAGCCTGCACGCCTCTATTCCCTTACTGTAACTTTTCTAACTGCTATTTCCCATCCTTCAAGCACTTTTTGAATATTTGTTTCTAGGTTTTATACTGAATCTTCGCAGTTTTGACCTTAACAAAATGTGATCTAACAAACCAGTTTTCAATCTGGATCTGACTTGTCCAGTAATAACATCAGCTGTGGTCATGACAACAGTTACTGAAAAAATGAGAAGATTGGTCGGCCACAATCATCTGAATACATGCAGGCTGCTGTTTATCAAGTAATCCTCAAAAATATTCCTGAAAATTAATTTCATATATGGTATTGAAGATAGATTAATGTTGTGTGCATCTGCTTCATAGACTGTTATAATCTCAGGATTCGATTTCAGCTCAAGTTAAACCTCTGAGTCCATTTCTTTTCCATTATGAAGATTGCTTACTTACATGTTCATAACATTACCCACATCTTCCCTTTATCTTAGCCCATCTGCTGCTGGAATTCGAAATCTTGTCTTTTATCTTCTCTAAATATGATTATTCAAAACCTCTCTTAATTAGACTGTCATTTTCAAACATCTGCATTCAGCATTCTCATGCTTTTAAATTATTATCCACAAATTCCATTTTACTCTGATCTATGTTTTTACTGACCTACATCAGATAAAATTCACCTAATATTTCTCGTTTAGAATTTTGATCTTTGGGCATAAATTATTTAATGTGTTTTCTCTTCTTTCTTCCTCATTACCCCGCAACCCCCAACAGCCCCCCTTCACCCCAAACCCCAACCAGTCTAGACAGTATTAATTCTATTTAGAATATTGTTACCTGAAAAAAAATGAAAGAACTGGGGATGCCATAAATCAGGAACAAAAACAAAGTTTCTGGAAAAGCTCAGCAAGTCTGGCAGCATCTGTGAAGGGAAAAACAGAGTTAATGTTTCAAGCCTGGTTCTGAGGAAGGGTCACTGGACCCGAAACATTAACTCTGTTTTTTCCTACAGAGATGATGCCAGGCCTGCTGAGCCTTTCCAGCAACTTTATTTTTGTTATCTGAAAACTTCTTGCTCCCTTCCTCTCTTGTGAATACCTCGAGGTAAGCACAGAGAACATTTTACATGGTGATTGCTCTCTGTTTTGACTTTGGTTAGGTGTAAGAAAATCAATTTTAATGGACAATTATCAGATTTTAAAACCTGTTTGGTCAGGACTGTAGGTCTGTTGTATGAAAGTGCCAGAGATAAATCCATTCATCTCTCATCCAATATAGGGCTACGAAATGGCATGTCCTAAGAACATTAAAAATAGGAGCTACATAGACAGTGACTCTTCGAGACCGCTTCACCATTCAAGAAGTTCATAGTTGCTTTTCTTTCTCACTTTACCTCCTGCATTATCCTTTAACACATAATCAGAAGATAAAAATATTAACCATACATTTTATGGACTATTGCTATATTAAAGGGGTATGTGTCTTGCTCTGGTTGGAATTTTACTATAATGTATAATGTGAGCTAAACCAAGTATCAAAACTGTGGAGATTCAGCATAAGGTGAATGAAAAGTTACTTACTTTTCAGTTTTTATTCCTTTGCTTGTTAATAAACAAAGCTTGAAGAAGGACCCAGATGAGAGACATTTGGACGTAACAAAGTCCTGATGTTGCTATGCAAATAATAGTTTGAGGATGCGGCTACGTTTTGAACAAAAGCTGGGGTTCAGAAATAAATGAGAAGGGAGCTGTCACCTAGACTTAGGAAAAAAGGAACTGCCTTCCAGAGTATGAATACATTTTAAACATCAAGGCAGTGAAAGCTATGGGATAAAAGATTAGATTAAGTCTGTGAGATTGAGTTTAATTAACAAGTTTATTGTTTGAAATCATTATCCGGCTTGTTCAGTGAATGTAGTTAGTCATTATTCCTTGTTTTTAAGTTTGTATAATAAGCATACCCTGTTGTCTCAATTTAATCCTGGAGTCTTCTCACTGGTTTTCCTAATGATCTTCCCACATGTTATTTCTTTTAGATGATTATGGTCAATTAATACTGTTGTCCATTGTTTCATAACTGGGATCCATGACACTTTTGTGGATTTTCTATTTTTAATACAGATTTAGGACTTTTCTGTTAGTCTTGAAGAGTGAAATTTTGCTTTTTGATTAATTATTTGCTCTTGGGACATGGTCATTGCAAGCAAGGACTAAGGTGGCACATATTCCATGTTTCATTTTATCAGTCTAAGGAAAGCCAGAGGGGCAGAGAGAAAAAAATATTGCTCCCACGGTTGCAGGTATTTGGAAATGTTCAAGAATTCATTGTTTTTCAAAAAAATTGGCAATCAAGACTGAAGGATGGAGGTGAATTCTATCTGAGGCAGCAAAGTTAGGTGAAGAGAATTGACCAGAGGCAACATAAGATCTGAGGACCAGAAATTGTATGGGTCATGACAAGAATTAGAATTACGCTATTATAGAGGGAATAAGTATTCAGCTAGATTTATACAGTTCAGGGATACTAGACATGATATTAAGCCATAATGAATGAATTGCTGTGCAATGCCAGCCTTCAGAAAATGTGAATAAGCTTTCAATTTGTCAGATAGTTCAGCTCCCCACATCCCCTCACTAGTGCAATCAATTAATAATGTACCCGCTGTCTTCCTTAGAGCCTGAAAGCAGAGAATAATGAAATTGCAACTGTACCTGAATTGTCTGAAAAATAAGTATTAGTTGGACTTAATATTTTATCCACTAAATTACATTGTACTTATTACATTGTGATAATTAAGTGACTTTCTTCAAATAATAAGTCATAAATTAAATACACAGCAGTCATTGAAAATATCATTAAATGTGTTGTATGGATTTTGACACTTTCTTAAAAGACAAAAACATCAGAGATTGATTTTATTTATATTCCCATGTGCATACTTGTTACAGTGCATCACCTAAATGTTTGTTCTTTGCGCATATATTTTCAATGACCCAAAGTAATGTAAGTTGAGATTGGGTCACCATTGTGAGTCTTAAAATAAATCCGCTTCCAACATTTTGTTGTTTTATGCCTAAGGGACATGCAAAAGTAACACACCACATTCTGCATGCAGGAGCTTTATGTACAATGTTTTTCAAATGTCAAAGCATCGTAATTCCTACATTGATGGCTACCCAAGTGAATATGATGAGAGAAAGGTAACCTTGTTGTGTCCCCTTTGTAAAGAAGAGCACTGCAATATCCCTGGTCAAACATGCTGACCACTACATTATCACATATTGCATGATGCAATGGACTTATTATAAAGGACAAGGGCAGAATGTACTTGGAAACACCAAAACCCATAAGTTCCCCTCCAAAATGGTCATCATCCTGACTTGTAATTATAGGATGAACCTTACAAGAGTCTGAGTGATGCGGGCTATGACAAGATTTGTGGCAGAATTCAACAAGAAGTCGAGGATCATCGATCACAACTTTGAAGCGTCTTATTCCACCTTTTATGTATTTGACAAGCGATGAGGTGCATTTCTTGCCAGACAGCAGTGAGTTGCCAATTAAGGAGGATTGTTGCTTGTTAAACACCTACTTAACAGCCTCACAAATATTCAGTTTCCAATCTTACCAAACTCAACAACCAAACTCGATGCCGATAAAACTCATGGAATTCAGTGTGGGTACCTGGAAAATTCAACTCACTGCTGGCTCTGAAGGATTTTCATGTTGGACACTGGCATGACATCTCAGGGCATATTCCGTGGGCACCAGCCACATGCACGGCATATCCATGGACAGTTGAATCTACCAAGTGCTTGCCTCCAAGAGTCCCCAAGACACATCTCCAATTCACTTACAGGACTATAACGCATTGCCATACCGTACCTTCAGGAAGCAATGGCCTAGTGGCATTGCCACTGGCCTTGTGATCCAGAGACCCAGATAAGGTTCTGGGGAAAAAAGCAAATTACTGTGGATGCTGAAAATCTGACACAAATACAGAGAAACACAGTAGGTCTGGCAGCATTTGTGGAATGAGAAAGAGTCTGAAATGACTCTCTTTCAGAAGAGTAAACTGATATTCTCTCCATAGGGACCATGCTCCAAATTCCAGTGTGGCAGATGTTGGAATTTAAATTCAATAAAAATCTGGACTTAGAAGTAAAATGATGACTATTAAACCATTGTCAATTGTCATTTAAAATCCATCTGGTTCATTAATGCCTTTTAGGGACGGAACTATATTATTCTTATCTAGTCTGACCCTACATGTGACTCCAGACTGACAGCAATGTGGCTAACATTTAACTGCCCTCTAGGCAATTAGGGATGAGCAATAAATGCTGCCCCAATCAGCAACACCCACATCCTACAAATAAATAAAAAACGAGCCAACACATCCCATGAAAATAATTAAAATACACACTCTGTTTTAAGGTATACCTTGGAGACAGCATTTTAAAATGTTGTTTGTTTTCTGTCAATGTAGATCCAGTGTGACAGCTTGCCAGGCAAATAATATTCCTTGCGGTCAACTGATTCACTGGTCATTTTATTTTATTGTTTAGATTTGTAATAAATCAAGGTTGCTGTCCTTTGATGGTCTCCCATTTCCTGAGATGTAGAATCTGAGAGGGGACCACACAAAAAATCTGAACTTTGTCAAACTTTGAAGTCAAATCTTATACAATAAAAACAGGACTGTTGTTTTTGAGATGAAGTGCTTTCAAATAAACGAGCAAGGGGAAACAGTCAAAGCAAGTTGAAAAGTGTAGATTAGCAGAGGCACTTTGGCGTTGATGTACATAAAGGTGACAGCATAAGTTGATGAAATAATTAAAACCATATAGGACTGACTTAGATTTATATATAGAAACACTGAGCTTAAAAGCAGAAACATTATGTTGGAACTTTATAAATCAATGGTAAGGACTCATAGAACATAGAACATAGAACAGTACAGCACAGTACAGGCCCTTCGGCCCACGATGTTGTGCTGACCTTTCACCCTAATCCTAAGGTCTATCTAACCTCCAACCTCACCTTATACTATCATCCATAAGCCCATCTAATAGCCGCGTAAATGCCCCTAATAAGGCCGACTTCACTACCCTCTCCAGCAATGCATTCCACGCCCCGACCGCTCTCTGAGTAAAGAAGCTACCTCTGACGTCTCCCCTATATCTACCTCCACTCACTTTAAAACCATGCCCCCTCGTAATAGCTACCTCCACCTGAGGAAAAAGTGTCTGGCTATCCATTCTACCTCTGATCATTTTGTACACTTCTATCAAGTCATCTCTTATCCTTCATCGTTCTAAAGAGAAGAGCCCTAGTTCTCTCCACCTTTCCTCGTAAGACCTTCCCTCCATTCCAGGCAACATCCTGGTAAATCTCCTCTGCACCTTTTTCAACGCTTCCACATCTTTCCTGTAATGAGGCAACCAGAACTGGACACAATACTCCAGATGTGGCTGAACCAGGGTTTTGTATAGCTGGAGCATAGCTTCCGGCTCTTGACATCAATCCCTCTATTAATGAAAGCTAAGACACCATATGCCTTCTTAACAACTCTATCCACCTGGGTGGCAGCTTTCAGGGACATGAACCCCAAGATCCCTCTGCTCCTCCACACTGCCAAGAGTCTTTCTGTTAACCCTGTATTCTGCTTTCATGTTTTTCCTTCCAAAATGAATCACCTCACACTTTTCAGGGTTAAACTCCATCTGCCACTTCTCAGCCCAGCTCTGCATCCTATCAATATCTCTTTGTAACCTAGAACAGCCCTCCGCACTGTCCACAACACGACGCACCTTCGTATCATCAGCAAACTTACTAATCCACCCTTCCACTCCTACATCCAAATCATTTACAAAAGTCACAAATAGAAGAGAACCCAGAACACATCCTTGGGGTATACCACTCGTAACTGAGCACCATGTTGAATATTTTCCATCCACTACCACCCTTTGTCTTCTTTGGGTCAGCCAATTCTGAATCCAATCTGCCACATTTCCCCCTATCCCATGCCTCCTTACCTTCTGCATGAGCCTACCTTCGGGAACCTTATCAAATGCCTTACTTAAATCCATGTATACTACATCCACTGCTCTACCTTCATCCACGTGTTTGGTCACCTCTTCAAAGAATTCAATAAGGTTTGTGAGGCATGATCTACCCCTCACAAATCCATGCTGACTATCACAAATCAAACTGTGCCTTTCCAAGTGATCATAAATCCTCTTTCTCAGAGCCTTTTCCAATAATTTGCCCACCATTGACGTAAGACTAACTGGCCTGTAATTTCTGGGGTTATCCTTATTCCCTTTTTTGAACAAGGGATGACGTTTGCCTCTCTCCAATTTTCCAGCACTATACCCGTGGACAGTGAGGATGAAAAGATCATTGCCAACGGCCCTGCGATCTCTTCCCTCACTTCCCATAGAATCCTTGGATAAATCCCATTAGGCCTGGGGGATTGATCTATCTTCAACTTCCTCAAAATTCCTCGCACATCTTCCTTACTAACAGCGATCTCCTCTAGCCTACCAGCCTGTTTCACACTGTCCTCCTCTACAACTAGGTCCCTCTCAGTTGTGAGAAAAGTATTCATTAAGGACCTCTCCTATCCCTTTAGGCTCCGTGCACAAACTCCCTTTGCAATCCTTGATTGGCCCTACCCTTTCTCTGGTCATTCTCTTATTCCTCACATACGTGTAAAAAGCCTTGGAGTTTTCCTTGATCCTATCCGCCAAGGTTTTCTCATGCCCCCTTATAGTTCTCCTCAGCCCTTTCTTCAGCTCCTTTCTGGATAACTTGTATCCCTCTACAGCCTTTTCCGATCCTTGTTTCCTAAACCTTACATAAGCATCCTTCTTTCTCTTAACCAGTCGTTCAGCCTGTCTTGAGAACCAAGGCTCCCTCACTCGATTGCATCTTCCCTGCCTGCTAGGGACAAACATATCGAGCACACACAGTATGCATTCCTTAAACCATCTCCACATTTCAATAGTGCTCTTCCCTGACAGCATCTGTTCCCATTTTATGTTACCCAGTTCTTGCCTAACAGAATCGTAATTACCCTACCCCAATTATAAACCTTACCCTGCTGTATGTACCCATCCTTTTCCATGACTATTGTAAAAGTAACAGAGTTATGATCGCTACCGCCAAAATGCTCTCTACCAACAGGTCTAACACTTGGCCCAGTTCATTGCCAAGCACCAAATCCAACGTGGCCTCTCCTCATGTTGGTCTATCTACATACTGTGTCAGGAATCCTTCCTGAATGCACTGGACAAAATCCACTCCATCTAAACTATTACAACTAAAATGTTTCCAATCAATATTTGGAAAGTTGAAGTCACCCATGACTACAACCCTGTGACTTCTGCAACTTTCCAGTATCTGCCTCCCAATCCGCTCCTCTACTTCTCTGCAACTATTAGGGGGTCTGTAAAAAAACCCCAACAAATTGACTGCTCCTTTCTTGTTCCGGACCTCAACCCAAACTGACTCTGTAGACGTATCATTCTCGAACTGCCTTTCAATAGCTGCTATACTAGCCCTGACTAGCAATGCCACTCCCCTGCCTCTTTTACCACCCTCCCTATTTCTTTTAAAGCATCTAAATCCCAGAACTTCCAACAACCATTCCTGTCCCTGAGTTACCCAAGTTTCTGTAATGGCCACAACATCCTAGTTCCAAGTACTGACCCATGCTCTAAGTTCATCCGCCTTATTTCTGATACTTCTAGCATTGAAGTACACACACCTCAAACCATCCCTGTGTCCACAATGACGCTCCATTGACTGCATTTCTTTATTAACAACCTCACTCCCTGTTGTGTCTGTTGGAAGGCTGAATACTTCATTCTCTGAAATAAAAATCTGGCTTCCCACCCCCTGCTAATCTAGTTTAAACTATCCCGTATAGCTTGAGCAAACCTCCCTCCCAGGATATTTGTGCCCTTCTAGTTCAGGTGCAACCCATTCTTACTGTACAGATCCCACCTTCCCTAGAATGTGCTCCAATCATCCACATAATGGAAGCTCTCCCTCCTAGACCAGCCCTGTAGCCACGTGTTTAGCTGCACTCTCTCCCTATTTCTTACCTCATTATCACATGGTACTGGAAGTAATCCAGAGATAACTACCCTGTTTGTCCTGGACTTCAGCTTCCAACCTAACTCCCTGTACCCGTTTTTCACATTCTCAGTCCTTTTTCTACCTATGTCATTGGTACCGATGTGTACAATGACTGCTGGTTGCTCACCCTCCCCCTTAAGGATCTTGAAGACATGATCCGAGACATCATGGACCCTGGCACCCGGGAGGCAACATACCATCCATTCATCTCGTTCGTGTCCACAGAACCGCCTGTCTGTGCCTCCCACTGTTGAATCCCCCACTACAATTGCTCTCCTGATCTCCTCCCTTCCCTTCTGTGCCACAGGGCCAGGCTCAGTACCAGAGACCTGTCCGCTATAGCCTTCCCCTGGTAGGTCAATTCCCCGCACCCCCGCACCCCCCCCCCCCCACCCCCCACAACAGTATCCAAAACGAACTACTTATTATTGAGGGGAACGGCCACAGGGAATCCCTGCACCGTCTGCACATTTCCTTTCCCCTTCCTGACAGTCACCCAGCTACCTTTTTCCTGTACTTTGGCTGTGACCACCTCCTTATAACTCCTCTCTATCAAACTCTCAGCCTCCCGAATGATCTGGAGTTCATCCAGCTCCAGCTCCAGTTCCATAACGTGGTTTTCGAGGAGCTGGAGTTGGGTGCACTTCTCGCAGGTGAAGTCAGAGGGGACAGCAGCAGTGACCCTTACCTCCCACATCCTGCGAGAGGAGCATGCAACTGCCCTAGCTTCCATTCCCTCTACTCTAGATTTCCAGAAGAATAAAAAAAAGCCTTACCTTACCGACCTTCCACACAGTCCTTTTTTTGGTTAGAGGAGGAGGATGGGTGGGAGACACTACACGTGTAGTGTTTCAGGTTTAGCCAATGCCCAAATATATCAGTTCCTTCCTGGCTCGCGTTCTCTCCACACACCCGCCACTGGAAACAAGAAGGCCGCTGTTGCATGAGATAAGTTTTTATACAGGGAAAAAAACCTTAGCTTCCCTTCGGCATTCTGGCTTGCGCTGCAGGAATCACACTTCAAAAAAGATATAAAGGCCTGAGGAGGTTTATTGGCTTCAGCTATGAGGAAAGGTTGGAAAAGGCGTGTTCACTTCTTTCTTATCTTACCTATGTTTCCTCTGGCTCCCAAACTCACTTACTTAATATTTTAAACTCTAATTCCATTTCTGCTTCTCTTCCCTCTGAATACTTGTCAGAATCCCATTCTCCACTGATCGAGTTTAAATCTGTCCAAAACCGTTAGCAAACCTTCCCATTAAGGATAACACGGTGTAGAGCTGATTGAACACAGCAGGCCAAGCAGCATCGGAGGAGCAGGATGGCTGACGTTTCAGGCCTAGATCCTTCTTCAGAAATGACCATTCCTGCTCAGAAGTAACCCATCCAACTTGTACAGTGCCCACATTTCCCAGAAATGCTACCGATGACTCAGGGATCTTATGCACCATCCTGCACCAACTTTCCTTCACTCAGTACTGCGTGGCACTGAAGGTAATCTGAAGATTACAACTTTTTGAAGTCCTGATTTTCAATTTCCTACCTAACTCCCTAAACTGCTTGCAGGGCCTAACTTTTTTCCAATATCGTTGCACCTGACATGGAACACCTCTGGACATTCACCCTCCCTTTCAGAATGCCCTGCAGCTGTTCCATGACATCCTTCACCCTGGCACCTGGGGGTCAATGTACCATCCTTGAGCCACGTCTCCAGCCACAAAGGTATATATCTACTTACCTCATTAAACAAATACCATCCTGCCATTTCCGTTCTACAACTCTTCCTCCTGCCATGGAACAACTGCACCACGGTTTTGGCTGGCCTCCAAACAGGGACATTCACCATCCCTGTTTTCCAAGGCCAAGAAACAGTTTGTGAGTGAGATGCACTTGGAGGGGATTCCCCTCACTATTTGCCAGTCTACTTCCCTAGCTGGAGGTCACCCATTCCCTCTCTGCCTGCATTTCCTTAAGCTGAGGCGTGATCTTATCATGAAATGTGCTACCTGCAAATCTCTCAACCTTGTAAATGCACCATGCTTAAGCTCCAAAACTCAGACCTCTTATCAATATCCACTCACCAGTTACCTATTGCTCTCCTGTGAAGTCACAGTTGGATTTGGTAGAAGCAGTTCCGCCGCTGGTCTGTCTGCTTCTGGGACCTCTGCGATCTCATTGCTGCTTTTAATCTCCCTGTCACCATCCCCAATACACAGATAGATCCACCACTGCTTTATCTGCTCCTGGGTCATAATCTTGCCAGCTCCTCTTGGTGATACAAGCTACCTGTCTTAGAGTACTCACCACAACGGTAAGCTAAGCATAAAGTGTGGGGTTAGAGTGTCAAATGGTGAATGAGTATTTGGGGTAGGTCAGGGGTGAGTTTGTGGGAATTGTTATCGCAAGGTCAGGTCCACAGTGTGGAGTGGAGGGGGTTTTCAGGCCATTTGTAGAGGGACATGGGTGTCAGGTAAAGGGTATGTGCTAGTTTTGGATCTTGGAAGTGTTCTACCAGGCTGTGGTTGTCTAGGGTGGGGGTGGAGGTGGGGGTGTGGTAGGGCGGGAGGCAGTGTTTGGGGTGCAGTGGTGGAATTTAATGGATTGGGAGAGCAGTTTAATAGTTACCCAGAATTTAGAATGGGTTTTCAATTCCATATCTTTTTTTCCCTGGGTAACCAATAAGCTTAATATGGTTGGAACTCTCCAAAGATTCCAACACAAACGGCTTTTTGGAGTGTTCCAGATGCTGGAGAATTGCCAAGCAAACTTTCAATTCCCTTGGAAATTCCCACAGATCTGACTGCATCCAGGATTCTGCGTTGTCCCGGCTTGTATCTCTGGTCCACATTGTTCCAACCAGTCTCTGGCCATCACAATATTTGGGCCATTGTTATGGGTGTGAATTTACATGCTGGCCAGACTGGTTCAGAAGACTAGATTTCCTTACTTTAAGGACATTATCATGAAAACAAAATCTGGTTCATCCATCAACAATGGCTTTATGGACACCATTAATAAATCTAGTTTTCAAAGCCAGCTTTTTAAATTTATGTACACATATGGAAATTCTTCTAACCAACCCACTTGATTGGCACTACATCTAAGGGAGACGCCACATATAGGGGAGGCGATGGCCTAGTGGTATTGTTACTGGACTGTTCATCCAGAGACCCGGATAACATGCTGGGGACCTGGGTTTGAATCCCACCTTGGCAGATGGCAAAATTTGAATTCAATAAAATATCTGGAATTAAGAATCTAACGATGACCATGAAACCATCGTCGATTGTCAGGAAAAAACCATTTGGTTCACTAATGTCCTTTAGGAAAGGAAACTGCTATCCTTACCAGGTCTGGCCTACATGTGACTCCAGATCCACAGCAATGTGGTTGACTCTGTACTGCCCTCTGGGCAATTAGGGATGGACAATAAATGCTACCTAGCCAGTGATGCCTTCATCCCATTAATAAATAAAGGCAAAATACATCCACACTCTCCACAATTGACTGGTAGTGTGTAGCACCTTCTAGTTCTGAGGAAGGGTCACCTCTCAAGGTTAACTTTGATTTTTTCTCCACAGATGCTGCCAGACCTGCTGAGCTTTTCCAACAACTTCTGTTTTTGTAGCATCTATCACACACACTGAAAAAGTTTACCACGATTTCTTAGACAGCACCTTCCAAACACCCGTCCAATTTCACTTAGAAGGTCAAGGAGAGCTGATACTTGAGAACACTACCACCTCCAAGCCACTCACCATTGTGTCTTTGAAATATATCTTCATTCCTTCAGTGCCAGAGCCCTGGCAATCCCTCCTTAACGGTATCATGAGTCTACATACAGTGAATGGACTACAGCAATTCAAGGCAACTCGCCACCACCTTCAAGAGCAACTATGGATGTGCATTAGATGCAGGCCAGCTAGTGAAGCCAGCATCCCCTGAATGAGTTTTTAAAAGCCCTAATTGAAATGGCATTTTTTTTCTAAGAGTGAATATATTTGTCTCTGAAAAAGCATCAGGTATGCAGTTACATCACATCAGAATGAATAACCCCAGAGTAGAAACTAGACAAGTACATTTACTGATTTACTGCACAGATGATAAAGCTGAGAATATTTCCTTATCATTGAGCCTGACAAGATGATCAAAGAAAGAGGCATGATACACTGATGAGAGAGTGTGCTTGTGTATTTTACTATCAAGTAATTGCCATTTTGTAAAGAATGCGAATAGTGAAAGCCACATATCTATAAATGCACTCAAGCACGCACACAGAAACCTACACAATTTCAAGCACAGGAGGAATTATAATAAATCTGGCAAATATAATATCATACACACAGCAGGGAGAGCTGCTCAGCTGTATCTGCTAAATGCCACAAGTACAGGAAAAAAATTGATATTTCATAAATATATCTTTCAACCAAAACCTGCAAATGCTGAAAGAAGATGATGTGTGACCTAGAAATTGATTATTGTTGAGGGGAAGTATCTCTGAATTAAATGTATTTTAGATCATGGTAGGAAATGGGAATAAAGGACTTTCAAGCTAATTGAACTGAAAATACAGTTCGCCATGTTACAATCAACTTTGCGCTGGACGCAAGTGCACAGACCAATGTAAGACATTGCAGCTGCACACAAAACTCAGTTCAAGGATAAGTTGCTGTGATCACTGTCCATTTACTTTGTATCATTCACCAAACACACAATAAGGTAAGACTGACAAGAATCTGTCATAAAAGCACAATAGTGCAGATTCTGGAAATTTCTAAAGAAATTTCAAAAAGACATAAAATTCTCAGTCGGGGGATGTCTGGCAGCAACCATGAAGTGAGAAATAGAGTTAATGGTTTGGTTTATACAGTGAGGGCAGGTTCTCTGCATCACAGTGCAAATGTCACAGCAAACCAGCTTTCAGTCGGCCTACTCTGACATAAATTTTCCAGTCCACGGGCTTTTAATTATGCTGTGACACTTTGACCCTCTTCAGGATTTCTGAAGAAGGGTCTAGACCCGAAACGTCAGCTTTTCTGCTCCTCTGATGCTGCTTGGCCTGCTGTGTTCATCCAGCTCTACACCTTGTTAACTCTTGCCTTGTGAAGCTGCCAGTTAATTGGAGGACAGCTGCTCTGCAACACTGAGAGCAGTGATAATTCACAGAAGTACAACAATATCAAGGAAGAGTCATACAGCAATGTAACTGGCCTTACAGTAGTCCTATCTCACTGGGGTCAGGCTGGCAAGCTCCAATGAGCTTCTGACAGAGGCAGGAGAGTACACCTCGGGAAAGCTAACTGCTGGTGCAGGGAAACCCAGTTGATACATACGACTCAGTTGATCCTGGAAGCCTAGAAAAGAGGCATTCCTCTCTCTGCACTCTTTTCACTGACCATCAACCAGCAGGTATAAACCTGCCAAGGTGTACTTTGGGTAAAGGGCATTTATGCCACCTGTTTAATGAGAACAGCAGTGGGATGTGGACATAACTACCGTCTTAATTGGGCCACTGGCACATAGACCACCTGATGTCTCTCCTGCCACATGTAGGGCCAGTGGCCATTCACCACCAATGGCATGGCAACCTGTTTAATAGTTTCTAGCTTTCCACTATAGAATCTAGCCCAACGTCAATGTGTCCAGCACGTGACATTCCATTAAATCTGCCATATCTTGGCCGGTGATTGGGGAGTTGGTAGGGTGGTCTTTTCCTATACCAGGCCCTTAGATAACATTCTGTTAAGTGACTCAGTAGGGAGGATGAGAGAAGGCCAATATTTTGAAATCAAGTGGTGAACTGTGACAGTTAAGGCAGCTGCTGTTTGAAAAATAAGACTCAAATGTAGAACTTAATGTGATTGGTAATTTTAGCTGAATACCAGGGGAAAAATAAGAAGCCAAGTTTTAAAATAGCCTGTGAACCTAAAAGTGTGTTTTGGGTGTTACATGGTGTCATGAATTTGAGAGATGCTTTGTGAAATTAAAAAGGTACCAGAGCCAACACAATGAGGTACAGTGACCAAACAAATAAAAAGGCTCCAGTTGGATTACTGTTAATCGGTGGCATTAACCACTGTCAATGTGGGAGCCTTTCCAATCCTTGGTACAAGTGCAAGCCAATGGCAAGAAGCATTTGGTAAGCAATAAGCTAATGATATTTAATATTCTGGACCACGGCTGCCAAAACTTTTCCAGTGTTGTAAGTGTCCCAGCAGGAAATCAATGAAATCCTATACAGAACCACAAAAATTTGCTTTAATATAGCACCTTCCACATTGAAAAATGTCTTGCATCACTTCCAAAAGCTACAAACAGGACTAAGCCAAAGACTGGCTGCTGCAGAGGGTGACCAACATTTGCTTGGATATACAGAGCACCTTAGGAACAGGGAAAAGTTGGAATGACAGTGGAACATAAGCAAGGAGTGGTGCCTTGGCAGCTGAGGTGAATCAATACAAGGAGTCAAAGTGCTCATGCTGCTGTGTGTTTACCATGAATCAGTAATTACAATCAATGTCTGTGGCAAGTGGCAAACATCTCTGGTCTGCAAAATGCAACTATGCAAAATTGGTTGGGAAATTTGACTGATACCCATGTTGTTTCTTGAAATGAGTAGAACTTACAAGTTCAAGGCAGCTGTTTCCATGACAGCAGAATGTGTATCAGGTTCTGTGTTTGGTTGTAGCAATACTGTCTATCTCCAAGCTTCATTGCATATTTCCAGAAATGGTATTGTCTTGTCAACATCAGTTGAGTTCAATGCTAAACTCTAATCTTCCTCCTCCAACTCCTTCACAATCTACACATGTAAAGCAGAATGTACCATAGGTTAGCTTGTTTATAGGCAGCTCACAATGAAATATTTAACAGATAGGATCCAGTTTAAAATATGTTCAGTACCCTTCTAGTTAAGCAGTTCAAGAATGAAAGAAATTGAAGGAGAAAAAGTAGCTGACAATTTCAATAAGCTGACTGGATCTAATGGATAGGGCAGGTCCAAATTTCTGAAAAGAGTCTCTTATAACCATGTGTTACATTAGTATGGTGCCTCTAGAGTGTTGTTCAGTTTGTATACTCATTGAGTCATAGACTGCTACAGCACGGACACAGGCCCTTCTGCCCAAACGGATCCATGCTGACCAAAATGTTCATCCATGCTAACCCATTTCCCTGCTTTGGCCCATATCCTTCTAAACATTTCCTGTTCATGTTTTTGTCCAAATGTCTTTAAAATGTTGTTAATAGACCCGCCTCAACCACTTCCGCTGGCAGCACATTCAATATGCGTACCACCCTCTGCGTAAAAAAGTTGCCCCTCAGGTTCCTAGGTATTCTTTCCCCTCTTACCTTAAATTGACGCCCTCTAACCCTTGATTCCCTGAACCTGGGAAAAAGACTGGGTGCATTCACCCTATCCACACCTCTCAAGATCTTATACACATCTACAAGATCCCCCCCCTCAGTCTCCTAAACTCGAAAGAAAAACGTCCCAGCTTGTCCAACCTCTCCCTCTAACTCAGTCCCTTGAGTCCTGGCAACATTCTTGTAAATTTCTTCTGCACTCTTTCCAGTTTAATACCATCCTTCCTCTAGCAAGGTGGCCAAAACTGAACACAATACTCCAAGTGAGGCCTCATCAACATCCTGTACAACGGCAACATAACTTTCTAACTTCTATATTCAATGCCCTGACTGATGAAGGCCAGTGCCTTCTTCACTGCCCTGTCTACCTGTGACTCCACTTTCAGAAAATTGTGCATCTGTGTTCCACTACACTCCTCAAGGCCCTACCATTCACCATGAAACTCCACCTTGATTTGACTTTCCAAAACGCAACACCTCACACTTACCTATACTAAACGCCATTTGCCATTTCTTGGCCCACTTCTCCAGCTGATCAAGATCCTGCTGCAATTTCTGATAACCTTCCTCACTGTCCACGATACCACATATTTTATGGAGGCATTGTGGAGGCATTACGCAATTTAATACTATAACATCTGGAATACACTTGATTTTCTAGTAATTATCAGGACTCTGATGTAAGGTCCCAGTGGCGGCCCCCCAGAGTGAGTTGTGTTGTAAAGTGAAAGGACAGGTAAATGGACCGTGACTAACCTTGACCTGTTTGCAGTAATCCTTTATAACTCAGGCATGTTATGTAGTGAGATAGGCAAAAGACCCAAGAATCAGGGAAAAGTCCAATACAACTTTATGGGACATTCCATTAAAGAAAAACAATATTTATCAGTTTCTTTCATAGAATAGAATCCCTACACTGCAGAAGCAGACCATTCAGCCCATTGAGCCCACTCCGAAGAGCATCTCACCCACACCCACCCTATCCCATCCCTGTAACACTATACTTATCATGGCTAACACACCTAGCCTACACATTCCTGGACACTACAGGGCAATTTAGCGTGGCCAAATTACCTAACTTGTACATCTTTGGACTGTGGGAGGAAACCAGAGCACCCAGAATAAACCCACGTAGACACGGGGGAACATGCAAACTCCACACAGACTGTTGCCTGAGGGTAGAATCAAACCCAGGTTTTTGGTGCTAAGAGGCAGCTGTGCTAACCACTGAGCCACCATGTCATCCCTTCTACTATTGTACTTTAATTAAACTTCATAAATCTCTTCCCAGAACTCTTCAGTAAACAGTCCTAAATCTCTAAATAAGCAAACAGGCTCAAATTTACACTCGCTATCTACTTCTGATACATACCGCCAAGGATTTGCTGCACCCCATCCACAGGTCCGTATGACAGTATTTGAACTGTTTGCCTGAAAAGACTGGTAATATCCATCCAATAAGACTGGGACAGGTTGTTCCTTCATCTTTGAGTGTTCTCTGATGTTTCAGAAACTATTGTAGTCAATTTGGGTTTCCCGTCGCATCTGGGGCTGCTTCTGGTCTATGGATCATCTCACCAAAGATGCAGAGCAGCTCAGCTGCCAGTCCAATATGGTCACAGAATCATGGAGTCCTGACAGTGTGGAAACAGGCCATTCGGCCCAACAAGTCCATACTGCCTCTCTGAAGAGCATCCCACCCGGACCCATTTCCCTGCAGGTGCATTTCCCATGTCTAACCTGCCTAATCTAAATATCCCTGGACATTATGGGCAATTTAGTATGGCCAATCCACATACTGTCCACATCTTAGGCTGTGGGACTAAACCGGAGGAAACCCATGCAGACCCAAGGAGAATGTGCAAACTCCACACAGACGGTCACCTGAGGTGGGGAGTCAAAGCCAGTTCCTAGTGCTGTGAGCAGCAGTACTAACCACTGAGCCACTGGTCTCTGGAGAGACTCTTGCAGAAGGTGTAAAAGGCAGTGAGACAGCTGAGACAAAGACAGAAGTTGCTGGAAAAGCTCAGCAGGTCTGGCATTTTGGGTCTGGTGACCCTTCCTCAGAGCTGATGGTAGCTGGGAAAACGTCGGTTTATATGCAGAAAATAGGGTGGGTGATTGGGTAGGGAGTAAAGGATAGGATAAAGCATGAAGAGAGAGAAGAACACTTGGATAGTCAAAGGAGTTGCTAACGATCAGGCTGGGAGGGTGATAGTTGTTAATGGGGACTATTAGTGACTAACAACAGGTAGTGTGTAATGGCAGGCAATGTGATAACAAGGCCTGGTGTGTGGGGTTGGGGCATGGGATATGGGAAAGTTTAGGCCCTAAAATTATTGAACACTTAATCGCTGGTCTGGCCAACAATATCCACATGTCATTGGTGAATAAGAAAATATCAGTGTATCAGGGAATAAAAGTGCCAGGTTTTTTCTGACCAATGAGTCAACTATTTATAGATTGCATTACTGAAACATTGTCTGATACTGTAAGTGATCCTTATTCTGGTCTAAAAGATCTGAAGTGTTGGTGGATTTATTTCAGGATATCAGAAGATCTGTGTTCCAGGTCTACATGTAAAATAGATGCGTCATAACATTTCCAAACAAGTGGACTAAAAATAATATAATACCAGAGGGGAATTCCAGCTACCTGATGTTTTTTGAAAGACCAAAGCAAGGGAGTCTCACACACTATACAGTGTTTCGGTGAGACCACACCTAGAGCATTGTGCAGCTTTGGTAGCTTTACCAAAGAAAAGACATACTTGTCATTAGGAATGCAGCAAATGTTCACCAGGTTAATTCCTGGGATTGCACATCATTACATGATTGGAGATTGGATTGATTAAGCCTATATTCACTGGAGTTTGGAAAAATGAGAAGGGATCAGGTTAACTTCAGTTTTGGGAAAACTATTGGAAGCAATGCTGAGGGGCAGAACTAACCTGTATTTGGAGAGGTAGGGATTAAACAAGAATAGTCAACATGGTTTTGTTAAGGGGAGATCATGTTTGAGCAACTGGGTTGAACTTTTTGAAGATTTGACCAGGTGTATAGCTGAGGGGAATATTTTTAATGTTATCTATCATTTTTAATGTTATCTATCCTCTGGCAGGAAGCAGAGGTTGATCGTTGAGGTTTTTTTCTGACTGAAACTTTGTGTTCAGTGGTGTTCACAGCGATCAGTGTTACGGGTTTATATAAACAATTTAAACTTGAGTATAGGAGGGTTGATCAGTAAGCCTACCGATCATACAAAAATTGGTGGACTTGTTAATAGTGAGGAGGAAAGCCTTAGACTACAGGAGGACTGGTCAGATACACTGATCAGTAGTAAATGGAATTTAATCCAGATAATTTTGAGGTGATGCACTCAGACAAGACAAACAAGGCAAGGAAATACATGATGAAAGGTAAGACACTGGGAAGCGCCAACGATCAGCAAGACCTTGGTGTGCACGTACATTGGTCCCTTTAGGTATCAGGACAGGTGGATAAAGTTTTTAAGAACATCTATGGTCCACTTGCTTTTATTTGTCAAGGCATAGAGTTTAAAGAACAGGCTGATTATGCTGGAACTGTATAAAACACTGATGATGGCGTAGCTAAAGTATTGTATTCAGTTCTAGAATAAACATTATAGGAGGGATATGATAGTGCTGGAGAGGATGCAGAAAACATTTACCAGGATGTTGCCTGGGCTGGAGAGTTATAGTTATGAACGGAGATGGGGCATTCTATTCCTTAGAGTAGAGGAGACTGAAGGGGTCATGAAAATAATGAGGGGCATAGATAGGGTAGACAGGAAGAATTTTTTTCCCCTTGATGGAGGGATTAATAACTGGGGTGTGGGGGTGATGGCATAGGTTTAAGGTTAGGGGCAGAAAGGTTACAGGAAACATAAGGAGAAGAATTTTTACTCAGAGGGTGGTGGGAATCTGGAACTCATTGTCTATGAGGATGGTAGAGGCAAAAACCCTCATAACATTGAAGAATTATTTAGGTGTGCTCTTGCAATGCCAAGGCTATGGACGAAGTACTGGAAAATGGGATTGGAGTAGTTAGGTGGCTGTTTTGACTGACACACATGTAATGGGTCAAAGGGCCTTTTTCTGTGTTCCATCTCGTAGAAATGTAATAAATTCTGAGAAGATTTGACAGACTGGATACAGAACTGATGTTGCCCCTAGTGCGGGCGCGTTCCAGAACAAGGAGTCACACCTCAGGATAAGCAGTTGGCTTTTTTCAGAATGAGCTAAGGAAAAATTTCACTGAAAGGGTGGTGAACTTATGAAATCCTTCACCACAAAAGGTTGTGGTCACAAAAGTCATTGAACTGATTTATGAAAGAAGCAGATAGATTTCAAGAAGCTAAAGGTGTTAAGGGGTATGGGGTGAGAGTGCGAGTGTACAGTTGAGATCAAGGGTCAGCCAAGGTGATTTTGAACTGCACAGGAGGTTCAATGGGCTGAATAGCCTACTCTGGTTCCTATTTACAATGTTTCTACACTTGAACAGCTTGCTGCAGTTATCCTTAAAGGTCTGTAATCACTACTTTGCTGCCACAATGTCTATAAAGACAGTTGCTTCTACCCAGCTGGCACATCTCACCAGTTTCAGACTGAATACTGACATGGGCCAATCAGATAAGCCCCAAGGTGTTAAGCGCCAACAGAAAGCAACATAATGGATCATGCCCGAAACTCTGAATTTATCTACCATATGCTGGAAGACTATGCTTTGATTTTACTGGAATGATTTGGATAAACTCTTTGTCTTTTTCTTATGCCAGGCCTTTAGATGACATTCTGTTAAGTGACTCTGGGTGCCAATAAGTTCCAGGTAGATTGAGAGGCAAGCAACTATAACAAAAGTATTTTCCAAGCTACAAATGTACTGCAAAAGGCAATAAAAGTAAAATATTACAGATGCAATAGTACGAAAGAAATAGAGGCTTTTACAAGTGTGATATCAAGAGTCCCAGGACAGTATGTCCTATTAGGGTGAAGGGAAAAGCTGGCAAGTTTGGAGATCACTGGCTGATATTGAGGCTCTGGTCAGGAAAAAGAAGAAGGCATACATTGAGTTTAAGCCATCGGGCTCAAGTGAATCTTTAGGTCACCATAAAAGTGTAGGAGTACACTTAAGAGGGAAATCAGAAGAGCAAAAAGAGGGTATGAGATGGATCTGGCAGATAAGGTTAAAGATAATCCCAAGAAGTTCTATAGCTATATTAAGAGTAAGAGGGTGGCTAGGAAGATAATAGGTCTCTTCAAAGATCAGCATGGCCGTCTGTGTGTGGAGCCACAGGAGATGGGGGAGATTTTTACTGAATATGTTTCCTCAGTATTTGCTGAGGAAAGAATCATGGATGCTAAGGAAATAAGGGAAGTAAGTGGACCAGAGAGGGGTTATTTGCAGCCTGAAAGTGCATTAAGGTGGTTAAATCCCCTGGGACTGATCAAGTCCAACCTCAGATGTTGTGGGAAGATAGGGAAGAAATTGCAGAGGCCCTCATCGAGATTTTTGTTTAACTTTTCCACCACTGGTGAAGTTCCGGAAGACTAGAAGGTGACTAATGTTGTTCCGTTGTTTAAGAAAGGAAGCAAAGACAAGCCAGGGAACTATAGGCCAGTGAGCCTGACATCAGTGACAGGCAAATTATTGGAGGGGTTACTGAGGGACAGGATCAACCAATATTTTGATAGACAGTTGTGAGGAAGGGTCACCAGACCTGAAACGTTAACTCCGATATTTTCTTGACAGATGCTGCCAGACCTGCTGAGCTTTTCCAGCAACTTTAGTTTTTATTCCTGACTTACAGCATCCACGGTTCTTTCGGTTTTTATTTGGATAGTAAAGGTCTGATTAGGGATAGCCAGCGTGGATTTGTACGCGAGAAGTCACGTCTGACAAATCTTTTAGAGTTTTTCGAAGAGGTAACCAAGAAAATAGATGAGGGTAGGGCAGCGGAGGTTCTGTATATGGAATTTAGTAAGGCCTTTGACAAGTTCCCGCACAGCAGGCTAATCATTCTTCTCCAACCGCGAATCTAACCCTCCCTCTACTGACCCCTTCTCCCGCCTCCAACACAAGCCCTCCTCCTGGACACCACCCCAAGGCCTCCTACCCTCCCTCGACCTCTTCATCTCCAACTGCCGTCGAGACATCAATCGTCTCAACCTCTCCACCCCTCTCAAACACTCCAACCTCTCCCCCGCAGAACGTGCAGCCCTCCACTCCCTCCGCTCCAATCCCAACCTCACCATAAAACCCGCGGACAAGGGAGGGGCAGTCGTAGTATGGCGCACTGACCTCTACATTGCTGAGGCCAGGCGCCAACTCTCTGACACCTCCTCCTACCGCCCCCTGGATCATGACCCCACCCCCCGAGCACCAAACCATCATCTCCCAAACCATCCACAACCTCATCACCTCAGGTGACCTCCCACCCACCGCCTCCAACCTCATCGTTCCCCAACCCCGCACCGCCCGCTTTTATCTCCTCCCCAAAATCCACAAACCTGAATGCCCTGGTCGACCCATTGTCTCCGCCTGCTCCTGCCCCACCGAACTCATCTCCACCTACCTAGACTCCATTTTCACCCCCTTGGTCCAGGAACTCCCTACCTACGTCCGTGACACCACCCACGCCCTCCACCTCCTCCAGAACTTCCAATTCCCAGGTCCCCAACCCCTCATTTTTACTATGGACGTCCAGTCCCTATATACCTGTATTCCCCATGCTGATGGCCTAAAGGCCCTCCGCTTCTTCCTGTCCCGCAGAATGGACCAATCCCCCTCCACCGACACCCTCATCCGCCTAGCCGAACTCGTCCTCACCCTCAACAACTTTTCTTTCAATTCCTCCCACTTCCTACAAACAAAGGGTGTGGCCATGGGTACCCGCATGGGTCCAAGCTATGCCTGCCTCTTTGTAGGTTATGTGGAACAATCCCTCTTCCGTACCTACACTGGCCCTAAACCCCACCTCTTCCTCCGTTACATTGATGACTGCATCGGCGCCGCCTCGTGCTCCCACGAGGAGCTCGAACAGTTCATCCAATTCACCAACACTTTCCACCCCAACCTGAAGTTCACCTGGACCATCTCTAACACTTCTCTCTCCTTCCTGGACCTCTCTGTCTCCATCTCGGGCAACCACCTAGAGACAGATGTCCATTTCAAGCCCACTGACTCCCACAGCTACCTGGAATACACCTCCTCCCACCCACCCTCCTGCAAAAATGCCATCCCCTATTCCCAATTCCTTCGCGTCCGCCGCATCTGTTCCCAGGATGAGACATTCCAATCCCGCACATCTCAAATGTCCTCATTCTTCAAAGACCGCAACTTCCCCCCCACAGTGGTCGAGAACGCTCTCGACCGTGTCTCCCGCATTTCCCGGAACACATCCCTCACGCCCCGTCCCCGCAACAATAATCAAAAAAGAATCCCCCTCGTCCTCACATACCACCCCACCAACCTCCGGATCCAACGCATCATCCTCCGACACTTCCGCCATCTACAGTCAGACCCCACCACCAAAGACATCTTTCCCTCCCCACCCTTATCTGCCTTCCGGAGGGACCACTCCCTCCGCGACTCCCTTGTCCGCTCCACACTCCCCTCCAGCCCCACCACACCCGGCACTTTTCCTTGTAACCGCAGGAAGTGCTACACCTGCCCCCACACCTCCTCCCTCACCCCAATCCCAGGCCCCAAGAAGACATTCCACATCAGGCAGAGGTTCACCTGCACATCTGCCAATGTGGTATACTGCATCCGCTGTACCCGTTGTGGCTTCCTCTACATCGGGGAAACCATTGGGAGGCTTGGGGACCGCTTTGCAGAACACCTGCGCTCAGTTCGCAACAAACAACTGCACCTCCCAGTCGCGAACCATTTCAACTCCCCCTCCCATTCCTCAGATGACATGTCCATCCTTGGCCTCCTACAATGCCACAGTGATGCCACCCAAAGGCTGCAGGAACAGCAAATCATATTCAGCCTGGGAACCCTGCAGCCCAATGGCATCAATGTGGATTTCACAAGCTTCAAAATCTCCCCTCCCCCAACCGCATCCCAAAACCAGCCCAGCTCATCTCCACCTCCCTAACCTGTTTTTCCTCTCACCTCAAGCCACACCCCCATCTCCTATCTACTAACATCATCCCGCCCCCTTGACCTGTCCGTCCTCCCTGGACTGACCTATCTCCTCCCTACCCCCCTACCTACACTCACCTTTACTGGCTCCATCCCCGCCTCTTCGACCTGTCTGCCTCCTCTCCACCTATCCTCTCCTCTATCCATCCTCTATCCGCCTCCCCCTCTCTCCCTATTTATTTCAGAACCCTCTTCCCCTCCCCCATTTCTGATGAAGGGTTTAGGCCCGAAACGTCAAGTTTTCCTGCTCCTATGATGCTGCTTGACCTGCTGTGTTCATCCAGATTTACGAGGATGTTGTCAGGACTATCAGGACTGGTAGGTCTGAGTTAAAGGGAGAGTTGACCAGGATAGGGCTTTATTCCTTGGAATGTGGGAGAATGAGTGGTGGCCTGATTGAGATGTATAAAATCATGTGGGGGACAGATAGGATGAATGCTAATAGTCTTTTTTCCCAGTGATGGGGAATCGAAAACTAGAGGGCATAGGTTTAAGGTGAGAGGGGAAAGATTTAAGAAGGATCTGAGGGGCAGCTTCTTCACGCAGAGAGTGGTGCGTATATGGAATGGGCTGCCAGAGAAAGGGATTGAGGCAGGTACAATAGCAAAATTTAAAAGATGTTTGGATTGGTACATGGCTGGGAAAGGTTTAGAGGGAAATGGACCAAATGTGGGCAATTGGAAATAGCTGAGTGGCCGCTATGGTCAGCATGGGCCAATTTGGGCCAAAGGGCCTGTTTCCATGTTACATTACTGTATGACTCTATGCTGGAAATCTGAAACAAACACAGTCTGCTGGAGAAAGTCAGCATCTCCGGAGACAACTGAAGGAGAGTCATACTGGACTCAATATGTTAACTCTATTTCTTGCTTTACAGTGGCAGAACTGTTCAGTTCCTCCTGCATTCTCTGTGTCTTTTCAATACAATAGAAAGTTTCTAACAACAATTTAATGGAGTTACAGCATACAATTAGAAGTCCAGTTGCTGTTATAGAAAGAACATACAAGTTTGTGAACAGAGTAAAAGTAGACCAATCAAACCTTCAACACTGTTCTAGAACTAAAGATTATGGCTGATCTTTCTGTAACGAAAAAATCCACATTTCCGCTTATCCTGACAATCTTTCACCCATTATCGCGAACTGCATCTATCTCAAAAACATTCAAGACTCTGTTGCAAACATGTCCTTTAGTTCAAATACTCCTCATGTGAAAACAGAAATTGAGTGATGACTGTTTTAAATGCCCTACCACTTATATTTAAACAATGACCCTGAATTCTAATTGCTCACTTAAGAAGTAGCATTCTCTCCACATCTAATCTGTCAATATCTCACAGTTTCAATTAACTCACCTCTTAATCTTCTGAACACTAGCCAATATAAGCCTGTCCAACATTATCTCATGAGACAACGTGTTGATTACAGACATTCATCTGGTAAACTACCTCTGAACTGCTTCCAACGCATTTACCCCCTTCCTTAAGATAACCAAGACCATGCACAGTGTACCAGTACACTAGATGCAGTCTCACTAGTGCCCTACTACAACTGAAACATAACCTCCCTACTTTTGTACTCAATTTCCCTCAAAAGAAATGATAACATTCTATTAGCTTTCCTAATTACTTGCTGCACCTGCATACAAGCCTGTGATTAATGCACTAGGACACCCAAATCCCTTTATATGCCTTTCTTGACAGGCTCTGCAACACCTCCCCATTTAAACAATGTTTCTTTTATTCTTCCCTCCAAAATGCAATATTTCACATTTCCACATTTTACACGTTTGCTAGATATTTCCCCACTCACTTAACCTGACTATATCATTTTGTAGCCTTTTTAAGTCGTCTTGACAACTTGTTTTCCTACCTGTCTTTGTACCATCAACAAATTTGACACTCATATTGTTCCTCTTTCTTCCCAGTCATTTATAAAAACTGTAAACAGTTGAGCTCCCACCAGTGATTCCTGAGGAGCACTACTCACAGTATCTTGCTAACCTGAGAAAGATTCTTTTAAGAGATAGTAGGAACTGCAGATGCTGGAGAATCTTTTGATAACAAGGTATAGGAAGGGTCTAGGCCTAAAACGTCAGCTTTCCTGCTACTCTGATGCTGCTTGGCCTGCTGTGTTCATCCAGCTCTACACCTCGTTATCAAAGATTCTTTTAAGCTGACTCCCTGCCTTCTGTTAGCCCAAACCTCTCTGAAGTGGCCTAGGAAGCTATTCAGTTATATCACCTGCTGAAAAAGAACAAAAATGGACAGACCATCTGGCATTGATTACAGCACCAGAAATAACAATGGCAAACTCAGTCCTGTTGAGCCTGCATAGCCCTCTTTAATAACGTCTGCAGGCTAGTGGCAACATTGGGAGAGCCGTTTCAGCAACTAGTCAAGCAAAAACTTGACATAGTCATACTCCCAGAATTATCACCCCCATGATCATCAGCAGCATGATCATTCTGAGGTATGTCCTATCCCACCAGCAGGACAGGCCCAGCAGAGATGGCAGTACAGTGGTATACAATTAGGAGGCAGTTTCCTTTGGAGTCCTCAACATTGACTCAAGAACCTACACAGTCTCATGGCTTCAGGTCAAACTTGGGCAAGGAAACCTACAGGTGATTACCATGTACCACATCCCTTACCTGATAATGGATACTCATCCATTTTGAACACTACTTAGAGGAAGCACTGAGGGTGGAAAGTGCAAACAATGTACATTTGGTGGACCTTGAGGTACCTCACACAGATAGCTCGGCAGTATCGCTACCGATGAGCTTGACAAGCTGTAAAGGACATAGCCACAAGACCGGGTCTAGAGCAGATGATGGTGAGGGAACCATCAACAGGAAAACACACAGTTGACTTCAATATCACCACACTGTCTGCTGCAGAAGCATCTGTCCACAACTGTATTGGTAATAATGACCAGTGCACTGCATAGTCCTTGTGGAAACAAAGGCCAGTTTTCACACTGAGAATACCCTCCATCATGTTGTGAGACGATACTTTCATGTAAAATGGGACAGATCTTGCAATTCAAGACTGGACATCCATGAGGCACCAGGGGCCATCAGCAGCAACAGAATTGTACTCAAACCCAATCTGCAAATTTATTGCCTGGCACAACTCCACACTATCATTACTATCAAGCCAGAGGATCAATGGTGAACCTACAAAACAGGACTATTTGTGAGACAGTCAGCATAGCAGCAAGTGATAGGCAGGGTTAAGTGATTCCACTATCTCTGCAGTCCCATCACATCCAGTTGTGACTGGTGACACACAATTATACAACTCATTAGATGCGCAAGCTCCGCAAATATTTAGCGCAGTGGAGGCGGGACGTTGAATGTCTTCAAGGCAGAGATTGATTAATTCTTGATCTCGCAAGGAATCAAGGGCTACGGGGAGAGTGCGGGTAAGTGGAGTTGAAATGCCCATCATCCATGATTAAATGGCGGAGTGGACTCGATGGGCCGAATGGCCTTTCTTCCACTCCTATGTCTTATGGTCTTATGGTCTTATCTCCATCCTCAGTCAAGGGGGTACTTACAATATCAGCTCATGCTTTTATCAGACAATTCTGATCCCAGGCAGAAATCTCAGCTTGACAGGATTAGTTTGACTGAAACAGATATTACTCAAACAATAAAGCAGAAGTTTATATGGAAAAAGTGAAGATGTAATAGAATAAACTGAGTCATCTACTTATAATACAAATTTAAAGACGTTTAATCACAGTAAAAATCTAAATCTCTTTAACCTAAAACATTCCTTAAAAAATTGAAAAGAAACAAAATCACTTCTGTACCATATCCAAAACAGGACTCATGCAATCCTCACACCAGAGTCCCTGTATCTAACACCTTCATAGGTTAAAGCCACTTGTGTCTTCGGCTTTTAGACTGGATTTACAGATAGCTTCTACCTGGAACTATCACATACCTGCTTAAATGTGCTCAGTTTTATACAACTTCCTCAGGGCTTTATCCCTCCTCTTCTGGTCTGGGACAAACAGTAACTGTTCACTCTAAGATAATCTAGTTCACTGTATCTCCTTCTCTTCTCAGGAGCACAGGTCTAGATAACTATCCTATGGATGTAATTGTATCCACCTCCACCACTTCCTCTGGCAGCCTGCTCTATACACACACTGCCCTCTACATGAAAAAGTTGCCTCTCAGGTCCCTTTTTGAATCTTATCTCTCTCACCACAACCTATGCCCTCTAGCTTTGGACTCTCCTACCCTTGCAAAAAGACGTTGGCTATTCATCTTATCTATGCCCCCCATGACTTTATAAACCTCTGTAAGATTACCTTTCAGCCTCTGATGCTCCAGGGAAAAAAGAACAAAGTCAATCCACCCTCTCCTTCTAACTCATATCATCCAGCCCAGCAACATCCTTACAATTATTTTCTGTATCCCTTTTAGAATAACAACATCCTTTCTATAGCAGGATGAACAGAATTCTACACAGTATTCTAAAAGTGCCTCACCAGTGTCTTATACAGCCACAACATGACATCTCAACTCCTACACTCAGTGCTCTGACCTATGAAGGCAAACGTGCCAACACCTTCCTCAGTACCCTGTACAACTACAACATCACTTTCAAGGAACTATGAACCTGCATCCTTAGGTAGGTACCTCTGTTCAACAACACTCCCCAGTACTCTACCGTTAACTATGTAAGTCCTGCCCTGGTTTACCTTACCAAAATGCAACACCTTGCATTTATCTAAATTAAACTCCATTATGGCCCATTGGCTCATCTAATCAAGATCTCACTGTACTCTTCAATAATTTGCTTCACAGTCCACTATACCATCAATTTTGGTGTCATTTGCAAATTACTAACCATACCTCCTGTATTCTCATCCCAATTATTGCTATAAATGATGAACAACAGTGGACCCTGAAACAATTCTTGCAGAACACCACTGGTCATAGCCTTCCAGTCCGAATACAACCCTCTACTACCACCTTTGTCTTCTACCGTCAAGCCAACTTTGTATCCAATTGGCTATTTCCCTCTGGATCCCATGTGATCTAGCTTTACTAATCAGTCTATCATGCAGGACCTTGTCAAAGGCCTTGCTAAAGACCATGTAGACAACATCTGCTGCTCAGCCTTCAACTATCGGCTTCATAACCTCTTCAAAAGACTCCATCAAATTTGTGAGACACAATTTCCCAGGCAAAAAACCTCTTTTCTTGTTACAAATAAATATAGGAACTTTTACCATCTGGTTTTATATTTCTGGTTGGCTTTTTCTCAAACTTATTTTTTCCTCCAGACTGATTTTTCTTCCCTTAATTATTTTAGTGATTTATTTTATAACCTGTCCAATCTTCAGTTCTGCTACCTGTATTGGCATAGTTACACACTTATTCTTCAACTTTGAGACTGTTTTTAACCTTTTATATTTAGCCATGGATGTTAATGTCATCACCTCGATATTTTTTCTTCTTCAGAACATATCTGTATTTCCTGAAATTTTTAACCTAATTTATCAATACACTTTAGTCAGCTCTGTAATCATGCTCTTCTAATTGCCCTTCTTTAAGTTTAAAAAAAAATCTCACACCCTTCTTCTCTCCCTCAAACTGAACATAAAATTCAAATATATTACTGCCACAACTAGCCAGGAGCACCTTCACTGTGCAATCATTAATACGATCTCATTACACAGTGTCAGAAGTCACAAGACACCAAGCTATAGTCCAAAAGGTTTGTTTGAAAGCACAAGCTTTTTGAGCACTGCTCCTTCATCAGGTGAAATGACTTCAAGGATAAGAACTATGTTACTAGATTTGGAATTGAGAATTATCAGAATGCCTGCAAGTGTTTGGTAAGTGTTGGGAAGTGAAATAGCTGGACTAGTTACATGTAATATTATGTCACTTTAACATAATGTTTTCTTCCCCACCTCTCCATTAAAGAGACCTCAGTTTGCTCTTATGAATAGTGAATGAAACTTGTCCTTTAACGGAGTAGGAATGTGAAGGTGAGGCAAGTGTATTGTACCAATCCAGTCAGATCAAAGAAAGCAATAAAGCAGAAGTTGTTAGGACCTCCTCAGGCACATCTAACATCAAGCATAGCAGACACTAGCACAGTTCGAAGCACACAATATCTTACAGATATATTTTAGTCCTGGGAGTTATTTAGTTAAGAGTAGTTATTGGTTTTAAGGCTAAGGAAAAATCACACTGTATAGGAAAGGGATAAAGAGGGTGAGAGAGGAAGTTTTGGAGGCCAAATGAGAAGGATTGCTTATAAGATTTTCCACTCTCTAAGATGCATCAACGTTCAGAGTGCTAGAACTGTCAGCTAATCAGATAGACCACAAATCTTGATGATGATTTCATCGCTTTGAGGAGCTGTAGTCCCACTCGACCTGCTTTGCCTGCTGCGCATCTTGGCCGCAGAGCAGGGTTGTTTTGGGTGTGTCGGCTGTCAATCAACTTTCCTTCTGCAGGGGAGGGGTGTCAGCAGTACTCCCAACCCCGTTGTTAAATCTAGCCCTCGGTGTCAAGATGAAGATGTTATGGATGAGGATGAGACTGCAAGCTCTGAGTAAGGATAGACGGCAGGTCATTCATTCAATGACTGGTCGGCACACATCAATGTTATTCAGAGATAATAGGAACTGCAGATGCTGGAGAATCCAAGAGAACAAGGTGTAGAGCTGGATGAACACAGCAGGCCAAGCTTTCCGGCTCCTATGATGCTGCTTGGCCTGCTGTGTTCATCCAGCTCCACACCTTGTTATCAATGTTATTCAACCTGCTTTTAAAACGAGAATGTTGTCTAAGTATAAAGAATATGAAAAGGCTTTGGGGGCAGCCTTGCATAATGTACAATGTGAAAGGTTGAGGGGGCAATCTACTACTGATTTCTACAGAATTACACCCATCGATAACAAGGCTTTGGCCTCAGTATAAATTTCCACCAATCAGATATGCAGGCAACCATGCATATCTTTTTTATGAAGTGTATTAAAAGGAGGAAAGTGCAGGGAGGAACTTCCAGGGTCACAGTAAATGAAGGCATAGTCACCAATGATGGGGTGATCATGATTGGAAATGCACAAGAAGCTAGAATTAGAGGAGCACAGATATAGCAGCAGTATAAATTCATTCACAATAAAAAAGTTTCTGTCAGACACAAAGCATTCCTTTCACGATGCAATTGGAAATGGTGAGGGGCACAGGTTAATCCGTGGCTTGGAATTACCTTCTCACAGCATCAGTACAATTCCAAGTTCAAACTCCCAGCTCAGCAAAGTTGGTACAGATCACGTTAATAGACTGAAAGCAGAGAAAGTACAAGGGGATTACTGCTCATCACTTGGAAGCTTAAAACACAGCAGACATTGCTTCTCAGAGTAACAAAAATTCGTGACCTACTAACACAGCACTCAAGAGAATAAACTGTTTTCTTTCTGGAGAGATCTAGAACAGACTGTATAAAGTAGAAGAGATAATAGGAACTGCCAATGCTGGAGAATCTGAGATAACAAGGTGTAGAGCTGGATGAACACAGCAGGCCAAGCAGCATCATAGGAGCAGGAAAGCTTGACGTTTCGGGCCTAGACCCTTCATCAGAAATGGGGGAGGGGAAGAGGGTTCTGAAATAAATAGGGAGAGAGGGGGAGGCGGATAGAGGATGGATAGAGGAGAGGATAGGTGGAGAGAAGACAGACAAGTCAAAGAGGCGGGGATGGAGCCAGTAAAGGTGAGTGTAGGTGGGGAGGTAGGGAGGAGATAGGTCAGTCCAGGGAGGACGGACATGTCAAGGGGGCAGGATGAAGTTAGTAGGTAGGAAATGGGGGTGCGGCTTGGGGTAGGAGGAGGGGATAGGTGAGTGAAAGAATAGGTTAGGGAGGCGGGGACGAGCTGGGCTGGTTTTGGGATGTGGTAGGGGGAGGGGAGATTTTGAAGCTTGTGAAATCCACATTGATACCATTGGGCTGCAGGGTTCCCAAGCTGAATATGAGTTGCTGTTCCTGCAGCCTTCGGGTGGCATCACTGTGGCACTGCAGGAGGCCTAGGATGGACATGTCGTCTGAGGAATGGGAGTTGAAATGGTTCGCGACTGGGAGGTGCAGTTGTTTATTGCGAACCGAGCGCAGGTGTTCTGCAAAGCGGTCCCCAAGCATCCGCCTGGTTTCCCTGATGTAGAGGAGGCCACAACGGGTAGAGCAGATGCAGTATACCAGATTAGCAGATGAGCAGGTGAACATCTGCTTGATGTGGAAAGTCTTCTTGGGGCGTGGGATGGGGGTGAGGCAGGAGGTGTGGGGGCAGGTGTAGCACTTCCTGTGGTTGCAGGGCAAAGTGCCGGGTGTGGTGGGGCTGGAGGGGAGTGTGGAGCGGACAAGGGAGTCACAGAGAGAGTGGTCCCTCTGGAAAGCAAACAAGGGTGGGGAGGGAAAAATGTCTTTGGTGGTGGGGTCGGATTGCAGATGGTGGAAGTGTCGGAGGATGATGTGTTGGATCCGGAGGTTGGTGGGGTGGTACGTGAGGATGAGGGGGATTCTTTTGGATATCAATGGATTTCAAGCTCACCGACTCCCACAGCTACCTAGAATACACCTCCTCCCACCCACCTTCCTGCAAAAATGCCACCCCCTATTCCCAATTCCTTCGCCTCTGCCGCATCTGCTCCCAGGATGAGGCATTCCACTCCCGTACATCTCAGATGTCCTCGTTCTTCAGGGACCACAACTTCTCCCCCTCAGTGGTCGAGAACGCCCTCGACCGTGTGTTCAGCATTTCCCGCAACTCATCCCTCACACCCCGTCCCCACAATAACAACCTAAAAAGAATCCCCCTCGTCCTCACGTACCACCCCACCAACCTCTGATCCAACGCATCATCCTCCGACACTTCCGCCATCTGCAATCCGACTCCACCACCAGAGACATTTTTCCCTCCCAACCCTTGTCTGCTTTCCGGAGGGATCACTCTGTCCGTGATTCCCTTGTCCGCTCCACACTCCCCTCCAGCCCCACCACACCCGGCACTTTGCCCTGCAACCGCAGGAAGTGCTACACCTGCCCCCACACCTCCCGCCTCACCCCCATCCCAGGCCCCAAGAAGACTTTCCACATCAAGCAGATGTTCACCTGCACAGCTGCTAATCTGGTATACTGCATCCGCTCTTCCCATTGTGGCCTCCTGTACATCGGGGAAACCAGGCGGATGCTTGGGGACCGCTTTGCAGCATACCTGCGCTCGGTTCGCAACAAACATCTGCACCTCCCAGTCGCGAACCATTTCAACTCCCCCTCCCATTCCGCAGACGACATGACAATCCTGGGCCTCCTGCAGTGCGACAGTGATGCCACCCGAAGGCTGCAGGAACAGCAACTCATATTCAGCTTGGGAACCCTGCAGCCCAATGGTATCAATGTGGATTTCACAAGCTTCAAAATCTCCCCTCCTCCGACTGCATCCCAAAACCAGCCCAGCTCGTCCCCGCCTCCCTAACATGTCCTTCCTCCCACCTATCCCCTCCTCCCACCTCAAACCACACCCCCAGCTCCTACCTACTAACCTCCTCCCGCCCCCTTGACCTGTCTATCCTCCCTTGACTGACCTATCTCCTCCCTACCTCCCCATCTACACTCACCTTTACTGGCTCCATCCCCACCTCTTTAACTTGTCTGTCTCCTCTCCACCTATCTTCTCCTCTATCCATCTTCTATCCGCCTCCCCCTCTCTCCCTATTTATTTCAGAACCCTCTTCCCCTCCCCCATTTCTGATGAAGGGTCTAGGCCTGAAACGTCAAGCTTTCCTGCTCCTATGATGCTGCTTGGCCTGCTGTGTTCATCCAGCTCTACACTCTATGTACAAAGTAGAAACCTGGATTCTAGTGAGAAATAATGGAAAGAATGAAGCTTCTGCTGGAGGACTGATTTTATTCTTCCAACATGTTGCTCATACCAACTTATTTTTGTTGTTTACACTCAAATTGTCCTTAAAAATGAAGATGTTTCATTTTATGTCCTCCTTTACTGACAACGTGATTATTTACAGAAATAATCTTGGTTTATCCTCACAAAGAAATCAAGATAATTTTGAAAGAATGGCTTCCTGACTGTCCGAAACTGTTCTGTAGTTTGGAGTGAATTGGAGTACCATTACTGCAGCATAAGATGAATTTTTCCTTTTTCCCACTTCTGTGATGATGTGATGTGATCGGATTGAAAGAAAATGTGGGTTTGGAAAGTGTGCAATGAAATAGTTCAAGGGGCAAAATACTGCAAATGTTGGAGATAGGAAATAACTGGGACTAGACAGTGGGTCCACCAATATCTGTAATGAAGCCTAAGTTAATGCGAAGATTAAAGGCACTTTATGCTGTGAATTGATAGGCTGTCTGCACTTGCCTGCATTTTCTGCTTTTATTTCTAATGTAATTCAATTCTGTCTGTCACATTACAGAAGTCTTACAAGCTCAAGTACACATTTCTGGTTCTTGAAATTCAATTGATGGGAAAGTGACAAAGTGGACTATTACTGCTGTATTGCAAAATCAGTGTTAGCTGTAGCTACTCTCTCTGCTCAATGCCGAAATAAATACGCCTTGACGTTCAGACATCCAAATTTGAAAGCTTGAGTGGACATATTCAGTCCAGTATGCTCGCAGCAAGCTGATAGTAAGCAGCTGCAGAAAATGTCATAGAGTCATTCAGAACTTTCAGAACTTTCGGTCCAACCGGTCCAGGCTGAACTGGCCCGTGTTCACAAACTCGTCCCACCTGCCTGCACTTGGCCGATATCCTTCCAAACGTTTCCTACTCATGAACTTTTCCAAATGTCTTTTAAACATTGTAACTATACCTGTATCTGCCACTTTCTCTGGCAAGTCATTCCACACATGAACCACTCTCTGCGTGTCCTTTTTAAATCTTTCTCCTCTCATCTTAAAAATATGCTGCTGAGTTTTGAACTCCCCCATTCCAGGGAGAAGACCTTTGCCATTCAGTTTATCAATGCTGCGCACGATTTTATAGACCTCAATGCAGTCAAACCTCAACCTCCTATGCTCCAGTGAAAAAAGTCTCAGTCTTTCCAGTCTATTTTTATATCTCAAACACGCCATTCCTGGCAACATTCTGGGAAATCTTACCTGAACCCTTCCCAGTTTAATAATATCCTTTGTATAACAAGATGACCCAGAACTATACACAAAGGCCTCATAAAATTGTCAGTAGTCCTTACAATATTGTAATAATATATACTTGCTTATAGTTCACCTTTGAACAAAATCGTGTGCTACATTTCTGGCTGTGTTTGTTCCAACAACTTAATTGATGACCTTGACATCAATAGTAATATATCCTTTCAAAATACAGTTACAGCAGGAGGTCATTCAACCTCTCAAGTCTACTTGCTCATTCAAAGTGATATGGTCACTTTGTATCTCAACTCCATTTAACCACCTTCATTCAATAAATCCCTTGATTCCCTTTACTAAGAATAATCTATTATTCTGTCTTGAATGCTGTCAATTCCCAGCGTTCTGGGGAGATTTTTTATACCTTTTAAGTTCTCCATCCTTGAGTTTCCTCCTTAAATGATTCACCTCTTAAGCTAAAAATTGCTTTCCCTCATGGGCACTATCATGGTTTTATTGCTTATACGGGTACAGATAGTTCTTTTGGGAGCCAGTACAGACACGATGGGTCCAATGGCCTCCTTTTGTACTGTAAAATCCTATGAATCTATGATTCTGATTACATCATTCAGCAAATTTCCAGGGTTTCCTGAATTCTACTTTCCATTTTCTTCATTCCCATTGTAAACAAACATCCATATTTAGCACCAATGTCTTCATACACCAGGGTTCAGTCAAGTACTGCTTTTAGTGGATTAATTCTGACAGCTTCATGGTCAGTGTTCAGAGTCTGCCACCAGGTATATTTCAGACAGGTTGCAAATCTAAGGTTAAGTGTGGGCCCATAGGTACTCCATGCAAATTCTGCCCGTAGGTAGTGAGAACAGCAAGAGAGGGTTTCTTGTGAGAGTGTGATCACACCATGACAGCAGGGAAGTGTCTTCCTACAAGTAGAGTCAGTTCCAATATTGTTGAATCATCCACTTTAACACAGATTGGTCCTATCAAAAACAAAATCGCAATTGGCAAAATCTTACACATGGTAGGTGATAAAATTTAGCTTGCTTTAGACGCAAAGGGCAGAATTTTCTCCAGTTTTAGTTAATATTTTGTTGAGTGAGATTCATGGCAGCCATTCCACTCAGAACAAGTTTCCTGCTCCTGTGATGCTGCTTGGCCTGCTGTGTTCATCCAGCCCCATGCTTGTTTTCTCCTGTAATCTTCTGGTCTATAACTCATTAATTATTCAACAGGATGTCAGGCACCTTTCTCAGTGAATTGCAGAGCTGGAGAAGTATAAATGCTCACCAGCCTTTCAGCCTTCTGGTGTACACACCTCCGGTGCCAAATCAAAAGCTCAGCTATACACCACTTCCGACCTGCAAACCCATAGGTTCCCCATACACTATGGTGCTCAAGTCTTAACTTCGACACGTGTCCAAGAGGAAAGGACAGCTCACTCCTTATTTTACGAACAGGTACTGGTGGATGGAGTGGTGGAGAAGAGAAAAGCCCTTTTCACTGTCCTCTGCACTTCCTGTTTGCTCACTAGGCACACCTTATCAACTCTCCCACTCATGCATCACATTAACTGCTCTTCCATTCACTTCCATGATACTCAATCCCTTCCTTTGACTTATTGCAGAAAAAGTGGCCCACCCATTGATGGATGTCTCCACAATACCCCGATTGATGTATGTGTCAATTCCTGTTCATCTCTCTTGAACTGTGGGACTGACCATTGCCCATTCTCTGAATTCTGACAAGACCAAGCATCTGATTGATGGTGGTCATCACCCTGGAATGGAAGAACAAAAACCCCTTGACTGACCGTGGCCATAACTTCTGACCCACTAAGGACTATACATTTTTACTTTGGTACAAGCCTGACATGCGTCCTTTAAAGGTGAAATGTGCCTTTGTGTGCAACCTGACCTGGCAGAAACGTTTAAGTCATAGGAGTTACTGAGCGCCAAAGTTAAGTGTTGAAGGTCTGAAATGATCTGTGAGTTGGTTTGAGAGCAGGCATGATGATGTGGTGAGCCTGGTGCTTTACCACTGCTGGCGTGCGTGGGTAAAGGATTGAAGTGGATGGTGGCCATGGAACATGCAGTGACATGACGCATGACGGGCAGTCATCACCTACCCACTCTGATTTACATGTTACCAATTTGTCTCATTTCTTAGTGAACAGAGGGGAAATTGGAAGTGGCATATAAATTCAGCAGATTGGGGCTTTACTGAGATACACATTTATAGAAAGAAAGGAGTTACTGCTGTACAATGGCAAAATAGCGAAATCAGCATGATCAGGCATGAAGTGAAAAATCTAACATTTTTCTCAATTTTACAAATCAATTTTATTTTTAATTCTCACTGTATGTTCCCCTTTTCTTAGAAACATAGAAGCTAGGAACAGGAGTACGCCATTCAGCTGTTCAAGTTTGCTCTGCTATTTAATATCATCATGGACGATCGTCTGACTCAAAGCCATATTCTTGTTTTCTTGCCATACTCCTTGATACCATTAATGGCTCAAAATCTATCAATCTCTTTTTTGAATATATCTAGTGACATGACCTCCATAGCCTTCTGTGTTTGAATTCTGCAGGTTGACCACCCTCTGAGTGAAGAAATGGTTTCTCATCTTAGTCTGTGATTCTTGTTTCCCTTGGTTGGAAGATCATTTGCCCTGAATCTAGTCTGCCCAGTCCTGTTAGAATTGTATATGTTTCAATCAATTCCCCTTCTAAACCCTAGTGAAAACAGGCCCAGTCAAACCAATCTCTTCTCATAGGACAGTCCTGCCATCCCTGTATCAGCCTAATAATCCTCTACCGTAATTCTTCTATCGCAAGTATACCCTTTCTTAAGTAGGCAGACCAAAATGACACACAATCCCTCAGATGTGGTCTCACCAAGACCCTATATAATTCCATGAAGAATCCCAACTTGTATTATACCTGTAAAGGACCAGGATTAGATGAACGAACATAGCAGAGAGGGAAAGCTTGCATTTGAATTGTTAATTTAAAAATCATCACACACTTCCTCAGGACAAGACAGACATAATTCTGGTGGAGGCAGAAATGAAGTTGTTGGACAATTAAAATTGAAAGCAAAGAGCAGAAGTAATATATAATGACCTCAAATGAATTTTGTTAAGGATTCTGGTGGGGCCGGTGTTTTCCTGTAATTAGGTCTATTTGGATGGAACAGTAAGAATACACTGCGTAGAAAAGTTTGTTCTCAATAGCCTGTTTTTAATTCATTCACAGCTTAAGGGTGACCCTGGCTAGGCCAGCATTTATTGCCCATTCCTAATTACCCAGGGGCAGTTAAGAGTCACCCACATTGCTATTAGCCTGAAGTCACACATAGGCCAGAGCTGGTAAGGATAGCAGTTTCCTTCCCTGAAGGACATCAGTGAACCAAATGGGTTTTTCCCAACAATCGGCAACTGATTCTGGTTACCATTAGACTCTTAATTCCAGAATTTTTATTGTATTGCAGCATTCGAACTCAGGTCCCCAGAACATTACCTGGATTTCTTCCCAAACCTATGGTATTAGAATATATACCTATTCATACAGAATGTTACCTGCCCTACCTATGGTATTAAAATATGAAACACTGAGACATTTCCAACAAATTGCATCTTTTATGGTCAATATCAGTATTAATACAGTCTTTTTAAAGTTACTTTGTGAAATTAATTGTAATATTTTAATTCTCTATTTGAATTGCAAACATCATTCTGATGTTAAATTCACAAGGGCAAGACATTGTGGCGTTGTTTATATTTAATATTGACTAAAAATTATTTTGAAATAAAACAGGAAATGAAAATGCTCGAAATGAGATTTTGACCATCCTGCACCTGAGAGAAGAACTCAGAGCAGTAAAAATGTTTTTAAAGTTCTTCAATCATTTGAAACTTCGTTTTACGCAGAGCCAGGTTTTCAGTCGTGCAATGTTTCTTTTTGATTTGTCAACTTATTAGCAAATGGTTTGAAATTGTCAACTTTTTTGGAGCTGCCAGCCTCTGTGGCTTCTCCACTGACCCATGTGCCACCTTTATCTGTTTATGTACATTTCATCTTTCTGCTTTAGTAAAGCTGGGCAGAATTCTGTCCCAACCCCATGATGAATGTTGCAATCAGGAGACATTTAACACCCACATTCCACCTCCTGCCTCCATTTCTATTAAATATGTGGCAGTAAGACCCACACGTGGGCAATTAATACCATCTTAAGGGCCTCATTCTGCCACAGGGCAATGCAGTAGTGGGTGGAGAGGGGGCGGTTGGGTGTGGGATCTGCCTTGCAGGGAGCACGACATGCAATGTGAGACAGTAGGAACTGCCGATCCTGGAGTCTGAGATAACAAGGTGTGGAGCTGTAGGAACACAACAGGCCAAGCAGCATTACAGGAGCAGGAAGGCTGACGTTTCGGGTCTGGACCCTTCTTCAGAAATGGGGGAGGGGAAGGGGGCTCTGAAATAAACAGAGTGAGGGCGGGGCAGTGATAGAAGGTGGATAGTGGAGCAGATAGGTGGGAGAGAAGACAGACAGGCCAAGGAAGCGGGGATGAAACTAGTAAAGGTAAGTGTAGGTAGGAAGTTGGGATGGGGGTAAGTCAGTGAGGAGGGAGGGGCGGATAGGTGAGAGGGAAAACAGACAGGTCAAGGAGGCGAGGATGAAGCTAGTAAAGGTGAGTGTAGGTAGGAAGTGGGGGTGGGAGTTGGTCCATCAGGTGGGAGCAGCAGATAGGTGGGAGAAAAGGTGGACAGGTCACGGAGGCGGGGATGAGAGGGGGTGCTGGTCCTGGGATGAGGTTGGGGGTGGGGAGATTTTGAAGCTGGTAAAGACCACATTGAGACCATTGGTTTGTACGCTTCCAAGGCGGAATATGAGGTGCTGTTCCTCCAGTTTCGGGTGGCATCGTTGTGACACTGGAAGAGGCCCTGGATGGACATGTCGTCCAGGGATTGGGAGGGGGCTTTGATGAGGTCCGCGACTGGAACGTGTAGAGGAGGCCACATCGGGAACAGCGGATACAATAGACCACATGAGCGGATGTGCAGGTGAACATCTGTTTAATGTGGAAGGTTTTTTTGCAGCCTGGGATGGAGGTGAGGGAGGAGGTGTAGGGGCAGGTGTAGCACCTCCTGCGGTTGCAGGAAAAGGTGCTGGGGGTGGTGGGGCTAGTGGGGAGTGTGGAGCGGACGAGGGAGTTGTGGAGAGAATGGTCCCTACGGAAGGCAGATAATGGTGGGGAGGGAAACATTTCCTTCGTAGTGGGGTCAGATTGCAGGTGGTGAAAGTGGCGGAGAATGATGCATTGAATCCGGAGGTTGATGGGGTGATACGTGTGGACAAGAGGAATTCTGCCTTTGTTTTTATTGTGGGGAGGGGGTCCGAGGGCTGAGGTGCGGGAAACACGAGAGATGAGGTCGAGGGCGTTTTCGACCACTGAAGGGGGAAAATTGCGGTCTTTGAAAAACGAGGATATCTGGGATGTCCGGGAGTGGAACACCTCATCTTGGGAGCAGATGCGGCGGAGACGGAGGATTTGGGAACAGGGGATTGCATTCTTGCAGGAAGGTAGGTGAGAGGAGGTGCAGACTAGGTAGCTATGGGAGTTGATAGGCTTGAAATAGATAACAATTTCAAGATGGTTACCAGAGATGGGGACAGAGAGGTATCAGAGATGGTCCAGGTGAACATGAGTTTGGGGTGGAAGGCGTTAGTAAAGTTGACGAACTGTTCGAGCTCCTCGTGGGAGCATGAGGCGGCGCCGATACAGTCATTGATGTAACAGAGAAAGAGGTGGGGATTAGGGCCAGTGTAGCTGCGGAAGAGGGACCCTCCACCTTCACCAAAGCTTCCGATTCCCTGGCCCCCAACAGCTCATCTTCTCCATGGACGTCCAATCCCTGTATACTTGCATTCCCCATGCAGATGGCCTAAAAGCCCTCCACTTCTTCTTCTCCCGCATGCCCAACCAGTCCACCTCCACCGACACCCTTATCCACCTAACTGAACTCGTGCTTACCCTTAACAACTTCTCCTTCAACTCCTCCCACTTCCTACAGACGAAAGAGGCGGCCATGGGTACCTGCATGGGCCCAAGCTGTGCCTGCCTCTTTGTAGAATATGTGGAACATTCCCTCTTCCTGCACGACCTTGGATGAGTCCTGTGAACATTCCTGTACACGCAGCAGACTGCACAATACAAAAAACTTGCCTTCTGTATGAGCCAGCAGTTTTGTCTATTGTATCTGTTGTTTTCTGTACTGGTTGTTTGTGTTACGTTATGAGAGAGAGAGAGAGTTTCAAACCAAAGCTGCTGGACTTCACCTTGGCTCGGAATCGTGGGCAGTGCCAGGAATGAATCTAAGCCTCCAGTCCAGCCATTGATTGAGGGGTCCCTGATAGGCAGAAGAACATGAGACTTGTTAATTTTTCTAAAAAGGCATGAAACTTGTTCTTTTTCTCTTTTCTTTTCCATTTATTATTACCACCATGATCATTTATTATTGCCATTATAATCATTATTCTTACTTAATAAATATTCGTATTTAAGCAAATTGCTGTTGTCAAGCCTTGTCTTAATTATATTTAACCAAATCTGAAAAGAACCCCTTGGCTACATGCTGTGATCCTAGACACATTTTGGCAGTGAGGATGGGAATCGGGAAAATATTTAAGAGAAGAGAAAGGCAACCTGATGCTCCGGAGACCTTCCATATTCCAGGATGGAATGCGTCAGACTCTGGATTCGGATCTGTAGCTAATTTGCTAGCACAATTAGGGCCCGTGCAACAATGAGGGATAGTGTTAACCAGGAAAAGAGAGAAAGGAGGGTTATTCATACAGGCTGCTGTACACAAGTGCTTGCAGAAGGCAGGCTTCCCCAGAAACAAGGACAGTGTACCACAAATGGGATAGATATTGTTAACAGCATTGCGTTCTACGTGTAGCAAATTGGAAGAGTGCCAGGCCAGAAACAGGCAGTTTGAAGCCACCTTGATGGCAGTAGAACAATGTAACATTATCCTAACAGAAGCAGTTAAGACAGTGCAGGACAGAGCTGAGAAAGCAGAGGAGAAACAGAACCAGATAGTTTGCCATCTGGCATCTGCTTCTGTACAATAGGAAAAGAGAGCAAAACAGCGCAATTAGAAGGTTGACCCATCAAAGTGCATGTGTTGTTAACCTCACGACGGGACCCTGAAAGTTGGGATAGGGACATTTGGGATTCGTCTGATTCAGAGTCTGAATGGATGGATGAGGAAGGGGATCTCCATCTCCGAAGCCATCCTCAGGAAAGGGTTTCATAGCATGGCCCATAATAACGAGTAAGTCAAAACAAGTAGAAGGGCAAAACCCACAAAATTCAAGAATAATGTGAGATTACTCTATGTCCAAATTGCAGGATTTGGGGTCATGTTTTAAGCAGAAGTCGAGTGGCCCCTTGGCCTCTTGGCTGATGCGGTCATGGGAGCAGGGCACCACCCATATTATGCTGAGTGCCACAGAGTGAGGGAATCCAGGCGCACTAAGTGTTGATCCACATGTGAATATTGTTGTTAGAAACATTGGGAAAACTGGATCTTTGTGGAATACAATGACATTAGCAGTAAGAAACAAGTACCCTTCCCCAATATATTGTTAAGGTAATGTTGAAAAATGGAACAGCATGCCAGTAGGTATAAAACATTTGAGGGATTTGGCTACACAAACTCTCCATGTTATATGTTACATGGGCTATCTTTTAGGGAAAAGTCATCATGTATTGGCAATGGTGTTTAACGAAAGAAACCACAACATGGTGACCAGTAGTTTGTGATAGCTGCTTGATGCTAAATCTTATTGCAACTGTAGCACAGGATTTCTGGAGGAGGCTTAGTTAGATCATCCACTTGGCACTTCTGGATGAAAATTTTTGTGACTGCTTCAGCCTTATCTTTACGCTGATGTACTGGCTTCTCCCATCATTGAGGATGGGGATATTTGTGGAGCCTCCTCCTTCAGTGAGTTGTTTAATTGTCCACCACCATTCATGAATGGATGTGACAGAACTGCAGAGTTTAGACCTGATCAGTTGGTTATGGATCACTTAGTTCTGTCTATAACTTGCTGCTTATGCTGTTCGACATACAAGTAGTACTATTTTGTAGCTTCACCAGGTTAAAACCTCATTTTTAGGTTTGCCTGCTGCTGGCATGTTCTTCCGCACTCTTCATTGAAATAGGGTTGACCCTGTGTTTGATAGTAATGAGACAGTGATAGCTAGGCATGAGGCTGTAAATTGCATTGAAGTACAATTCTCTCACTGCTGATAGCTCACAGCGCTACTTGGATGTCTTGAGTTCCTAGCTTTGTTTGAAATCTGTCCCATCTAATATGGTGATAGTAACACGCTAGGTACTATCAAATGTGAAGGCAGGACTGCCCAAATTGAACAACTTCACATTTTCCCAAATTATACTTCAGCTGCCAAATTTTTGCCCAATCACCCAGCCTATCTATATCCAACTGCAAGTTGTTTACATTCTCTTCACGGTATACTTTCTTACCTATCCTTGTGGAGTCTGCAAATTTAGCTACTGGGCCTTTACTCCTTCACCACTGTCATTTACATAAATCAACACAGATCCCTGCAGGACCGTCACTAATCTGGCCAAACAAAAGAAAGAGACACATTCAACAACTTCTGTTTTCTGCCAGACAGTCAATCCATGCATGCTAACATATTAGCCCCTATTCCATAAGCTCCCACTTTGTATGAAATTCTTTTGTGCAGCACCGTTATCAAATGCCTGCTGGAAATCCAGGTTTAGTACATCTATGACTCCCCTTTACTCACAACACATGTTACTCCTTCAAAGAATTCTAATGAATTGGTCAAACATGATTTTCCTTTCACAAAACCAAGCTGATTCTTTCCAATTACTTTTGAGCTTTTCCGTAGTGCCCAGTTGTAAACTACTTAATGATCAACAATAACACCTTCCCTCGAACAGACGTCAAGCTAACCAGCCTATAGTTTCCTGTTTCCTGCCTCCCTGCCTTCTTTATTAGAGGAGCAATGTCTTTCCATCTGATAGAATTTTTCCAGAATCTAGGAGGTTTTACAAAATTAACACCAACATGTTTTCTACCATAGATAACAAGGTGTAGAGCTGGATGAACACAGCAGGCCAAGCAGCATCATAGGAGCAGGAAAGCTTGACTTTTCGGGCCTAGACCATTCTTCAGAAATGGGGGAGGGGAAGGGGCGTTCTGAAATAAATAGGGAGAGGGGGGAGGCAGATAGAAGTTGGATAGAGGAGAAGATAGGTGGAGAGGAGACAAACAGGTCAAAGAGGTGGAGATGGAGCCAGTAAAGGTGAGTGTAGGTGGGGAGGTAGGGAGGAGATAGGTCAGTCCAGGGAGGACGGACAGGTCAGGGGGGCGGGATGAGGTTAGTAGATAGGAGCTGGGGGTGGGGCTTAAGGTGGGAGGAGGGGATAGGTGGGAGGAAGGACATGTTAGGGAGGCAGGTACGAGCTGGGCTGGTTTTGGGATGCAGTGGGGGAGGGGATATTTTGAAGCTTGTGAAGTCCACATTGATACCATTGGGCTGCAGGGTTCCCAAGCGGAATATGTGTTGCTGTTCCTGCCACCTTCGGGTAGCATCGTTGTGGCGCTGCCGGAGGCTCAGGGTGGACATGTCATCTGCGGAATGGGAGGGGGAGTTGCGGTCCTTGAAAAACGAGGACATCTGAGATGTACGGGAGTGGAATCCCTCATCCTGGGAGCAGATGCAGCGGAGGCAAAGGAATTGGGAATCGGATTCGAGGTGGCCGCCGGAGATGGAGACAGGGAGGTCCAGAAAGGAGAGAGAGGTATCAGAGATGGTCCAGGTGAACCACCCCAACCTTATTTTCATCTGGACCAACTCCAATACCTCTCTCTCCTTCCTGGACCTCTCTGTCTCCATCTCCGGCAACCACCTAGAAACCGATATCCATTTCAAGCCCACCCGACCCCAACAGCTACCTAGAATACACCTCCTCCCACCCAACCTCCTGCAAAAATGCCATCCCCTATTCCCAAATCCTTCGCCTCCGTCGCATCTGCTCCCAGGATGAGGCATTCCACTCCCATACATCTCAGATGTCCTCGTTTTTCAAGGACCGCAAATTCCCCCCCTTAGTGGTCGAGAACGCCCTCGACCGTGTCTCCTGCATTTCCCTCAACTCATCCCTCAAACCCCCTCCCCGCAATAACAACCAAAACAGAAACCCCCTCGTCCTCATTTACCACCCCACCAACCTTCGGATCCAACGCATCATCCTCCGACACTTCCGCCATCTGCAATCTGACCCCACCACCAAAGACATTGTTCCCTCCCCACCCTTATCTGCCTTCTGGAGGGACCACTCTCTCTGTGACTCCCTTGTCCGCTCCACACTCTCCTCCAGCCCCACCACACCGGCACTTTTCCCTGCAACCGCAGGAAGTGCTACACCTGCCCCTACACTTCCCCCCTCACCCCCATCCCAGGCCCCAAGGAGACTTTCCACATCAAGCAGATGTTCACCTGCACATCTGCTAATCTGGTATACTGCATCCGCTCTACCCGTTGTGGCCTCCTCTACATCGGGGAAACCAAGCGGAGGCTTGGGGGCCACTTTGCAGAACACCTACGCTCGGTTCGCACTAAACGACTGCACCTCCCAGTCGCGAACCATTTCAACTCCGCCTCCCATTCCTCAGACGACATGTCCATCCTGGGCCTCCTGCAGTGCCACAACGATGCTACCCAAAGGTTGCAGGAACAGCAACTCATATTCCGCTTGGGAACCCTGCAGCCCAATGGTATCAATGTGGACTTCACAAGCTTCAAAATCTCCCCTCCTCCTACCACATCCCAAAACCAGCCCAGCTCGTACCTGCCTCCCTAACCTGTCCTTCCTCCCACCTATTCCCTGCTCCTACCTCAAGCCCCACCCCCAGCTCCTACCTACTAACCTCATCCTGCCCCCTTGACCTGTCCGTCCTCCCTGGACTGACCTATCTCCTCCCTACCTCCCCACCTACACTCACCTTTACTGGCTCCATCCCCGCCTCTTTGACCTGTCTGTCTCCTCTCCACCTATCCTCTCCTGTATCCATCTTCTATCCGCTTCCCCCTCTCTCCCTATTTATTTCAGAGCCCCCTTCCCCTCCCCCATTTCTGAAGAATGGTCTAGGCCCGAAACGTCTAGCTTTCCTGCTCCTGTGATGCTGCTTGGCCTGCTGTGTTCATCCAGGTCTACACCGTGTTATCTCAGATTCTCCAGCATCTGCAGTTCCTACTATCTCTGTTTTCTACCATATTAGCCACTTCTTTTAATGCGCTACAATGAAGTCCATCAGGACCCAGGGACTTAACAGTGTGCAGCTGCATCAGTTTTCTCAGTGCTTCTTCATCACTGATTATAAGTTCACAAGTTCCCCTCTCCTTTCCACCTCCTGATTTATAGCTGAAATGACATTTGTATCCTCCATCAAGAAGACAGAAACAAGGTATATATTTATTTCATCTGAATTATCATTATTATCTACTTCTAGCTCTCAATGCTCCTTCTCTGGAGGAACAATGCTCACTTGCATTTTTCATTTTTAACTATCTGTAGAAATTCTTGCTATCCAATTTTACATTTCTAGATAACTTTCTCTTGCACTCCAATTCTTTCTCATTATTAATTTTTTATCAGTCTCTGCCATTCTTCACATTTTGTCCAATCAGCTGACCTGCCACTCAGTTTTGAGCAATTTTGTCCATGTTTTTTCCTTCGGTTTGACACTTTCCTTTAACCTTTTTAATTAATCAAAGATAGTTGGTCTTCCCCATAGAAGTTTTGTTTGTCTGTGGAATATACTTCTACTGAGTATTCTGAAATATCCTCATAAGTGAGTGTCAGTGCTTCTGGAGTTAATGTTTTGGGTCAAGTGACCCTTCCTCAGAACGGAGGAAACGTTAACTCTGATTTCTCCCTCTCCACAAATGCTGCCAGACCTGCTCAGCTTTTCCAGCAATTTCAGTTTTGGTTTCTGATTTACAGTATTCACACTTCTTCCTGTTTTTACTGTTAGGCTGTGTCCCTTGATTCTGGATTCCACACCCATGGGACTTATCCTTTCCGTATCTACCCTATCCTTTTCGGAATCTTGCAAGTTTCCATGAGCTAGCCACTCATTCTTCTAAATTTTAGAGTGTACAAGCCCATCTTCCTCAATCCCACCTTCCCAGGAATCAGTCTGGTGATCTTCCTCTACACTGTTGGCCATCCTTAATGTGATTGTTAATTATCTCTTTAAATAATGCATTGAATTATTTCCTTTTCCAAAAATAAAATAACCTGAATACAAGCTTCTGTACTGCTTAAAACCTTCAGAATAGAATAGACCTTAGCCAGCCACAAGATACTTACCAAACAGCTTATGTTTTTCATCTAAGTCAAAGTTACTACTTCTTTTAAAAAGAATATGTTTCTTCTCTAATTTCAGTTACTTAAAAACACTCCTCATCAGTTCTCAGTAATTAGTGAACTTATAGTTCTCTTCTAATGTTATTCTTTGAGCTTGATTTAGAATCAGCCCTCTTGTGCAGCTTTTTGTCTCCTTCTCATCAAACTCTCACAAAATTCACAGATTTCACTCTATTCCTCAGCATTCCATGCCAACTACACTAATCTCCGTTATTTGTATTACTGAGATTCAGATGAGTCAAGTATAAGACAATCACAGAACTACATAAGGCCAGCTAGTTAATTAGTTGACCTTATCTTCTTGTCCAACAGAGTTTCATTAACCTCGTCCAAGCCTGCAAGAAACATAAATTTACTGTTCTCACTTTTAAATGATAAGTGTAAGCATGCAATATTAGTTTTTATGAAAACAGATTATGCCTTAAAATGTAACAATCAAAACAGTCACTGCCTTAACAAACTCGTACTCATTTCACTCTGTTCGATGCATTCTGTGCACGAAAGCCGTTCTTCACATTACTCCTTGGATTCAAATATCTGAACTGGAAAATTGCGTCCACTTCCGGGCACCACATTTTACAAAGGACGTGAAAGTATTGGAAATAGTGAGAAAACACTTGCAGCGCAAGAATTAAACTGGGGATGAGATCCTGCTATTGAAATAATTTGGCAAAGTGTTGAGAAGAAATTTGAAAGAAGTGTCCTAAATTATGAGTCTGGATGGAGTAGCTTGGAAGCAATTGTTCCCATCGGTTGGAAGGGTCAAGAAAAAAAAGAAATAAGGCGAGTGGCAAAAAAAACACACAACGAACGACGTTTATATTGTGCAGTGAGTGGTTATGATCTCGTACACACAAGGTGCAGTGAAGATAAATCGAAATATGATTTTCAAAAAAGAATTGGATAATTACCTGAGGAAAAAGTATTTGCAAGACTCTTGGAAAAATTCTGAAACTTGAAGTGACAAGGCCGATTCGGCTCTTTGTGGCTTTTTCATCCCTAGAAAAGAACATACTGTCTCATTTTGTTAATTCCAAGACTGAGGAATCATCTTTCCTTTTAATGACAGTTAAGAACAGCCTTGTAAATTCTTTCAATACTTCTAGGTTTCCTTTGTGACTCACAGGTATAAAGTAATTGCAGTATTCAAAACTCAACATCATCACAGCACTGTCTACCTTCAGTAAGGTGCTTTCCACTCTCTCAGCGATAAATTTTGCACATTGATGCCAGACTCTGGAGTTTTCTCCATATACCTCTCTACCTTTCAACTTCATTTTCTCCATTTAAAACACTTCTTAATACCTATCTCATTAATGAATTTTAAACATCTGATTATTGTTTTCTTTTGTGGTTCTGTGACATATCTTGTTCTATAAAGTCACTGCAAAACACCTTTGGGCATTTGACTTTCATGTCACCATAGTCTTACCAGACCATAGGGCTGCTCTCTCGTTACAGAGAGATGACTGGTGGTGATTTAACCTGACAGCCACCATACCTCAGATGATAGGAGAGTCCATCATGTTAACCTCAGCCAGGATTGGATTTGAACCCACCCTGTTAGCATCTTACTGTTTTGCAAACCAACTGTCCAGCGTACTGAGCTAAACCAATCCCCTGTTAAAGGAGATATATGAATATAAAATGTCATTGTATTGGCTATCCTAGTACAAGGCATTACTCAAATATCAAAGGTTCAATTGTGGAAGTACACAAGTCCTATTCAATTTTCTATCCAGTAATTTTAATTAGTAGATAATCACTAGGTACCCAGAGACATCTACTTCCAAAACTGCAAATCAGTAGAAGAATAAGAGGTCTCCTTTTTAAGATGGAGATGAGGAGGAATGTTTTCTCTATGAGCATGTTATTCTGTGGCATTGTCTTGCCCAGAAAGCTTTAGAGGCTGTGCCATTGAGTCTATTCAAGGCAGAAATTGATAGATTTTGATGAACAAAGGATTCAAGGCCTACTGGGGGTACAGACAGGAAAGTGGAGTTGACCCCAGAGCAGTAATGATATTGTTGAATGATAGAACAGGTTAAGATAATCAAATGGGCTAATCCTTCTCTTAATTCTTATGTTCAAATTGAAAATGATTCCCTTATGTGTTCTGAGCAATCACCAAAGTTAATTTCATTGAACTTATTACAATTCTCCCTGACAATACACTTTTATGACAAAAGCTATAAGCTTCGTAGATGAGTTGCAATATTTTATATACATTAATACATAATTTTCACACCAATGTTAACAAGCTACACCAAGGAATGTATGCACTTATATCTGTATTAATACTGACAATGCAGTAGTACAGTGATTTAATAATTCATGCATTTGAGAGCTACTCTGTGAAATGCTCAGATGTTTTGTTATACAAAGTCTGCATATTAACCTACTGAAACCTCATTACTGCATCAAGTCACATCTATGACACTACTGTCTCCTCCAGTAATTGCCAATAATCTTTTCAGGGCTGAAGTGACCATTTACTGCAAAGTTCAAGCTTCAATGCATTTTCATTTTCTCGATTCTCACCCTCTATCCACTTTACTAAATAGCATTAGAATTTTTGTGAAAATATTAATCTGCTTATATGGAAGATGGGAACAATTACCAATGTATAAAATGAGGAGATGATAATGAAGTCATGTCGATTCATTTTTTGAAACACATTCATCACACTGTACTATATATGATAATAATTTTCAATAGATCATATAATTTAAAATTCATAGTTTGTAACATTAGATCAACAACATAATTTCTGGATGGCATTATGGTCAGGACTATTTAATTTTGATCATTTCTTGGGCCATTTCTGATTATATATAGCTAGGTTATTAATAATAAAAAGCTGAATAAAACAATATTTCTATTAACTCTGCTAGATTAATAGGGGGAACAAATTTGCTTACCCAAACTCAGACCTGGTTATTGCAGTGTGTGATTATCCCACACATGTTCATTGCCATGTAGAAAGCTGATTACTGTTGCCTGCAGTTTTATACATTTGCTTCATGCTGCAGGAGCTCCTCCCATTGGAGTAGGCATCAATATTTGGGCATGATACCAAGAGTCATTAATGCTTGCTAATGGTAATGCATTCGAAAGGGGAGGTGCACTGTGGCCAAAAACAGAGGAGTCATTTGAAAACAGAATCTGTTCTGTGATATCTTAAGAGTGGCTGAACATTTGAGTGAATGTGCATCAAAGTTTCAATTTTTGTGGAAAGAAGGAGAGATGTTCTCACGTAGAAATTCCATTGGACACATGTTCAAAAAGCAGTAAGGGTTGGTGATTGCTGACCATCAAATTACCTTCCCGATTTCCTAATAAAGATATTATTGATAGTTTTCACTCTTCAGGTATCACCTCACTTTCTTTCAAATCTGCTATTTAAACAATTCTCAAAAGCCCAACTTTGATACCTCCAACCTTGTAAACTACCACTTGATCTTCACTGTTCCTTTCCTGTCCAAAGTTCTTGAACATATTGTTACCTCCGAAATTCATACTGATATTTCCCAGAATTCCACATTAATCACTGCAAACAAATTACTGTTCCACAGTACTAGAACCACTCTTATCAAATTCACAAACAACACCCAATGGGGCTGTTACAAATGTAAAACATTGCTCCTATTCCTTTTTGAACAGACAGCCGTCTTTGACACAGTTGATTACACTGTCCTCCTTCCGTGCCTGTCCGTTGTTATCTTGGTAGGCAGGTCTGCACAGTGACTCGGTCCATTCCCTTTCCTTTTCCCTGTTTTTTCAGCTTAAATTATGTTACGTGTAAGTACTTTATGTTGTTACTATATTATGTTTGAAATTTCTATGAAAGTTTGCCTAAAGATGAGTTTCATTGTCTCCTTTACACTATTTGAGGGTCTATACTAAATAACCAGAAAAGTGATAATTCCTTTTCTGTTCCATAACTCTAATCAAATTAATTTAGACTTTGAACATCTAGAATATCATCCCATTGTAGAGCTTTAACATTATATTGGTCAAAATCCTCACCACTCATGGAATCGTACAGTACAGAAAAGACCCTTCAAACCCATATTTTTTGCTATATCATTTAAGCATATCACAAACAATGAGGAATCCAGCACTGATCCCTGAGTTATGTCACTGGACACCAGCCTCCAGTCACACAAGAAAAATGTCTATTGCCACTAAGCCAAATTTGACTTTATCTTGCCAAGTTACCCTGCATCTCACGTGCTTTTACCTTCTTTATCAATATCCCATGTGGTACCTTGTCAAAGACTTTGCTGAAATCCATATAATCCATATAAACTACATCAACCGCACTAAACTCAGCAGCACACCTAGTCACCTCCTTGAAAAAAATTAACCAAATTTGTTAGGTATGACCTGCTCTGACAAAGTTACGCTGACGATCCCTCACCAAATCTTGTCTCTCCAAGTAGAGGTTAATTGTCTCTTCAGGACTTTCTTGAATGATTTCTCTACCACTGATGTGAGACTCAGTGGTCTGTAGTTCCCTAGTTTATCTCTGATTGATTGATGATTTGATTTATTGTCACGTGTATCTAGGTACAGTGAAAAGTTTTGTTTGTGAGCATTACAGGTAGATCATAGGGTGAAAAAAATACTTGGACATAGTAAGACATACAGGTTACACTGCACAGGACATGTGCTAGACAAGATCACATTAACAAGATCAGCGACATTTGAAGTTAGAGAGTCTATTCATCAGTCTAATAACAGCAGGGAAGAACCTGTTCTTGAACCTGCTGGTGCCAGTGTTCAATCTGTATCTTCTGCCTGATGGAAGAGGTTGAAGGAGAGTATTACCGGGGTGGGATGAATCTTTGATGATGTTGGTGGCCTTTCATGACAATGAGATGAGTAAATGGAGAGTATGAATGGGAGGTTGGCTTATGTGATGGTCTGAGCTGTATCACAATCTTCTGTAGTTTTTTATGGTCCTGGGCAGAACAGTTTCCATACCAGACTGTTGTGCACCTGGACTGTTTACGTTCAATGGTACATCTGTAGAAGTTGGTGAGGGACCTTATAGACATGCCAAATTTCCTGAGCCACCTGAGGAAGAAGAGGCTTTGTTTTGCCTTCTTGACCATCACATCTATGTGAGAAGTCCAGGACAGGTTGTTGGTTATCATCACTCCTAGTAACTTGACCCTGTCAACCCTCACAACCTCTGCTCCGTTGATTTGGATGACAGTGTGTTCTCCTCCTTTCTGTCTGAAGTCAATGATCAGATCTTTAGTTTTGCCAACATTGAGAGAAAGGTTGTTATCATTGCATTACCCTTCACCAAGCCCTCTATCTCCCTTTTGTATTCTGACTCTATTGTTTAATATCCATTCTACCATGGTGGTGTCATCAGCAAACTTGTAGATGCCGTTTGTTCTAAATTTGGCAACACAGCCGTGGGTATACAGGGAGTACAGTAGAGGGCTGAGAATGCATCCATGGGGGCCGCCAGTGTTTTTGTGGAGGGTGAGCAGATATTCACTGATTGTAGTCTTTCAGTCAAGAAGCTGAGGATACAGTTGCAGAGGTTGGAGCCAAGACCTAGGTCTTAGTTTTGAGACCAGTCAAGAGGGGATAAGGGTGTGAAGGCAGAGCTGTAGTCAGTGAGCAGGAGTCTGACATAGGTGTCCTTGTTATCCAACTGTTCCAGGAATGAGTGCAGGGCTTCTATCATCTTTCTTGAAAAGTGGAACAACATTGGCTATCCTCCAGTTCTCTAGCACCTTCCCAATGGCCGGACAGGCATTAAAAATTTGAGTCAGAGGCCCTGTAATTTCCTTCTTTGCCTCCCACAGCATCCTGGGATGCCACTTAGACCCAGGGATTTGTTCGTTTTAAGCTCGGCAAAACCTCCAATACCCCCTGACTCCCTGTGTCAATCTGCTCAAGAGCCACACATTCCCTCTTCCTGAATTCTGTACCTACACCTTCCTTCTCCTGAGTGAAGACAGATGTGAAGTACACACTTCATCAATGGCCTGTTTCCATCAGAAACACTGGAGAGGTTCACTGATGATTGTACAATGTCGAGCACCTTTTTTGCCTCCTCGGATACTGAAGTAGTCCACTGCGTGTGCAAGAACATCCAGGTTTGAGGTGACATGCAGCAGACAATATTTGCACAATAAAAATGGCAGGCAATAATCATCACAAACAAGAGACAGCCTAATCACCGCCCCTTGACACTCAATGGCATTATCATCACTGTCAACATCTTTTGGGGTTGCCATGAACTAAACAATGAACTGAAATGTTGGCACCCCATCCACCACTTTCAACATGGATTCCCTTTACCACTGATGCAAGATGGAAGCAGATTATGCCATCTACAAGATACATTACAGCAACTCACTGAAACTTCAACAATATCTTCCAAACTTATATCAAAGCAAAATACTGCAGATGTTGGAAATTTGAAATGAAGAAAACATTTATGGAGAGAGAAACAGAGTTAACATTTTGAGTCCAATATGACTCTTCTTCTCAAAATATTAACTCAATACTTTCTCTTCAGATGCTGCCAACCCTGATGAGTTTATCCAGCATCTTCTGTGTTGTCTTAACCAAAGATCTTTATCACTTTGAAAGGCAAGGTCAGTTGAGGCATGCAAGCAGGACCATCTGCAAGCTCCCTTCCAAGTTACACACCGTCCTAACCTGGAGATATTGCTTCCATGTTGCTAGATCAAAATCCTGGAAATTCTTTTGTAATTGCATCATGGGTGTCCCTACATGCCGAAGACTACAACATTTCAAGAAGGCAGCTCCCTACCATCTTCACAAGAGCAATCAGGAATGAACAATAAGTGCTGTCCTAGCCAGTGATGCACACATTCTGTAAAAGAACAGACACAAAAAAGAGGCTTTATTATCCAGCCAAACAAATTGGGGATTGATTATATTAATCAGGTTACGTTTCCAGGTTTTTTTGAAAGCTTCAATCAACCTGCCAACAGCTCTCATTTCTCAGCTGGCGTATGTGTTACTGATCAGTCTGTGATAGAATTCTTTGAAAAGCCCAGGAATTGACCCCAATATGCTCTGCTATCATTGGGATCTGGGCAGAAGGCTTTCTGACAGGAATTTAAAATGTATTTTGGACAGAAATATGGAGAAGCCATGTTGCACTCCACATTTGATGGCTGCCATCTGCTCAGCTTTCTCAGAGTCACAGTAGTTATAATTCAGAATTCATTAATTTGGACCATTGTGTCTATCGCAGCTCTCATATTGAGCATCTTGACTTAGTGTCATTCTCCTGTCCTTTCCCTGTAACCCTGCACAGTATTTTCCATTTAAATAATTGTCTAGGCAATAACTATTTCCTAAATGGGTAAAAGCTTCAGAAATCTAAAGCACAGAGAGACTTGGCAGTCTTTAGGATTCTCTTAAGGTTAACATGCAGGTTCAGTTGGCAATTAGGTAGGCAGATGAAATGCTAGCATTCATTTCAATAGGGTTAGAATACAAGAGCAGAAATGTATTGCTGAGGCTGCGCAAGGCTCTTGTCAGACCGCATTTGGAATATTGGGAGCAGTTTTGGGCTCTGTATTTAAGGAAGGATGTGTTGGCATTGGACGGAATCCACAGGAATTTCACAAGAATGATCATCGAGATGAAGGGCTTGTCATTTGAGGAGTGGTTGAGGACTTAGCGTACACACTCAGTGGAGCTTAGCAGGATGAGGGTGGGATCTCATTGAAACATAACGGAATACTGAGAAACCTGGATAAGTTAGACATGGAGAATATATTTCCACTAATAGGAGACACTAAGACCCAAAGGCACAGCTTCACAGCGCACGACCCATTAGAACTGAGATGACAACGAATTTCTTCAGCCACAGAGTAACTAATTTGTGAAACTCATTACTACAGAGGGCTGTGGATGTCAAGTCATTGAGTGTATTTAGGGCACAGATAGATAGGTTCTTGATTGATAAAGGGGTTAGGGGTTGCAGGGAGAAGACAGCAGAATGGGGCTGAGAATCATAATAGCCATGATCAATGGAGGAGCTGACTCGATTGGCCAAATAGTCTAATTTTGCTCCTATATCTTATGGTTTTATAGTCTTAATGCCCTTTTGAATGCCTACTTTTCTAAGGAAATGATTAAAAATATAAAAAGCATGTGGGAGGAAAGCAGGAAAACATTAACATCGGCCCTGAGGAACTGAATTTATGTGCCTGTGCTAAAATTTATCTGATTTGTTTCAATTTCTCCATCCTTATACATTGCACCTTGATCGCAACAAATTAGTGGTGAGTTCTTGGTGAGAAATGCGTCGATTTATGAGCACAGCACGGGTTTATAAATCATGTAAGATTGACAATACCAAAATGAGTTCATGGGCTGAACCATGCAAGTACATGGAGAAATCATGGATGTATCCAGGCATATACCTATGCTCAACTGAAAGTGCTGCTTCTTGCTATTCACTGCAGAGAGTTGTCAAAATGTTTTTACGAAATAACATTTGAACCAAGGCATGTTGAAGTGTCCTATTGGCAATAGCTAAATGGATTACAGACCTGTGGGAGATTGAGAATAATACAATGTACATTAAATGAAGAAAATTCAAATGAAGTCATGAAGATGGAGAAGTAACATGTCTTTAAACGTTAATTCTTCTTCTGTTCAGACATTACTTCATTTCTCAAAGGAATAAGTCATTTTTCATAGTCCCCTTACTTCTTATTGAATAAATCTATTCTAATCAGAAAACAGTGCATGGTATCATAAGCCAGTTTTGCCTTATCAATGCTGCTTGAACATTGCAAGGATATTTTTCACACTTTGGAATGTTTTCCTTTTGTCTTGAAGTCTATTGTTTTCATGTTCCAAATCTTGTTGTAAAAATCTGTCTACCTCATTGTATTTGTTTTAAAGAATTTCCATGTTATTTCAGATCATTCAAATCTAATTTGCTGTGATTTCTAAAAATATAGTTAACTGACTATTGTTACCATTCCATCGAAGTAACAGGATGTTAATGAAGTTCTAATTTTAGAACTGATTAAAAAAACTCGAATGAATTTATCTGCACTCCCTGCCAGGCTACATGTCATGAAAGTCCTTAGCAACTGGGGACATTATGGGGTTATTGGGTTAATTAGAGTACAGGGATACATTGAAGAATTAGGTCTTATCTCTTAAATTCAACAGTAGTCAGCCACATTATCTGAGATATAGGACCTGATGAACAGGTCCTATACCAACAGATGAACACATGAGGATCGATTTTAACCCTGGCAACTCCTCAGCTGGGACTGAACACATTTGTTGGAGACATAAGCTGCCAAGTCACCGGGTTCTGATGAATTTTGTTCAAAGGTCTTGTGGAGATAACCAGTGAGATAGTTGATGCGTTGGTTTTAATTTTTCCAAAACCCCCATCGATTCAGGGAAGACTCCACTGAATTGAAGAATAATGAGTAAATATTTTATAAAAGAAGGACGATTTACAGAAAGAAAGAATCTACAGATCAATTATTTTGACACCAGTCATAAGGAAAAGGTTGAGACATATTGTTAAAGACATTGTAGCAGGGCTCTTCGGGCATTTCAAGGTAACCAGGCGGAGTCAGCATGGTTTTGTGAAAAGGGAAACATGTTGAACTTTGTTTTATTCATTCAATGATGTGGGCTTCACCACCTAGGCTGGTATTTATTGCCCGTTGTCTTTGTGCCTAATTGTCTTTGAGAAGATGGTGATGAACTGCCTCCCTGAACCACTGTAGCCCATTTGCTTTGGTATGCCCACAATATTATGAGGGAGAGAGTTCCAAGATTTTGACCTAGTCACACTGAAGGACTGCAATATATTTCCAGATCAGAGTGGAGAGTGGCTTGGTGGGAGCTTGCATGTGCAGGTGATGGTGCTGCATTATAGCACTGTTGATCACACCTTCCTTCACTTTGCTGACTGGTAATTACTAGTAATTAGCTGGATAGGTTTTGTCCTACTTTCTGTATGCAGGACATACCTAGACAATTTTCCATATTGCTAGGTAGATGCCAGTATTGAAGCTGTAGAAGGACCATATGGCTTGGAGTGAGGCAACATCTGGAACCCGTCTTCAGTACCATTGTGAGAATATCGTTAGGGCCCATAGCCTTTCCTATATTCATTGCTTCTCAGCTAGTTCTTGATGTCAAGCAGAGTAAAGCAAATTGGCAGAAGGCTAAAACCTGTAATGCTCAGGACCTCAGGAGGGGTCTGAGATGGATCATCGCTGGCACTTTTGGTTGAAGATTGTTGGAAATGCATTAGCCTTCCAAATTGTCCTGTGCCGGACTCCAACATCATTCAGAATGGGGATTTTTTTTGAGTCTGTGCCTCTAGTGAGTTGTTTAATTATCCACCATCATTCATATCTGGATATGGCAGGACTCCAGAACTTATATCTGATACAATGTTTGTGGAATCACTTAGCTCTGCCTATCACTTGGTTCTTAGACTGTTTGGCATGCAACTAGTCCTGTTTTTTTGTCTTTACCAGGTTGACGCTTCAGTTGTCAATATGCCAGGTACTGCTCCTAACATGCTGTCCTGCACACTTCATTGAACCATGGTTGATCTTCTAGCTTGATGGTGATGTTAGAATGGATGTTGTGCTGGGCCATGGGGTTGCAACTTGTGTTTGAGTACAATTTTGTTGCTACCGATGGCCTAATACATCTCATGGATGCGCAGCATCTGTTACTAAATCTTTTCAAAATCTATCCCTGTGAGCATGGTGGTGGTGCCAGACAACATGAAGGACGGCACCCTCAAATGAGAGCAGGACACTTTAACTGCAAGATGTCTGCAGTGGTCACTTCCACCTTTATCACCATGGACAGATGCATCTGCCACAGACCAATTGATGAGGATGAGGTCAAGTATGCTTTTCCCTCTTGTTGGTTCACTCACCGGCTGCCGTAGGCCCAGCCTAGCTGTTATGTCGTTTAGGGCTCAGCCGTCTTGATTAATAGCAATGCTGCTGAACTATTCTTGAGATGGGCATTGAAGACTCCCATGCAGATTACATTCTGTGTCCTTTCCTCTCTCAACGTTTCCTCCAGGTGATACTCAACATGGAGGAGTACCGATCCCTCTGCCCAGTTGGACACGATATGTGATAATCAGCAGGAGATTTCCTTGCCCAAGTTTGATCTGATGCCTCGAGACTCTATAGGGTCTTGAGTCAATGTTGAACACTCCCAAGGCATTTCCCTCTCAACTGTATACCACTTGTGCTGCCACCTCTGCTGGGTCAGACTGGCTGTTTAGTCAGAACATGCCCAGGAATAGTGATGGTATTATTTGGAGCAAGATGGGCAAGTTATGATCTGTAAATATGACTGTGTTCTGTCAGATTTTAGTAGGGAGAACATGACTATGATGCTGGCATTTCCAGTGCCTTCGTCAATGTCAGGTAGCCTGCACAGTTTCATTACTTTTTGAGATTTTTTAGTAGTTGATATAACTGAATGACTTGCAAAGCTGTATCAAAGGGTATTCTGGAGTCAAGCACATTGCTATGAGTCTGCAGTCATGTGTAGGCCTTTCCAGATAATGGCACAGATTTCCTTCTCTAAAAGATATTAGTGAATGAGTGAATGGGTTTTACAAGAACTGGTAATTATTATATCAGAGATAAAAGGTACTGCAGATGCTGGAGAATCCGAGATAACAAGCATGGGGCTGGATGAACACAGCAGGTCAAGCAGCATCGTAGGAGCAGGAAAACTTGACGTTTCGGGCCTAAACCCTTCATCAGAAAAG
>JAHRHZ010000012.1:35732880-35767014 GCA_024137785.1 Ginglymostoma cirratum | reverse complement strand
TCACGTCATTTTTGACCTTGCCCTTCCCAGTCCAACACCGGCATCTCCACATCATGAATTATCTGTGCAATGAAAAATTGCAGAGCTCTGAGATACAGAGAGACCTGGGTGACCAAGTGCATGAATTGCAAAGGTTTATTATGTAAGTCATTTGGGAAACTAATATAATATTGTTGTTTATTGTGAGGAAAATTGAATACAGAAGTAGAGAAGTTAAGTTTCAAATACGTCAAGATGTTGGTCTCCTTATGTGAGGAAGGATTCAAATGCATTTGAAGAAGTTCTGATAAAGTTTAGTAGACCAGAATGGGTAGGTTGTTCTATAAGGAATGATAATACAAGCTAACTTGTATGTGATGGAGTTGACAAGGGTAAGAATTAACTTGACGAACATATAAAATCATGATGGGGATTGTCACAGTAGATGTTGAGTGGCTATTTTCTCTTGAGGGAGAATCTAAAGGTAGGGGTCATTACTTAAAAATAAAGGGTCACTCATTTACAACAGTGATGAAGAGTGAAATGTTTTCTTTAAGACAGGTGTCTTTCTTTGCTATTTTGCATCCACCAGCTTTTAATGAAGAGAATCTTTAAATATGTTCAAGGTAAAGGTTGATAGATTCTTGGTAAGCGTGGGAGCGAAAGTTTATGGGACTGATGGGGTAGGTGGAAATGTGGAATTAAGGTTGCTATCAGATCAGATGTGATCTTATTAACTGGTGGAATAGTCTCAAGAGGCCAAATGGCCTATACCTGGTCCTAACACATGCATTCAGAGGTGCAGGGAGAGATTAAGTTGCTGGGAATGCTGCTTGCTTCCCACTCAACTAAGATCATTCATTTCATCTTAAATGAAAGATATCCACTGCTCAAATGGTCTGCTTTGTAGCAAAAGGTAGCAGGCAGTTGATGGTAAACTAAAATCATGTAAGATCCACACAAGCTAAACTCAAGAGCACAATTGGGCAACAGATGGTTCAGGCCAGAAGAGCCAAATATATGTATCTTTGTGTGTCTGGAGGAGGAGGAATATTTCTCTGGCATCGTGCAAGAGATCCTTGCACCTCCACAGTACCAGGCTGGCTTCCAGTAACTCAAATTCCTTCCACTAGCATAAGGATTCCTTGGCATTATGGAGTCCTCAACTCTTGAGCCAGTTTCTGCTTTTACTTGCTGACTTTGATGTCATTGCCATCGGTTTAATACAGGAGGAAATGTTCTCTATGAAACAAAACTCAAGAATTAAAATAGCTCAGACTTCCCCTGAATTCTCCATGGAATTCCCCTCCCACTTCATATCCCACCAACTCAATACCAAATCTATATTTCCAGTAACTTCAAAACAAAGCAGTAAATGAGAAATCATGCATTAAAGCCAGCAAAATGAATGATTGAAGAGATCTTTGCTGATAAAATATCATTTTCAATGCATGTCCTCCCATGTTGACCATGTAAGATCATTGCCAGAAATGGTAACATGGTTTCAATCACTGTAGATACTCAAACCTGGATTTTTTGGTAATTTTACGGGAAATAATTATTTTAACATTGTAATCCATTCCTGTACATGAGGTGCTTAAATACAAAGATTCTAAAGGTAAAGACAATGATATTATAGCCCATGTTCCATGATAAGCAATTTAGCTCCAATCTACTGCTTTATTAGGAAATGTTGGACTTTACACTGTTCAACTTTTTAGAAGGCTTAAAGGGTGAATTTAGCAACTAACTAAAATACAGCTTGCTTTTTTGTCACCTTCATTCATCAATATCAAAATTCATGGTGGTAGCAGCACTTTATCCATATTTCTGTACTGTCTAAATTTGTGTTTGTACTAATGGTGCTGATGTGGACCTAGCACACCTAACTTACACTGTTGGATCCAAATCACTATTCAACCTGGAAGAATGAAGCTCTGCTTTCTGGACTTGCTGTATTTTAACTCACAGATATGGCCTCAGGTTGTCCTATATTTTTGGAAAACTGCAATATCAGTTCAGATCCTCACACCTAAGTTATGCTCTAGATTTTGCATTCTAGTGAAACAGAAATATTTTATGTTTTATATGGAACTCATCTATAATGTATACCTCCGCCAAATGGTTAAACTCTATTGTTTTGACATTCCTCTTGATAATCAAGTTTAGTAACAGTAAGTGGAGTGACATTTGTTAATTATAGGGTAGCCTAATTAGACCTTAACAATTTAGCTTTTAGAAGCTCCAATCTGTATCACCTTTTCATAATGGAAAATTAATACAGGAATGAAATTTGAAAAAATTAGCTGACACAACAATCTTTAAATCATATTCTATCACCAGAAACTGTGTTGGTTTCACCTTCAGAGGGAAAACGCTAAAGAGCAAGTAGCTCGGATGAATGATTTGTGACTAGCAGGCATTCTCAGTCTAGATTGAAGCATGTGGTGTTTAGAACTGTAACTGTGTAACAATATTTGCTCAGTTTCTGGAACAAATCAGCCCAATGAGCGATTCCATAAATCAAATAAACAGAACGCACTTCTGTTTGCTAATTCTGGTGTGAGAATGGTAAGTATGTGTAAGTAAGCACAAAACCACAACAAAAATAAATTGCATTAAAACAGATGCTACAATGGAAACACAATAGTTGTTTTGATATTAAGTTTGCATTTTAGACCGGCCACAAATGTACCAGCATTTTAAAAATGTTATTGTCTGGTTTTAAAAATATTATCTTAAACAGCATATTGGATATGGACTTAATCTTTGCATGCAGTTTTTGTATGAACCTAGTGAATATAACATTCCCTCTAAAATACTAGGCATCAAAATTTGGCTTCACAGACCTCCTGGGCTTGGCACTACTTAGACCTTGAGATGAAAGAAATAGAGCAATTCCACTTCAAATAGTTGTCATTGCTATAATTTGGAGGCCAATAGTGCAGACCTCCCATGTGTGGATTGTAAGCATGCAATAAACAAATTAACCTAAGAAATTTGTGTCGTCCGTTCAGCTCCTCAAGCCTGCCCCTTGATTCAATAAGACTATAGCCTATTGACCCCAAGCATCAACTCCTCTTTTGCGCCAACTCCTCATAACCCTGAACTCCCTGATATTTCAAATCTCTATCTGCTTCCACTTAAAATACTTTCAGTAATGTAGTCTCTGGGTAAAGAATTCCAAATATTCATTACCCTCTGGGAGAAGAAATTCCTTTGCATCTAAGCTTTAAATGTTCCCTTATTCTGCAACTATATCCCCAAGTTAGTGACTCCACCATTATTAGAAACAGCTTCTCAAAATCTACCCTGTCAAGCCCTCTTAGAATTATGAATTGTTTCATTAGATCACCCCTCAGTCTTCTAAACTCAAATGAATAAACCTGTTTAGCCACCTTTGATAAGTCAAACACTTCACCTTAGGAATCAGCCAAGTGAATTTCCTTTGAACCGCCTCCATTGCCAGTTTATCCTTTTTTTTTACTGTCACAGACTGGTTCTGGAGGTAGAGCATCACACTAGTCGGGAACAATCACTGATATAGCAAACAACTTGTGATCTTGGACCCTGCTAGCTCTGTTAATACTTTCTTTCTTAAATATACACAAGTATTTAATGGCAGGAATCATAAGCACGCTTCAGATACCCAAACGTGCTACTTAAGGTCAACACCATTCAAATTTGTGGTAAGTGGTTTTGACTTTTGCACCTCCAGAGTTAGTACATGTACTGTATTGTTAGAGGAAGTGACAGAGGGAACAAGGGGAGTGGGATTAGAGATGGTAGGAACTGCAGATGCTGGAGAATCTGAGATAACAAGGTGTAGAGCTGGATGAACACAGCAGGCCAAGCAGCATTAGAGGAGCAGGAAAGCTGATGTTTCGGGCCTAGACCCTTCTTCAGAAAATGAAGGAGTGGGATTAGCTGACTTAGTCTGAGAGAGTCAGCATAGAGACAACATGCCGACTTACATCCCTCTGCACCATAGCGGGTCAACAATCCTAATATCTTTCAATCAAGAGGGCTTGGTAAGATACAACAAGAGGTCTCACTAGGGTCTAAACTCAACAAGAAACTTCAAGGCATGCAACAAAATTGATGCTTAGCCAATAAAACATAAGATTCAGCCCATAGCTTCAGATTGAATGACATCCTTTTCAAATTTATTGGAAAATTCTGTCATAATATGGTCACTATTCCCGGAAGTTCTCTTACTCAAAGATTATTATTTAACCCTTTCTCAATGCATAATACTGGATGTAAAATAGCCTGTGCCCTAGCTGGTTCCTCAATATATTGTTCCATCTATCTTGTACACATTTGAGGAATTCTTCCCTTACAGAACATTGGTGATCATTATATTTACCCATTTTGTATATAGATTAAAGTCACCCATGATTATTACATTTTTCCTGCAACATGTACCTCTAATTTCCTAACATATACCACACTCTACACTACCACAGCTGTTTAATTGCTTCTAAATCACTTTCACAGTTTTTTTGTTTCTTAGTTCCCCAGTAAATAAATACCTTATCCTGTTCTTCTGACCAGAGATCATCTCTCATAAATACACAGACCCCAACCCTTATTATCAGCATGACCCACCTCTGTTTCTTTTAAACCTCTCCTTCCTAAATATTGCATAACCTTTAAATTTAGTTCCTAGGTTTGGTCACCCTGCTGCCATATCTGTGTAATAGCAACTAAATTATACCTTTTGACTTCTACTAGCACCATGAATTCACCTAATTTGTTGCAAATGTTGTGTCCTGTGCTGCAGGTATAGTGGTATCATGCAAGACTCCCATTCTTGCAATCTAGATTTAACTCCTTCGCAGCGCACTGGCTATTTTAGGGTGGCATTGAGGCTCAGTGGTCAGCACTGCTGCTTCACATGTGAGGGACCTGGGTTCAATTCCATCCTCACGTGACTGTCTGTGTGGAGTTTGGACATTCTCCCTGTGTCTGGGGGGTTTCCTCCAGGTGCTCCAGTTTCCTCCCCCAGTCTGAAAGTGTGCAGGTTAGGTGGATTGTCTATACTAAATTAGCCAGGGATGTGAAGGCTAGGTGGGTTAGCCATGGGAAATGTAGGGTTACAGGGATGGGATGGGTCTGGCTGGATGCTCTTCAGAGAGGTAGTGTGGACTTGATGAGCCAAATGACCTGCTTCCACACTGTAGAGATTCTATGAATGCTGGTGGAATTGCTGTTAATTTTGCCTTTTTAACATGGTTCTGTAATATGTCCCTGAGTGATTCCAAGACTAGTTCCTGCTGCTTTCCACGTTTATTTTCAGTTTTCCCATTTCCCATAACCTACACTTTTTTAAAAAATTCGATCTGAATTCCCTCCTAAGCTCCCACCCTGCTGGCAAGCTAATTTAAACCTTTCTGAACAACACTAGCAGATCTCTCCACATGAATATCAGTCCAGTCTTGCTAAGCTGTAACACCCCTGCCCTTCTCATACAAGTCCCACCTGCCCTAGAAACCTAAAACTCTCCCTTTATCTACCCAGCCATGTGTTGATTCACTCAATCTACCTATCTCTATATTCACTAGCCAAGGGGTTACTAGGAGCAATGATAAGTTTATTGCCTTACAGAGCCTATTTTCAGTCTCCCATCTAGCTCTCCTGATTCTACTTTGAGGATGCCAACCATCTTTCTAAATTTTTTTTATTTCAAAGATATACTTTGTTCATAAAACCATCTATAATTACATACAAATGTTCTACATCAGTTCTGTACAAGTCTTTGCAGAGAGAAAAAGAACAAACAAAACATTGGAATTTTAACATTTCTCAGAGCTTCTCTACAGTTGCAACATGTACGCAAAAAAAGACGCATTTTCTTATGAAGGAGTAGATAAGCTAAGGTGGACTACAGTCTTTGGCTTTCCACCTTTTCCTGAAAGAGGCAGGGGAAAGGGTTAATGAGTGTGCGCTGCAATGTGTTGGTTCATGTGGCTGTCATAATTGAATGACTGGAAATCTGTGGACCCTGTAGGGTATATGTATTAGGCTTGCAACATTGACAAAGAGTGAAAGGCGAAGCATTTGGATGTTTGGTATGCATTCTGATTGCTGGAGTTTGATGATGGGTGGAGGATGGAAGTGTGACATTTCAAGCATTGTGCAAGGTTTTTAATGTAATTGGGCAGCATGTGACATTGGAAGATGTATTAATTGTCCTTGATCAATTATGTACGATCATTGAACTTTTTAAAATACTGTATCTAGGTCTTCAGAGCCAGACTCCTGGTATTGATATCCATAGCTATGTTGTCCCACCGTATGCTTGTCCGCAAGCTTACCTCCTCCCATGGTAAGTTAAGTTCTGTCATCTCTACCTCTAGCAATAAGGTCTTCCCTGCTACATCTGAGATCCTAGTAGTACTCTCTCTGACCTGTAGCCTCAATGCACTGACCCCTCCTACTCATAAACTCTTCATTAGGTGCTGCAACCAGAATGTACCTCTGCTTTCAGAGATGAAGATAAGCTTTAAGAAGTACTGACTAACTTTAAATTCTTCGCATGAAAATTATCTTTTGGCTGAGTGTCAGCAGTGCTTTTGGCATAAACAGCACAGTTGTTGAGCTAGGCAGGCAGCATGTCATTAGAAACTTCATCATTCGAATTCCTACGGTGTGGAAACAGGCCTTTTGGCCCAACAAGTCCACACCTACCCTTGGAGCATCCCACCCAGACCCATCCCCCTATAACCCACACACCCCTAAACACTATGGGCAATTTAGCATGGACAATCTACCTAGCCTGGGCATCTTTGGACTGTGGGAGGAAACCAAAGCACCCAGAGGAAACCCACGCAGACACAGGGAGAACGTACAAACTCCACACAGACAGTCACCGGAGGCTGGAATTGAACCTGGGTCCCTGGCACTGTGAGGCTGCAGTGCTAACCACTGAGCCACCATGCCACCCTAAATGCATGTTCCCTCCATTGACTCCATTGTCTGTTCTCATTCCACATCATGATCCCCATGCCAGCTAACAGGCCTCATCCAGTAATTGCCCCAGTATTTAATGAAATAACTCCATATAGTCTAGTATCCCATCACCAAGTCACCCTTTATTTACTCTTGTATATGATATAGTACTACCTCATACAGAGCAATGCACCAGAGTGTCAGTATCTCTGATACTCACTCTTTTTACCTTTTACTCCTTTTACTCACAATCAATGAAGTCCAGCTGTCTGACCTTGTTACACTCACTATATTTAAGAGAATCCTTAAGGAAAACTTAAATTTTTTTTTCACATGTGCATGTTTGGTATTTATTTTGCATACAATTTTCAATTGCTGTTAGTCTTTTGAAAATACCTTTGCCAGGGCAAATATGATTTAGGGCAGATTTGAATCATAGAATCCCTACAGTGTGGAAACAAGTCCACACTGACCCTCACAGCATCTCACTCACACCCATTCCCCTATAACCCATCTAATCTACACATTCCTCAACACTATGGGCAATTTTCCATGGCCAATCCACTTAGCCAGCACATCTTTGTACTGTGGGAGGAAACCCACACAGACACGGGGAGAATGTGCAAACTCCACACAGACAGTCACCCAAGAGTGGAATTGAACCCGGGTGCTGTGAGGCAGCCGTGATAACCACTGAGCCACCGTGCTGACACAGAGATATTAGCAGAGACATGCAAGATGATGACAGATTTAGAGAAGATAGACAAGAAAAAGTTGTTTCCACTAGTTGATGAATCAAGGACTCAGGGGCCAGAGTTAAGATTTTGGGCAAAAGCTACTAGAGTGTTGTGAGGAAGAACTTCTCTTATGTAAAGTGGTAATGACCTGAAACTCACTGCCCACAAGGGTGATGGAAGCAGCAATGATCAATGATTTCAAAAGGAAATTAAATGGGCTCATGAGGAATCAACTTTCCAGGGCTGTATGGATAGAGCAAAGGAATGGAGCTGATTAGATTGCTCTGCAAAGAGTCAGCATGGACTTGATGATTTAAATGGCCTCAGTCCATGCTACAATGAATCTAACATTCTATGACTGTGCCGGACTGCTATATCTAGCTGGATTCATTTGAACATACACAATGCAGAGTTTGACCTATATTCACCAGTAAGTTTTGTGTTTGGCATTTATACCGGCTTTAATTAACTGCTCTTACATTTGACTCTGATAAATAGCACTTAGACTACACCGTGGAGGCAGAAGTTATCTTTATATAGGTGTTTGACTTATGGCATTTCTGTTTTAATTTCTGAGGCAGTTAATCAGCAAGGAAAGTACAGAAACCAAGCCAATCCTTTAAAAAATGGTGCTTTTGTATCGGCAAAATAATGGGGCATTGAACATTGTCTACTCTTTATTAGGTTTGCATACGTAGCTTACATACTTTCGTTCAAAGCACTTTATCCATAAAGATGCTGATAATGGCAATGAAGAAATAGAGATAGAAAAATACAGATTGGAAAAGTAAGAAGAAAGAAATATATTTTAAATTTTACATTTTTAAAACAATTCACAGCCTGAAGTATTAGTTAATATTCAATGCAAAGGACATTGATTGGCAGCCATTAATATTTATCGTGTTTTTAAAAAGGTATGATTTAGTAGGCTTAAATATCTGCACCGGGAGTAGGTTTATCAATTGTGCAAAAACAATGTACATTAATTTCGAGAGAATCTGTGAAAAGTTAGCAGTGGAGCAATGCAACTTGACCAGTAACATTTAGACATTTGTGCTGAACAATGTATCTGTCCTTCGCCTGAGCTTGCTCTGCTATTCAGGAATATATGTGACCAATAACCTATTTATCACATCTACAGATAAACTGTAATCTCACATTATATTTATTTACTTCTGTTTATGGATTTTCCAATGGCTTTATATTCAGTTACTGTTCACTTCCATTGTTAAATATTGTTATTTTCTGTTACTGTTGCAATTTACTAGTGATGGCCATACCTGGAATTTATTACATTTTCAGATTTCAATGCCAATAATGTCTCAAAATTGTAAGAAGCTCTCCAGAGAGTAGGTTTTTCAAATCTTCAAAGCCTGCATTGTCATTTAGTTGTTACAACATATTTAAGCAGTAAAAAACTTAACACTTAACATTTAATTCTTTAGCGTTTATTTTGACAATATTTGAAAGCATAACAGGAAAAGGCCAGTCAACTTGCCTTCCAAGTCTTGCTCAATGAGCCAAGTTGACCATTTTCAATATTGTTTTCCTGCCCAAGTCCATCTGTTTTTGGTTTGCTAAACAAGGAATTGATTCAATTCTCTTGATATTTCTGCTAGGTTGCAATTTGCCCACACTAGGAAAGTCTAAGACTGGAACAAAGACAAAGTTGCTGGAAAAGCTCAGCAGGTCTGGCAACATCTGTGAAGGAAAAAACAGAGTTAGTGTTTCGGGTCCTGTGACCCTTTCTCAGAACACGTTCTGAGGAAGCGTCACTGGACCAGAAACATTAACTCTGTTTTCTCCTTCACAGATGCTGCCAGACTTGCTGACATTTTCCAGCAACTTTGTTTTTGTTCCAGATTCACAGCATCCAGATTTCTTTCTGTTTTTATAAAGTCTAAGACAGGTCCATCTTAATTTAAAGAATCAAGACAAGTAATTACCCTACAAGCTTATTAGCATCTTCAAAACTGGTAGTGAGAACCAAAAAAAAGAAGAAAATAGGCATTGGAGCCATTGAGTGTGAATAATGTAAGTTAAGAATACTGATGCAAGGGTAAGGAATTCTGAAAAGTAGTCATTGACATGGAATGTTAACTATCTTTCAAATGTTCCTGGAGCTGCTGAGTATTTCCAACATTTTCCCTTCTTTATTTCAGATTTTCACCAGAAATTTCAGTCTTGAATAAACAATTTTGAAATACTGAGAGATTTTTGACACAAAGAAAAATATTATGACATTTGTGTTGTGGGATGTGGCTCATTCCTGGCGAAATAAGCATTTGGTTCCATTCCTAATTGTTATTGAGTAAGTGATTGTGAATGACCTTTTTGAACGACCGCAACCCAGAATTTAGGAATTAGGAGCATGACTAACTGATTCTGCTCTTTGAGCCAGTTGCGACATTGAATTTGGTTATGCCTTTTTTTGTGGTTGCACTTTCACTTTGCCATGTTCTTCTAAAATCCTTGACACTATCAAAAATCTATCTAACGCTCCTTAAATAATTTAAATGATATTGTCGGCAAGGGAAGGCAATAAGAAAATTGGTCTGCCCGTGACAATTCCTACTCACAGCAGAAGGTAAGAAGGAATGGGTTATCTCTCCAGCTTCATGAACCTGACTTCATCCCATACCCCTTTCCCTTTCTTACTATGGTCCCTGATGCCATTCGATCCCACAGCCCCAGGCTTAATTTTCACACCATTATGAGTGACCTTCTTTCTGGAATGCCCTTGTAGTCCCAGCAGTGACCAAATATTATGGTTCAACCCTGTTGAAATTACTTTACTGCCAACCAATCAGCGTGGCACCCGTCAAGGGTGGGGCTTCCTGTCCCTGATATACCAAAGAAGAGGAGTGCCGGAGATTTTAAAATGCATAAGGATAGATAAATCCTTGGGATTTGATCAGATGTTTCCCAGAACTTTGTAGCAAGCTAGGGAGGAGATTGTTGGGCCTGTTGCTGAGGTATTTGTATCATTGACAGCCACAGGTGAGATGCCAGAAGACTGGAGGTTTGCTAATGTGGTGCCATTTTTTTAGAAAAGTTGTATGGAAAAGCCAGGGAATGAAAGACTTGTGACCCTCATGTCACTGGTGGGTAAGGTGTTGGAGAGAATTCTAAGGAACAGGATTTACATATATTTGTAAAGGCAAGGACTGATTAGGAATTGTTAATATGGCTTTGTGCATGAGAAATCATTTCTCACTAACTTGATTGAGCTTTTTGAAGAGTTGATAAAAAAAGGTTGATGAAGGCTGAGCGGTAGACGTTATCTATACGTACTTCAGAAAAGCATTAAATAAGGTTCTGTATTGTAGTCTGGCTAGTAAGTTTAGATCACATAGGATCCGGGGGACCTAGCCAATTGGTTATAAAATTGGCTTGAACTTAGGAGACAGAGGACAGAGGTGGAGGGTTGCTTTTTGGGCTGGAGTCCTGAAACCAATGGTGTGCCACAAGAATCGGTGCTGGGTCCACTGCTGTTCATCATTTATAATAATGATTTGGATGTGTATATAGAAGGCATGATTTGTAAGTTTGCAAATGATACCAAATAGGTTGTTTAGTGGACAGTGATGAAGATTATCTCAAAGTACAATGGGACCTTGATCAGATGGGCCAATAGGCCAAGGAGTGGCTGAAGGAGTTTACTTTAGATAAATGTAAAGTGTTGGATTCTGGTAAAGCAAACAAGGGCAGGACTTATACAGTTGATGGAAGGGCCCTGGGGAGTATTGCCAAACAAAGAGATCTAGGTGTACAGCTGCATAGTTGCTTAAAAGTTGAGTCGCAGGTAGACAGGGTGGTGAATAAGGCATTTGGCATAATTGTTTTCATTTGTTCAGAATGTTAAGTATAGGAGACATCATGTTGTGGCTGTTCAGGATAATCGTGAGGCCAGTTTTAGAATACTGTATGCAGTTCTGGCCGTAAACTTGAGAGAATTCAGGAAAGATTTACAAGGATGTTGCCAGGACTGGAGAGCAGGGGCATTTTTCCCTGGAGTGTCAGAGGCTGAGGGGTGACCTTATAGAGGTTTATAAAACCATGAGGGACAAGGATAGGGTGAATAGCCAATGTCTTTTTCCCAGGGTAGGGGAGTCCAAAGCTAGAGAGCATAGGTTTAAAGTGAAAGGAGAAAGATCTAAAAAGGAGCTGAGAGGTAAAGCTTTCACACAGAGGGTGGTGTGTGTATGGAACGAGCTGCCAGAGGAAGTGGTGGGGGTGAGTACAATTACAACATTTAAAAGGCATCTGGATGGGTATATGAATGGGAAGGGTTTAAAGGGATATGCTGGCAAATGGGCCTAGGTCAGATTGGGATGTCTGGTCATAGCAATGAGTTGGACCAAAGGGTCTGTCTCCATGCTGTATGACTTTATAAGTCCCACTTTCACCTTGTTAACTCTGCCTTCAGCCTGTTATCATTGTCAGGTAGCACTTTTTTAAATATAAGAAACTGCCAACCATTTTTTTGTACTTGGATTAGAGTTGGAGGATTCAGGGAGGAGCAGGAGGGGAACATAAGAACATAACATAAGAACATAAGAACTAGGAGCAGGAGTAGGCCATCTGGCCCCTCAAGCCTGCCCCACCATTTAATAAGATCATGGCTGATATTTTTGAGACTCAGTTCCACTTACCTGCCCACTCACCATAACCCTCAATTCCTTTACTGTTCAAAAATTTATCTAGCCTTGCCTTAAAAACATTCAGTGAGGTAGCTTCAACCATTTCACTGGGCAGGGAATTCCACAGATTCACAACCCTTTGGGTGAAGAAGTTCCTCCTGACCTCAGTCCTACATCTGCTTCCCTTTATTTTGAGGTGATGCCCTGTCGTCCTAGTTTCACCTGCTAGCGGAAACAACCTCCCTGCCTCCACCTTATGTAGTCCCTTCATAATCTTATATGTTTCTACAAGATCTCCCCTCATTCTTCTGAATTCCAATGAGTATAATCCCAGTCTACTCAGTCTCTCCTCATAATCCAACCCTCTCAACTCTGGAATCAACCGAGTGAATCTCCTCTGCACCCCCTCCAGTGCTAGTACATCTCTTCTCAAGTAAGGAGACCAAAACTGCACACAGTACTCCAGGTGTGGCCTCACCAGGACTCTATACAGCCTCAGCATAGCCTCCCTGTTTTTAAACTCCATCCCTTGAGTAATGGCAGACAAAATTCCATTTGCCTTTTTAATCACCTGCTGCACCTGCAATCCTACTTTTAGTGATTCATGCACAAGGACACCCAAGTCCCTCTGCACAGCAGCATGCTGCAATTTTTTACCATTTAAAACATAGTCCATTTTGCTGTTATTCCCACCAAAATGGATGACCTCACACTTATCAACATTGTACTCCATCTGTCACACCTTTGCCCACTCACTTAGACTATCTATATCCCTCTACAGACTTCCAATGTCTTCTGCACACTTTGCTCTACCACTCACCTTAGCATCATCTGCAAATTTTGACACACCACACTTAGTCCCCAACTCCAAATCATCTATGTAAATTGTAAACAATTGAGGTCCCAACACTGATCCCTGAGGCATACCACTAGCCACTGACTGCCAACCAGAAAAACACCCATTTATCCCTACTTCTTGCTTTCTAGTGGTCAACCAATCCTCTATCCATGCCAATACATTACCTGTAATACCATGCAACTCTATCTTATGTAGCAGTCTTTGGTGTGGCACCTAGTCAAGTGCCTTCTGGAAATCCAGATAGACCACATCCACAGGTTCCCCATTGTCTACCATGCAATTAATGTCCTCAAAGAATTCCACCAAATTGGCTAAACATGACCTACCCTTCATGAACCAATGCTGGGTGTTCCCAATGGGACAATTTATATCCAGATGTCTTGCTATTTCTTCCTTAATGATAGATTCAAGCATTTTCCCCACTTCCAAAGTTAAGCTAACTGTCTTATAGTTACCTGATTTTTGTCTACTTCCTTTTTTAAACAGTGGCATCACATAGGCTGCTTTCCAATCTGCGGGAACCACCCCAGAGTCCAGTGAATTTTGGTAAATAATTACTAGTGCATTTGTTATCTCCCCCATCACCTCTTTTAGTACCCTGGGATGCATTTCATCAGGGCCAGGAGACTTGTCTACCTTTAGCCCCATTAGCTTGCCCAGCACTGCCTCCCTAGTGATAATGCTAGTTTCTAGGTCCTCACCTGCTATAACCTTCTTGCCATTAGTTTTCGGCATGTTATTTGTGTCTTCCACTGTGAAGACCGACACAAAATAACTGTTTAATGTCTCGGCTATTTCCTCATTCCCAGTTATTAAATTGGCCTTCTCATCCTCTAAAGGACCAATGTTTACCTTCGCCACTCTTTTACGATTTACATATGGAATAGCAAGTAATATGCCCCCTACCCCATCAAATTCATAGAATTCACCCTAATATTTCAAAGATTCTTCACTGATGATGCAAACGTTCTTAAATACTTTAAGCTATAAAACATTCTTCGTCAATGAAGTTCTTGTATTTGTTTGAGCAGCAGGGAGCTGTAAACCTACTAGGGCGAGAGTAACCATGAATCAATCTTAATGCTTAAAACTGTAGTTCTCCTTCTGAGTAAGGGATAATTATCTTCATTTCCTGGAGTGTATGGCCCATGAAACATTAGCCTCACATGAATATGAAACATTGAACACACTGTTTCGCCCCTCCAGCCTTTCTACCATTCAATAAAATCATGGCTGGTCTATTATTTAACTCCACCTCCTCACCCTTGCCCCACTATCCTCTATCTTTGTTTAACAGAAGTCCATAATTACTGTAGCATCAATTGTGATGCACAAGAAGGGTTCCAAATTTCTACCACCTTTTGGGTAAAGAAGTGTTTCATAATTTCTGTCATAACCTGTCCGGGTCTACTTTTTTTAGATTCTGATCTCTGTTCCTGGATACCCCATAGAGAAGCAATGATTCGTTTCCATCTTCCCTGTTTACTCCTCTTATTGTTTTCTAAACTTTCTAGTTTGAAGAGAATACAACTCTTTTGTCTTCAGTCTCTCCCCATAGCTCATTCCATGGAGTACCAACATCAATCAAATAAATCCAGATTGCTCTTCCATCAAGGTCAATCTGTCCTTCTCAAGGTATTTTAACCAGAGCTGCTTACAGTATGCCAGATGTAAACTAACCAGGGTTGTGTACCTGCACTAACACTACCTAACACTTTGTATTCTATTCCTCCAGTTATTAAAGGCAAGCCCTATATTATCATTTTTGATTACTTTGCATACGTTCTCACAGCATTTTAATGAGCTGTGTACCTGCAATTAAACAATTGCATTCATTGTTTATCTTTTTAGTAACAGGATGTACCCAATTTTACCTATTTTGTTTACAAAATGAATGACCTGATATTTACCCCTGCAATGCACTGTCACAACCCTAAATGCTTTCAAGTTCAGAAAGCCTGAACTCAAGTAGCCAGGGGCACATCCTGCCCTCATGATTGACTAAGATGTACAAAGTATACTATATTCCTACTTGGCACAGGATGCACATTCAATAGGTTGTTCCACCATAATCTCAGAAATTGATCAGCTACCTAGTGTAAGGCAGTCATTCAATTGTACTCCATCAGTCTTACCTTGAAGCCGTAATGATGTTCAACAGAACAGGGATATGATATTTTATAGAGTAGTTATGTTTAAATTGCCTCTTTATAATTTAAAAGAAAACAATATGCCCTGGAAAAAGAAGATCGTATGAATTCTTATTGGCTTCTATCTGATAACAGGTTAGGTGATGATCACCGTTGGGACAGGGTCTGAGACTGAGACCCAACAGCCATTTCTCACACCTTAAAACAAGTATTGAGCTAGCTGAGAGATAGTAAGAACTGCCAATGCTGGAGTCAGAGATAATACAGTGTGGAGCTGAAGGAACACAGCAGGCCTGGCAGCATCAGAGGGGCAGGTTTACTGAAAATCACAAGCTTTCGGAAAGTAGCCCCTTCATCAGGCAAAGTGAGAAAGAAGAGAACGCAGACATAGGATTTATAGGCAGAGAGATCAAGAGCAGAGAGATTGAAAGATCATAAAAATAGTGTGAGTGGAGTGTCGAATACTAAGTCTCTGCAGGTGATCAAGAATGTCAGGCAGTGTTAGGAAAGTGTCAACAGCTGAATAACAAGCGTAGGGATGACCTACAATCCAATTAAATGAGGCAGTGAGATAATTACAAAAAATTAAAAATAACGTGGCGCTGGAGACAAATCAAACGACTGGAATAATACGATAGGTATAGGAGTCACTTTCCAAGGATCTAACCAAAATAATAAGTAATCCAAAATTGTACAAACTAATTAAGATAAAGAGATCAAAACAATTTATCAAGGTGATGGTGTCTGAAGATTTTACAGAAACAGAACAGTGTGGTGGGGTCACACGTAGCACAACATGAACTCAAGATCATGGTTGAGGCTGTCTTCATGGGTACGGAACTTGGCTATCAGTTTCTGCTTGGCAGTTCTGCGTTGTTGTGTATCATGAAGGCAGAATCTCCAAGCTGAACATCAAGATACATAACAAAGCAGAATTGCAGAGCTGAAACAGATAACCAAGTGTTGTACCCATGAAGACAGCCTCAACCATGATCTTGGGTTCATCTCATGCTACATGTGACCCCACCACACTTCTATTTCTGTAAAATCTTCCTTACTGTCCTGTTTTGACACCATCACCTTGATAAATTGTAATGATCTCTTCATCTTAATTAGTTTGTACGGTTTTGGATTGCTTTACTTTGGTTAGACCCTCGGCATGCGACTCTTATACCTATCGTCTTATTCCAGTCATTTGGTTGGTCTCCAGCACCACCTTATTTTTATTCTTTTGTAATTATTTCTCTGCCTCATTTAATCAGATTATAAATCATCCCTTCATTTGTCATTCAGCTGTTAACACTTTACTAACACCATCTGACACACTTGGTCACCATGCAGAGACTTATTATTTGAGACTCCACTTATACCATTTGTATAATCTTTTGATATCTCCGCCCTTGATCTCTCACCTATAAATTCTGCGTTCTGTGTGCTTCTCTCTCACTTCACCTGACAGGGCTGCACTCTGAAAGCTTGTGATTTCAAATAAACCTGTTGGACAATAACCTGGTGTCGTATGGCTTCTGACCCTGTGCACCTGAAGGAGAGAGAGAAACTTCTGTGGAGAAATACAGCTACTGCACTCAGCAGAGAGCTGTTTTTCTTTGTTAGCTCCAAGATAAAATGCAGGTCCAAAGATGTTCTCTGGTCAAGGAAATAGAATCCATGAAAATGAATGGACACTGGTAGATTGCTTTTGGCAAGGCCATGGAAAGGAATCACAAAAATGAGATGTGTTGCTGGAGATCAGTTCAGGAGCTCTCAGAAAATCAAGGGAAGGTACCTTTAGAGCTCACTGAATGTTACATTCATTGAAATGAGGAGAAACAAGCCCTTTGGAAACAGGGAGTAACTTTAGACGAGGCCCTGTAGAGACTGAGAGTCTGCAGGAAGCAAGCTGTGATGTATAAATGCAGTGTGGGATTATCACTCATGAGGAGGGATACATTTTCTGTAGTTTGAAGTAGTATTGAAATTTTGACACCTGATTCCTTTAAGTCAGTCACTGGCAGAGTAAGGATCATAACAGCATGAACATCCTGATTAGCACAAACAACAGACCCTGAAAATGGCAGAAAGATCAATTGTTTGGAAAAACAATGCAACAATAGTTTGTTGGGATCTATGGGGAAAGAAAGTCTATCACTTACTTGCCAGTTTTTTTGAATAATGCTGATTCTGTATTGTATAATTAATAAAAGAAATTTGTTTTAAGGGCAACATGATTTTTCTCTGGATTACTTTCAGGAGTGTCCAGAAGAATAACTTTTAATTTGTGTGAATCCATTGGAATTGTATCGAATTCGCTGCACTCATTTACTTATAATGTCATTCTCCATGAAAGATCAGTGTTACACAGTGCTCATTGAAAGTATTTGTCACTTACCCGAACTCCCCGGCTGATATTATCATCAAGACTTTTTAACTGTCATATATCACAGAGTATTTCATGAAATGAGTATCTCAAACAGAAGGAAATTTGTAACCTTTTGAAATGTAAGTGTTTTCTTTTTATTGTTCTCCATAAATAGTCTCTCTTTGATTTCCTCAGGGATTGGATGGCTCTTTCAGTATGATCTTAAAAGTCACCTTTAATTGCATTTAGATGTATTTCTTTTTGAAAATCATTTAATATGATAAGTTGAGGGACACAATTGAATGCCATAGGGTTTGCTTTGCATGGAAATCTGAATTAGCATAGTTCCAATCTGATCCCAGACTTAATAGTTCAGTATTTATTGTTTAATGGGGTGGTTTCTCCACAGAGGCAGTGTTAACTTGAACTCTTTCCACATCATTCCTCAGGCTTCTCTTAAAAATGCCAAAAATCTGTTTCAAAGTAACGGCTATCTGTAAAAGGTAGTAATATACTGGGGAAAATATATTACTGTTCCCGTACAAACCAATAACCTGCAAAAAAACGTCAACCTTCCAGTTAGTAGCTGAAAAAATGCCTTGACGAGACTTCACGTTAAGATTTTGCTGTAACAAACAAACTATCAGTACAGCTGACTAATTATTTTATATAGGCATTTTATGTTTTAAACCACAGAGCAGAGCATTCACTTTCTGTCTTTAATTCAACCAAAAAACTCACCTACTGGTACAATGTATGCTGTTCAATTTTCCCAAACTCTGTCCCACATGACCCACAAGGCCCATTAGCTCCCGAAAATATACTTTTTACTTTCATGGTTTGGTAACTTTTAACCCCAAAACCAAAGTTTCCGATGAAGGTTTTTCATGGTGATTCTCCCTCAGCACAAGCTGGGTGAATCTTCCAACCTCATTTATGTGGTCCCTTTCAATCTAAGAGCTAGTTCCTATCTGCATTCCTGCTGGTGAATAATTAAAACTGTTGGCCTCTATGTGCTTTCTCCTTCCTAGATGCTGACAGACCGCCTGAATGTGAGAGTTTGTGCAACATCTTAGAAAGGTTTATCAAAGCCTCATTTCCAAGGTATCATGAATCACATGGGCCTTGTGTCCAGGCAGACATGCTGATTAGCTATCCTTGAGTTCCCAACTCTCTTTTACCCTTAAAAGTAAATAAGCAATTTAAGACATAACTGTCTACAACCCAACATTTTTTAACACCCTCGTGGGATTTTAGAGACTAGCAACCAAGCCAGTATAATTGCAAATGCTGCTGCCATTGTCCCCAACCCCAATATCTTGCAATTTTTGCAAGCAAAGTAGTATAGGCATACATTTACAGAAAGTATCTCCCACATCATCTTGATCTGGATTCCTCAGCCAAGAGAAACAATCTCTCAGTATTTGTGCTCAGTATTGTGATATTGTGTGCATTTAACACCTATGTCACCCTGTTGTTGGGTAAGCTTCAAAACAGATCACATGACCACTTCATTTTATCCTCTATTGAAAACATCACCCCAAACTGTATTAATCTTACATACATTGTATTTACAATAAATTACAATTCTGACACCCTTAAATGTGTGCAATGCCTTATTTGCATTAACAGTTATAGATGAGACAATGTAACCTCATCACGAATACAAATGCATATGTTATGCCTGCTATACTTTGCACTATGAAAGTAGCATTTCAGAGCCATACAGCTTTTTGCGAATTAAAGCAATGGAATTCGAAAATGGGGTTAATTAAAATGTGAAAGTTAAATACATATAATTAATAATGATATGCAACATGAGTGAAAAGCTTCACAAAAATCAGAACTTTGTATTGTGCCCTGCATTATTGGAACTTCTCAGTAAATGTTTTAAAGTAGGAACAGGTCACCAATGTAATTAATTCTACTGATGTGTTGCTAAAAGTGAAAACTTGTGGTTCCAATAATGATTTATTACTTTGATGCAGACTTTAAAAACAAAACTTTAACAGCTATAAATCCTAACAGAATCCCAATGTTGTTCTAATGATGGGAAGCCTTAATGCATCTATACAAAATTATTTGTGTAGGTTATTAAAGGAAGTTTGATTGTGCTTCATGCCATGGTTTCTGACAAGATTCATATATCATACCCGAAGGGAATTTTCCTTATGACTATGTCGCCAGTTATTGACATGGTGACCTGGTTAGAATAAAGACAGCATAGAGAACTGGCACAGAATGAAAGAATCATGACTGCTGTTGAGAAGCTGAGTACACAATTTGAATAATACACTGTCTATAGTTGCCAATAAGCCACTCAAGCAGGGGATAATATTCCTTTTAAATTGATGGATGCAGAGTAGAGACTGGATAGAACTATATGCAATGAGATAAGTCTTTTGTACTTTGATCCATGGGGAAGTTTGCACTGCAGACAAAGATTATGTGTTCCTGCATCCAGTTTTTCTCTGATCCATGAGGACTAAGTGTTCATGTGTTCATGCTGCTCGAGAAAGTCTTTTTGTCATTGCTAATATAGCGTTGCACAGCAATCTGGGAGATGTCACTAATGTCATTTGCTGTAACTTATACAAGCCTACAGTGCAAAGATTAATGGCAATGTTGACAATCATGGTCAGAGATGTCCATCCCAGGTTTGGAACTCCAATTGTAATATAGCTCAAAGACAGCATCCTAAGTTTGTCATTCAATAATGGAATCCCAGGGAGACAATCTTATGCCTGTAAAATGGATTCCTTGCAAAATGTTCATGCTAGTCAAATATGTATATCACGTGAGCCAATCATAGTATGCCTGCAATCTGCTTCTGAGTCACTAATTAAATTAGTGCTTCTCAGTCATTAATTGAATGAAATGCTTGTTAAATTTGTGAAAGACACACACTTTGTGGATGAAGGAAAAGTTTGTACAGTTGATTAAAACAATATCTGACTGAAACTAGATTGTTCACTAGGTTAATTCCAGAGATGAGGGGTTTGTCTCACGAAGAGAGATTGAACAGTTTAGGCCTATACTGTCTGGACTTTAGATATATGAGAGGAGATCTAATTGAGGTATATAAGATGCAAAAAGGGAATTGTGGTCAAGTGACCATGGGCCCAAAATTAGATATTCAAAATTGATCCAGAGCCAGAGAAATTGGGCCTGACAGAAAGTTGCCCAAACTAAATTCAACAGCAGCCAGCAGCTATCAACAACAGAGAACAGTGAAAACTGAGATCAAAGAAGTAACAAAGGCTTGGGGGAACCAGCTACACCTAGCCCGAGGGTTGTGTGTAAGCGAAATATTGATCAGACTTCCTGGCAACTTGACTTCTATTCAGTGCCCATGGACGTGCATTTTACACCTCCGCGGCATGGCAACAGTGAAGGGTTTTGGTGCAACCCCATTGAATACTTTGAGCCTCACTCATGACCCCATTGGCCAAAGGCCACAGAACATTCAGGAAGGTCCAGGGTAAGGAGGATAAAAACACACACCTGGAAGCTACCCTCTCAGTGAAGACTCACAGCAAGACTCATGGCCGAAGACCCAGGAGAAGATGCTCCCTGACCTGTGAGACCCACCTTTGTGGAAGAGAGCCAGCCCTACATCAGAGCAGAATTAGATCCCAATAGCCCAGCTCAAACAAATGGATCATTGTGGGTAATATCCTTCATCAGGTGGGAAATGCTCATACAGTGTTTTTAATGAGGAATATTTTGTTAATAAAATTGAGTTGAACTACAAACTGAATTCTGTGTCACTGTGTCTCCACCCTCCACTTAAAACAGTGCTTGAGCGAAACGTTTTTAAAACAAACTATCAAAATTTCCAAAGCACGGTCAACAAAATTAACAAATTAGACAAAGAAAGGACATTTCCTGATGTAGGGCATTCTAGAATGAGATGCCATAGTTTTATGACAAGGCGTGGCAGATTTAAAACAGAGATGAGGAGAAATTCTTTCTCTCATTGCATTGTGAATTAATGGAATTCCCTACTCTAGATTGTGATGGATGTTGGGACACTGAATAAATTTAAGGAGATAGACAGGTTTTTAATTGGTAGCGAGTTGAAGGATTATGGAGAGCCAGTAAGAAAGAAGCGTTGATGTCGAGATGAGATCAGCCATTTTCATATGAAAGGGTGGAACAGCGTCAAGGAGCTGAATTGGCTACTCCTATTCCCAGTTCTGATGTTCTTCCATTCTTATGAAATAGTGATTCAAACACAGGACAATTCAAATTTGTATATGTGCAGTAAGGGACAAGTGAGTGTTCCTACTGTTTATGGCATGGAGATATTTTATTGAGCACAGATCATCAATCCATTGTCCATTATATTGCACTTGATGTCAACAAGACAACTGATTTAACACAATTAAACCTAAGCAAGGAAGGAAACTAAGACTGCGAACATGTCATGTTCAAAAAGGATCACTAAGCATTGACTTTTGCTGGATTGCCACCACTTCTCATTCACTTCTCAACCTGGATAAATATTTGCTCAGTCTGTGCACTGGTGTGCCCTTGTGCCCTTTTATGGTACTTGGCTGGTGTACAGGCAGAGTAGTTCATGATTTACTGGTGTTATGATTCACAGAATCTGCAATTAGCTTTGCATCAAAATTATGCGCAAGGGGATGGAGTTTGGTTAAAACCAGTATAAAGCCCTCTCCTCAAATTTGTTTTCATTTCCCTTGGTCAGGTTTCTTAAATGCACAGTGGACATCAGCTAAGATTTCCATCACCCAGGGCATATCATGCTGTAGTGAAGACATAACTGCAGCTCTGTAAAAGGGATCAATCTTACAGAGATAATGAAGGTTTGAAGATTGAACAGCTGACACACTGATGGCTTCAGCCAAGATCAGGTTTTTCCTTAGCTATGTGTCATGTGTAACTCCAGAAGAAGGGGAGTCTGCTACAAAGCCTTCCTCCATTCTATAGGGGACCTGAGGTCATTATCACATCTGCCACGAGCCTACTGCCACCTAAGACCATAACAATTAGGAACAGAAGTAGTTCATTCAGTCTCTCGATTCTGCTCTGCCAATCAATGAGATCATGGCCAATCTGACAAACCTCAACTCCACTTTCCTGCTTTTGACCCATGAGGCTCGATTCCCTCACTGATTACAAATCTGTCTATCTAAGCCTTGAATAAACTAATGGATCAAGCTCATCAGCCCTCTGTGTTAAAGAATTCCACAGATTCACAACAATCTATCCTAAATTGTCAGTCCCTTACCCTGAGTTTATGCACTCTGTCCCTCTATTTGGTAATCCCAAGAAATAGCAGTAAGTGGGATGGATGGAGGGGAATGGGACAAAGGCAAATCAAAGGAAGACATCTTGCACCCTTAAGATTTGCATCATTTGTGAATGAGGAAGGATTAGGAATCATGGTTGTTCTTATGATTTCAACTATTCATGTGCTTGTTTTGAATGCAACTGCCACAGAGAACTTATTTGTTCAGGAAGATTCCTATATCGGTAGAACAAGGCATTGTGTAGTATCATAGAAACAGGAGGAGGCCATTCAGCCCATTGAGTCTGCCCCATCATTCAATGCAATCATAGCTGATTGAGCACCAATATCCATTACACTGTATACCATTGACCAGCAGAAATTTATCAATATCTACCTTAAAAATGCTCAAAAACTGAGCTTCCAGAGGTACAGAATTCCAAAGGTTCACACTCTTTGAGTAAAAGGAATTCTTCTCATTTTGGATCTAAGAGTTGTTCCCCTTGTTTTTAAATTTGTCACCTGATACTAGACTCTCACTGGGGATATATAAATGTTAATTTCTTTCTATTCACTCATGGGATGTGGGCATCACTGGCCAGTCAGCAAATATTTGCACACGCCTAGTTCCCCTTAAGAAGATGGTGCTGAGCTGCCTCCTTGAACTGCTGCCGTCCGTGTACTGCAATAGGTAGATTCCTGTTAGGGAGGGAATTCCAAGATTCCAATGACAATGAAGGAATGGTGATCTGTTTCCAGATCAGGATGGTGAGTGGCTTGAAGAGGGACTTACAAATGTTGGGGTTCCTGTGTACCTGCTGCCCTTGTCCTTCTCGATGGAAGTGGTCATGGGTTTGGAAGATCCTGACTAAGCAGTTTTGGTGAATTTCAGCAGCACAGCTGAAAGGAGGAGGGACTAAATGTTTGTGGATGTGGTACCAATCAAGTGGGCTGCTTCGACCTGGATGGTGTCAAGCTTCTTGAGTGTTATTGGAGGTGTAAACAACAAACAGACATCATGTTTTAGAGGCATGTATCAAATATATGACTGGATACAAATGTAGGAGATATCAAGTAGAGTCAGGGGCTTCCCTTCCCTGTTGAATATCTACAACAATCTGAAAAATTTCTACAGCAAATGTACATATTACTAGATTTATGGAGTTTACAATTGAATGATTCAAATTCATGAACTCTAGTTCTATAAATATGAGACTACTGAATTACTAGTTTATCAGGCAACTGATGCTTATTTCTTGACGGTTGGAGAATAAGTAGGGAAATCTTACTGCAACTGTACGAGGTGCTAGTGAGATCCCATCTGGATTATTGTGAGTAGTTTTGGTCCCCTATTTAAAGAAATATATCATTCAAGTTAGTTCAGAGAAGGTTCACTAGGATGATCCTAGTATGAAGGGATTGTCTTATGAGCAAAGGTTAGACAGGTTGGAACTGCTCATAGGAATTTGGAAGAATGAGAGGTAATCTTATTGAAACATATAGAATTCTTAAAAGGAGGCTTGATGGGGTAAATGCTGAGAGCTTGTTTCCCCTCATGGAAAGTCTAGAACGGAGGGCATAATCTCAGAATGAACTGCAACCAGTTTAAGACTGAGATGAGGAGGAATTCCTTCTCTCAGAAGGTTGTTAATCTTTGGAACTCCTTGCCTGAGATCTGTTAAGCTAAGTTCTTGCAAATATTTAAGGCTGAGATAGGCAGATTCTTGATCAGTATGGGAATCAAGGGTTATGGATGGAAGAGCAGTTGTGAGGAATATCAGATCAGCCATGATTCAACTGGCTGCTGGAACAGGCTCAAGGAGCTAAATGGCCTCCTTCTGTTTCTATTTCTTATGGTCTTAGACACTATTTACCTATCTGATGCAGTGTTTAGTGGCAAATTAGCTGATCGCACACAAGTCTTGCAAGTGAATGATTATGTCTGGAATTGAATGAAGCAGCCTGCATATCTTGATCAGTGTTCAAAATTTCCTAAAACAAAGATCCTCTTGAAGTGTGAGAGGCTTACTTTCTTAGGATGTCTCTGGGTGCAATAGGGACAAAGACCTTTTGCCTTGCCACCTTTCTGCATTTCTATTGTTGCTGCAACTCCTTCCAGTACTGGATCAAAGTGGCACTGTTTGTAACACCCAACAAAATAAACAATCGCCTTTCAGCACTGTTCCATCAACTATTTCTATCTGTGATAGATACACGAAGCAGTTCCACATGAGGTAACTTTAATAACCCAACAACAAGGAATTAATGAGCTCAATCCAACTCAGACAAAGGAATATGTGTCAATTTGCATTGGAGGCAGAAACCCAATGGAACAATTTTCTGAGAAATACCACTGAAATTTAGTCATACGGAAAAGATTTCTCAACATTATGCTCAATTTGCTTGGACATGAACATGTTGAGGAATTTCCCTTGTGCATTGTGAACGTAAGTATAGAAAGCTACATTAACCCGAATTATATGTCAATTGGTCCATGAGAATCACAGGAAGAATCGGATTATATTTGGAAATTCATTTTGTCAGTGCAATGGAAAATTGGTATTGTGTTAAAGAAGCAATTGATTTGACCTTGTCTTCTCCTATCAGGTGAGCTACGTTAAAACTATAATGGTTATCCAGCAGGAAACAGAAAGTACAAATAAATGGGCTTTTTGGGCTGACAAGCTGTCACTAGTGGATTGCCTAGGATGTATGTTATGTCCTTAACTGGTTATAATCTATGTCCATGCTTTGGATGATGGAACTGAATACATGGTAGTGATATTTGTTGATGTCACCAAGTTAACTAGGAAATTAAGTTGTCAAGAGGAGATAAAAAGTCTGCAAAGGGATAAAAATGAAGTGACTCAGCAAATATATGGCAGATTGAGTATAAAATGGGAGGGGTGAACTCATCCACTTTGAAGGGAAGGATGTCAAAGCAGTGTACAATTTAAATGGAGAGATATTACAGGATTTATTTGAACAGGGAGATCTGTGTGTCCTGGTACATGGGGCTAAGCCTTACTAGAAATTAGCTACATTTACCTTTTCATGAGTTTCATGGACAGTTTCTGTCCACAAGGTCGAATGGGCTTTCTTGTGCTATCATCTCAAACTCACAATATTACCTTTGCACCACGTCACTATGGTGTCCTGTGCCTCATATTCTCCCATCACCAAGGCGAAATTCTCACAACTGCTGGGACATCCAAGGATTCCCGGCACCAGTGCAATCTTTGAAATCCAGCTGTACAGCCAGTAAAAAATTAACAGTCTGTTGCTCCTCACTGTACATGGAGTGGGAGAGTAATTAGAAACCAATTCTTCACAGGGTCCATAGGTGGCTGACACTTCATTATAAAAATCACACGGCTTACCCATCCTTAGCCACATCCCAACTGCATTCCTGTCTAAATCCATGCTACTCTTTCACCAATGCCCCGTGTAGCCCAGCATCTTCTCATCAGTGCTCCCTCCAAACTATGCAGCTCTACACACTCGGAGGTTTCACACACTGATTATCATACCAACTCATTGACCTCCTGTTCTGGAACAGCACAGTTATTAAAGGTGGAGAAAAAGCACAGAGGAAGCATCACTTTTTATCATTCAGTATGGCACCATCACACACTGTAAGGTCTTCCAATACTATAATACATACTATAAAATGTGAACCAAAATCAATTAAGAGAAACTGTGTTTGGGAGGAGAAACAGATTGCTTGTCTCTCAAGCACCAAACGTTTTACATTCCATGAATGATCACAGCACTCAGCTTGCATTGACTGAAACCACGTATCAGGTAAGTTCAGCCTGGCATTTAGTGCCCAATGCTGCTAAGCTCTATCATCTGGAAGGTGATGGTCCTGTGGCTTTACGCTGTCATAATTTGAAGTATCCCTCCCAGCTCTTTGGAGTCTATCACATTCTCTCAATGCCTGCTCCAGTTTTGTGGGGCATAGCACTCTATGTATTGATGCTTTGCTCTATCAATGGGTCACAAAGAGTAACCCTGGTCTCCCAGTAACCATCTTTGTAAGGGATCTGGACTTTGCAATGTGGCAGGAGGATGAAAGTTCTCAAGAATACTGCATCATGGCAGCTCCAGGTACCTGCCACAGACTTCTAAGTGGTTCTGAAGAACTCGGACGGCTTGCACATTGATGGAATGGAAATTTTCTATTGTTGAACTCAGCCGTGTTATTGTGGGGTGCCCTTAACGTGATATAAGGCAATAGGGGGTCAGTTAGCTCAGTTGGCTGAATAGCTAGTTGGTGACAACGCACGCAAGAAGTGAACACAGACCAACAGCATGTGTTCATTTCCTGATACCAGCTGAGATAACATAAAGGATTCTCCTTCTCAACCTCTCCCCTTGCCTGACATGTGTTGACCCTCAGGTTAAACCACCACCAGTCATGTCTCTCTGATGAGATAGCAGCCCTCTAGGTCTATGGCAGCTTTAACAATGCGACATTAGTTTTTTTTTCCATTCACTCATGGGACATGTGCATCACTGGCTGGCCAGCATTTATTGCCCATCCCTAGTTGCCCTGGAGAAGATGGAGGTGAGCTGGCTTCCTGAACTACTGCAGTCCATGTACTATACGTAAACCCACAATGCCAAATATATTTTCAAGTCAAGATAGTGAGTAGTTTGGAGAGGAGCTTGCAGGTGGTGATGTTCCCATGTATCTGCTGCCTTTGTCCTTCTAGATGAAAGTGGTGTGGGATTGTAAGGTGCTGTCTGAGGATCTTTGGTGAATTTCTACAATACATCTTGTAGATAGTGCACATTGCTACTACTGAGTGTCAGTGGTGGACTGACTATGTGGTTGTTGATGTGGTGCTGATAAAGCAGGCTGCTTTGCCCTGAATGGTGTCGGCTTCTTGAGTGTTGTTGGAGCTGCATTCATGTAAGCAAGTAGGAAGCATTCCATTACACTCCTGACTTGTGCCTTGTAGATGATGGACAGGCTTCAGAGTCAGGAGATCAGTTACTCACTGCAGTATTCCAAGCCTCTGACCTGCTCTTGTAGCCACTATGTTTATGTGGAGAGTCCAGTTCACTTTCTGGTAAATGGTATATACTAATGCAGTGTGCACCTTGGAAATGCCACAGCTACGTTGCCAAAGGCTATGACTCAGGCTGCAGCAGTCACCTTTTCATGGAGAAATGACATAAAGTGGCATGATCTGGCATAAATTACATTGGAACAGTTTTGATGTGTATGTGGGTCAAGGTTTAAGAGGTCCCCAGTGATTATTTGGAAAGGGCCAGTTTCATCAAGGTTTAATACAATTGTCACCTTAACAGCCGCCAGACAAGATGTCTACACACTCCTTCAGGTCTCACTTCTGCGGTTGACACAGGATTGCGACCGTGTCCCGGGACATCTTCAGTCTGCAACAACACTACACCTAATAACTGGAGGAACTGGCATTGAGGACACTTGTGCAACCTGAAGGAATCTTCAGCTGCATCCTGTTCATGTGGACATTGTTCAGCATTCACTGGAGCTTGCTGTAGCTCCTGGGCATGTGGACTTATGTGTCCCCCTCCTCTATTCTCCACATATATGATAATAACCCCTGCTGTGGCTGTGTCCATCACTCCTAATTGCAACAAACCTATGTGTGCACTATAATAATATAAGAAATTGGTTCCCTAGACTTGTTCCCCAGATGGTGGGATTAATTTATGAAAAGTGATTGGGTAAACTGGGCCTGTATTCTCCAGAGTTTTGAAGAATGAGAGGTGATCTCATTGAAATTTACAAAGTACTTAAAGGATAATTGCAGGTAATATGTTCTCTTGATTGAAGAGTGTAGAAGCACGTGACAAAATTTAAAAAGGGGTATGCTACTTAGATCGGGGATGAGATGAAATTTCTTTCCTCAGAGGGTTGTGAACCTTTGGAATAATCAATGGCAGGTGTTGTGGAAACTTAATCTTTGAACAAATTTAGAGATCGATAAATTTCTGATTACCAGTGGAACACGGTGTTTGGGATGGAGTAGATAAAAGGCATTGAAGTGTTTGATCATCCACAATTGTATTGATGTTGAGCAGGCAATATGGGCTGATTGGTTTACTCATGTTCTTTTGCTCCAATGTTACCCAAAAATCAGTCACAGAATAACAGCTCCCTGGCTAATTTCCTGCAAAATCCTTGGATTGTTTGCACTGTATGTGTTGGACTGACAATGGCCCACTACCTACACCAGAGTGAAACAGGCCCACTAACTAGTTCTTTCTCAAGCAACCATATCCAAGGGTGTGCATTGTGACCACACAATGCCATTGACTTACATTCCTGGTACTGCCTGTCAGACAGCAGCTCCCCTTTGATTGACAGAGAATTAGTCCTCTCGAGTGTTCAGGCATGGCCATTTGGTTGAAGCACATGGCGTATGCTGGGACGTACTTGGTGTTAATTTGGCTTAGAATGCCAACTTGTCCATCCCTTTGACTGATCACTGCTGACAACCATGAGAAGTTGACTGGCTTTGTGTCTATGCAAAGCACCAAGCCAAGTCAAAGGTACAGTGAGCCTTTAAGCTCTGTTTGGGTGGGCAAAAATGCCAAAAGACAAGACAAGAATGCTGTGAGCATTGAAGTAGTCACAGAGTGAGTGAGTGCTTAGCAAGCACACAGCCCTGAGTTGCAGCCTGGTTGAATTTATGAGATGGAAGGTGAAGGAACTGAGGGCATTACTGCTAAGTTTGTAGATGACACAAAGAGAGGGGGAAGGGCAGGTGGTGCTGAGGAAGCAGGGAGGCTGCAGAAGGACTTGGACAGGCTCGGAGAGTGGGCAAAGAAGTGGCAGATGGAATACAATGTGGGGAAGTGTGACGTTATGCACTTTTGGTAGGAATAATAGAAGCATAGACTCATTTTCTAAGCAAAGAAAGGCTTCCGAAATCTGAAACACAAAGGGATTTGGGAGTCCTAATGCGGGACAATCTTAAGGTTAACATGCAGGTTCAGTTGGTAGTTAGGAAGGCAAATGCAATGTTAGCATTAATTTCAAGAGGGCTAGAATACAAGAGCAGAAATGTACTGCTGAGGCTGTAGAAGGCACTGGTTGGACTGCACTTTGAATATTGTGAGCAGTTTTGGGCCCTGTGTCCAAGGAAGGATGTGCTGACATTGAAGGGGATCCAGAGGACATTTACAAGAATAATTCCAGTGTTGAAGACTCTGGTTCTGTACCTTGCTGAACCTTGGAGCATCAGAAGCTGAGAATGACCGTACAGAAATTTATAAAATCATGAGGGACATGGATAAAGTGAATAGTCAAAATCTTTTCCCCAGGGTAGGGGAGTCCAAAAACTAGGGGGGGATAGGTTTAACCTTAGAGGGGAAAGATTTAAAAGGAACCTAAGAACGTAAGAACATAAGAGCTAGGAGCAGGAGTAGGCCATCCAGCCCCTCGAGCCTGCCCCACCATTTAATAAGATCATGGCTGATTTTTTTGAGACTCAGCTCCACTTACCTGCCCACTCACCATAACCCTCAATTCCTTTACTGTTCAAAAATTTATCTAGCCATGCCTTAAAAACATTCAGTGAGGTAGCTTCAACCATTTCACTGGGCAGGGAATTCCACAGATTCACAACCCTTTGGGTGAAGAAGTTCCTCCTGACCTCAGTCCTACATCTGCTTCCCTTTATTTTGAGGTGATGCCCTGTAGTCCTAGTTTCACCTGCTAGCGGAAACAACCTCCCTGCCTCCACCTTATGTAGTCCCTTCATAATCTTATATGTTTCTACAAGATCTCCCCTCATTCTTCTGAATTCCAATGAATATAATCCCAGTCTACTCAGTTTCTCCTCATAATCCAACCCTCTCAACTCTGGAATCAACCGAGTGAATCTCCTCTGCACCCACTCCAGTGCTAGTATATCTCTTCTCAAGTAAGGAGACCAAAACTGCGCACAGTACTCCAGGTGTGGCCTCACCAGGACTCTATACAGCCTCAGCATAGCCTCCCTGTTTTTAAACTCCATATCCCTCCAAAACTTTGCTTTTTGTGTACTCACCAAAAATCTTTTAATCGTAATTGTGCCTGCATCCACCATTTCCTCTGGCAATTCATTCCACATACTAACCACTCAGTGTGTAAAAAGGTTGCCCCTCATATCCTTTTAAATCTTTCTCCTCTCACTTTAGAAATATAATGTCTAGTTTTGAACTTCCGCACTTTAAGGAATAGACATTTGCTATTCACCTTCTCTCTGCCCCTCATGATTTTATAAACCTGTATAAGGTTAGCTCTCCACTTCCTATGCTCCAGTGAAAAAAGGCCCCAACCTATCCAGCGTATTCTTGTAACTCAAACCTTCCATTCCCAGTAGTATCCTGGAAAATCTTTTCTGAACCGCTCTCCAATTTAATTCTAAATTTCTTATAACAGGGCTACCAGAACTACACATAAAACTCCAGAAGAGGCCTCACCAATGCTCTGTACAATCTCAACATAATGGCCTGATTCCTATAGTCAAAGGTATGAGCAATGAAGGCAAGCATGCTAAACATCTTCTTAACCACCCTGCCTACCTAGGACTCAAATTTCAAAGACTTATGTACCTGAACCCCTAGGTCTCTTTGCTCTACAATACTAACCAGGCTCCTACCATTACTTATATGAGTTCTGCCCTTGTTTGTTTTATCAATATGCAACACCTTGTATTTGTCCAAATTAAACTACATCTGCTATTCCTCAGCTTGTTGACCCAATTCATCAAGATCTCTTTGTAATCTTAAATAATCTTCTTCATTGTCTACTGTACCACCAATTTTGGTGTCACCTGCTAACCATGCATCCTATATTCTCATCCAAATCACTTATACAAATGACAAACAAACGTGGGCCCAATATAGATCCCTATTGAACACTGCTGGTCACAGGCCTCCAGTCCAAAAAAACAATCCTGCACCACCACCCTCTGTCTCCTATCGTAATTATGTATCCAATTGGCAAGCTTGTCCTGAATCCCATGTAATCTAAATTACAACTTACTTAACTCAAAGAGTCTCTTCTCATTAAGACTCACCGATGACTGCTCTTTTGTCCATGTCTGGAACAACAAGGTCAGGAGCTGAATAAGACTGTTGGAACCCAAGCTAAGCCCCATTAGGCAGATTATTGGTGAGTAAATTCCTGTTTAAGAACGCTATCAACAGTATCTTCCATCATTTTGATAGTTTGACAGTAGACTGATGGGGCAGTAATTGGCTGGGTTAGACTTGTCCAAGGGTTGGTGGCAGGGCATACCTAAACAATTTTGCACATTGCCAGATAGGTGCCAGAGTCCATATTGTACTGGAACAGCTTGGCTAGATTAGGAGCTAGTCTAGAACTCAAGTCTTTAGGAATGACAGAATCCATAATCTTTACAATATTAAGAGTGTTCAGCCATTTCTTGAAACCACATGGAGTGAATCAATTGACTGAAGATTGATATCCAGTGCTGAGGGCATCAGAAGAAGACAGAGCTAGGTTGTTCAGTTGACAATTCTAGGTAAAGAAGGGTGCAAATGCTTTAGTCTTGTCTTTTGTATTGATACATTGGGTTCCCTGTGTCTGGTAATATGGGGATGTCTCTTCATTGCAAGCTGAAATGGAGGCAAGCTGCTGACCTTGATGCCACATTGGCCAAGATGACCTTGGAGGGTGCCTTGCCTCCTGAGCCTCAGAGCTCCAATTTTGTCAGGGGACCTGTGCAGTGATAGGAATGTCCTGCATTGTCGAGACATCCTGAGGGGCTGGTGTCAGTGGCAGAGGACCAGAGGAAAATGCTGTCACCAACAATACAAGAGGATCTCCAAAATGGGGACAGCTGCTGCTCAACCACCATCAGGAGGTCCATTGGTACATCTCCAATTTGCCCAAGAGGAAAGCAGTCTTATTGGAGATCTCAGGCAACTTGTCTCCTTTGTGCATTGACGCTCTCTAGTTCAGGTCAGTAATAATGCAATGATTTCCTGGTCTGCATGGATACCCAACATCTCCAGATGTTGTACTGATTCTAGCTTTTGGCAAGTGGCACCAATCTCTTCATGAAGGAGGCATGAATGCAGATGAGAGGATAACTACTGCATTCATGGCCTGGATGGACTCTTCCATTGTCCTAACCAATGCATGCATACACTTTGGAATTTCTTCCGTTCTTCATGCACAATGCCTGCATATGTTGCATCTGCCATTTTACACACAACTCTAAAGTATCATCAATAGAGACTCAGCATCCATGTCAATCTTTCACAGCTTCTGATAACACGTCCAATGCATTTTTGGAGTTCAGACCAGTTTGTGATTCCCTTTCAGTTAAGGCACAAATGCTCATCGAGGTGTAATTATCTGATCTGGTGGAACATGCTATGTAAAAATGGAACAGCGATTCTTCTGAGATTCCTTCTGGTTGGAAATAAGTTTACCACATCTCAGACAGGCACCGTGTAATCATGACATAGTTGTGCCCTCGATGAGACATAATCATTCCTTTCACTGCAATGGATTCTCACCACTCACAGGTATGAACACAGCCTCACCACAGCCAAAACATGTGCCCTCCTCCCCGGGTGGCTGGCCAACTGCAGGATGTCTCCTTCCACCTGAACTGCCATGCTCAGTCCAGGTAACACCACCCAGGCATTATGGATCCATTTTCTCCTGTGGGCACCTTGGAAAACTATAAATATCTTTAATAGGCAAATTGTGACCAAACATGCTGCAAAGCACATCCAATATCAATGCAGTCAAGATGCATTCCAGGCATTAGCAACCTACCTAGATGAGAATGACACCTTGTTTGTAATGACACCTGAACAGGGTGATTGAGGCCTCTTAGAGGTCATCTTGTGGTGCAATGATAGTGTCCCTACCCAGGTGGTCCAGGTTCAAGTCCCACCTACTCCAAAGGTGTGTAATAACATCTCTGAACAAGTTGATTAGAAAAATAGGTTAATTAAAAAAATAGCACCTTGTTTGTTAAGACGTTATCTCATTGTGTTACAAAAGATCCTTTAAATCACCTGTCAAATACCAGACAACTCCTCTCCCATTAAACACACGGATAAATTGAAACCAGGGAAACCATCTTCAACTCCATGAGTCCGAATTTCTCAACCCTAACCTTGAAAGTTTGCCGAATGTTTTTAAAATAATCAAGTTGTAAATCCCTCTAG
>JAHRHZ010000012.1:35638612-35732480 GCA_024137785.1 Ginglymostoma cirratum | reverse complement strand
CCTGCTGTGTTCATCCAGCCCCATGCTTGTTATCTCGGATTCTCCAGCATCTGCAGTACCTTTTATCTCTGATACAACTAAGCAGCATGATAGCTGAATAGCAATGAAGCACTAATATAGGTCGTAACAATACACAGCAAGTACTGGCAGCAAGTTCAAACAAAATGGGTTACTTTAAAAGTAAAAACCAATCTGTTGGCAGAGATCTCCTTTGTAGCATCTTTAAATCACCTCAAACAAAACGGGAGTAATTCTGACCTTGCACAATGGTCGGAAATAGACAGTACTGGCAACTAATTTTATATCACTCAGTTCTTATTTCTTTTGAAGCCAATGGAAATAAAAAATTAGGAGAGATATAAAATGCGCAGCCAACTCATTACCACGCATTTTACACTATCACTCACAGTTATAAACATCTCCAACATGTGAAGCAATGGAGGCACCTGCAGGGCACATTATGACACACACTATGCATTGACTGCACAGCGGGACTGATTCCGAGTGCAGATGTTCAATTTGCAGCAGCATTACAAGCCCAGAGATCAGATGTTCTACTCTATTATTGACACAAACTTACTTGAAAATGCAAAGCCTTTTTTTTAAAAAAATCTGTTCCGTTTGATTCTCTGCATGTGGTAGTATCCCTACCTCTGAGCCAGGAGGCCTGTGTTCAAGTGGCATCTGCTGCAGAGGTATTTCATAATACGGCTAAACAGGCTGATTGATTTAAAGGCCCTCTTGTGGCACAGTGGTAAAGTCCCTACCCCTGCTGCTACCCCCTCCCCCAAGACCAGGCAGCCTAGGTTCAAGTCCCATGACTCTAAAAGTGTGTGATATCATCACTGAACAGATTGATTAGAAAAATGGCTTAACAAAAAAGGAGCATTTTTTAAAACAGAAAAATATGCAGATTTCTGAAGAAGAACGCAAACAAATCAAGATTGCCATACTGAGAAGACTAATTAAGTTGTAAGTGGTTGCTTCTTGCCCTGTTATATTGATCTTTCTACCCTGCACACTAGCATTTTTTCACATACCTTTTAGACACCAATAATATGGGTAAATCTTCCTCCAAGGATAAAGACATAAATGTAACCCTGTCCAAATTTAAAACCTGCCATGCTAAATCCTGGAACTTGCAACTGAAGTTGTTTCCAAGTATTTGCTGCACTTAGTAGCATCGGTCATAAAGTCACAGAGTTATACAGCACAGAAACAGACCCTACAGTACAACTCGTCCATGTTGGCCAGATATTTTTAATTAATCTGGTCCCACTTTCCAGCATTTAGCCCATATCCCTCTAAACCCTTCCTATTCATATACCCACCCAGATGCCTTTTAAATGTTGTAATTGTAACAACCTCCACCACTTCCTCTGGCAGCTCATTCCATACATGCACCACCCCCTGCATGAAAAAATTACCCCTTAGATCCCTTTTAAATTGATCCCCTCTCACCTTAAACCTATACCCTGTAGTTTTAGATCCTGCCTCCCTGGAGAAAAGACCTTGTCTATTTACCCTATCCATGCCCCACATGATTTTACAAACCTCTATAAGGTCACCGCTCAGCCTCCAAAGCTCCAAGGAAAATATTCCCAGTCTATTCAGCCTCTCCCTGTAGCTCAAACCCTCTAACCTTTGCAACATCTTTGTAAATCTTTTTTGAACCCTTTCACGTTTCACAACACCCTTTCTATAGCATTGAGATCAGAATTACATGCAGTATTCCAACAGTGTTCTAACCAATGTCCTGGACAGCTGCTTCATGACCTCCCAACTCCAATACTCAAGGCATTGGCCAATCAAGGCAAGCATACCAAATGCCTTCTTCACTATTCTATCTAACTGCAATTCCACTTTCAAGGAACTATGAACCTGCACTCCAAGGTCACTTTGTTCAGGTAGCAGGCTTAGATAATGCTTTTAGAGGTGTCTTGGTGAGTTACTGCAATAAAGATCATGGATGGTAAACACTGTTGTCAATTTGCATCAGTGGTGAAAGAGTTTATGTTGAAGGTGGTGAATGGGTTGCCAATCAAGCAGTATGCTTTTTCTTGGTTGTGTCAAGCTTCTTGAGTGTTGCTAGAGCAGTGTTCATCCAGGAAAGTACAAATATTCCATACCTATCCTGACTTGTGCCTTGTAGTGTATAGGTTTTGTGGAGACAGAAGGTATGTTGCTCGTTGCAGAATTCCTAATCTCTCGCCTCCTCTTGTGGTCTCAGTGTTTATATAACTAGTCCAATTTAGTTTCAAGATAAAAATATCCCCCAGGATGTTGATAGTGGGGAATTCAGCTAATAAGATGCCATTAAACATCAAGGAATAAAAGTTAGATTCTCTCTTGTTGGCAATATTCATTGCCTGGCACTTGTGTAGTGAAAATATTATTAGCCACTTGCCAGTGTAAACCTGGGTTTCGTCCAGGTCTTGCTGGGCATGGATAAGGACTGCTTCAGTATCTGATGAGTCATGCATGGTGCTAAATGCAGTGCAGTCAGCAAACATGCTCATTTCTAACCTTATGACGGAGGGAAGATCATTGATGAAGTAGCTGAAGATGGCTGGGCCGAGGACATGACAGTGAGGAACTCCTGCACAGATCTCCTGGGACTAAGAGGATGATCTGCAACAATAACAATTTTCTTCTCTTGTGTGAGGTAAGACTCTGACCAGTGAAGAATTTTCCTCCTGTTGACTCCAATTTTGCAGGGTTCCTTGATGTCATACTTGGTCAAATGATGCTTTGATATCATGATCAGTCATTCTCACACTATTTTTGGTGCTTAACTCTTTTAACCATGTATAGAGCAAGGATATTAGACGCTGAGAGATCCTGGCATAACTCAAAGTGAGCATCAATGGATATGTTTTTCCATTTTAAGTGCTACTTGATAGCACAGTCTTCAATCCTTTATGTCATTTTGGCCTAAAGGAGCCTGATAGAGAGGTAATTGGATGGATTGATTTTTTCCAAATTTTGGACAAAATTTAAAATACACCTGGACAATTTTTTCACTTTGTCTGTAGATGCCATTATTGTCAACGTACTGGAACAACTTGGCCAGGAGCACAGCTAGTTTTGCAAAATGATTCTTCAGTACTTAAGAGTAAACCAGACATTTATAGAGCACCTTAGCATGAAAGAAATTTTAAGCAGTCGGAGTTTATTTTGAGTTGCAATGACTTATCTGCAGGGAGAATGAGATGAGTGATTGTGTTGGTTAGGAAAGGAATTGTAGCAGGGTACTGTCTTTATTACTATTCACCTGATAAACTGAAATGGGACACAAGTTTAGAAGTTTATCCAAAATACTGCTCCTCAGACAAGGCTGTGTAGCACTGAGGAGCAGTTGCATTGTCATAAATATCATTCTTCATTTGAAATGTCAATGCCATATTCCACTAACCAAGGTGGAATGTAAGGGGTTAATTCTCCAAATGTGTGTGGTACCTCTCCTGTTAGGTGTTCAAGTAAAAAAAGTAGGCATTTTCTGTGAGATAATTAAGGTCTCCCAGTCTTCAGTGTCCAGTCTGGAAGTGCATGTCATTGTGAAATTGGCCCTGCTAAATGTTATTCTTCAAAGAAGAAAAGAGAGTTCAACCAGTGTCCTACGCATACCACTAAGCCACCCCACTAGAATTTCAATCCAGATTATAAATTAAACTTGTTGTTACCCAGAACATTCTCACTATTATGGCCAGATGACGAGGAGTGAATTGCCTCCCACTTTTTAATCTTCCCAACAAGTCTCAATTGTTTGATTTAATTATAAGCATGGAGCTATACTTTTCTCCAATTCAAATGCAATTTTCTCATTTTTGCTGCAGCATTGAGGAGCTGAATATAAGGTTTTATTTACTTTAAACAATGCCAAGAAGAATAATAATAGACACAACTCACAAATGCGCGCGCGCGCACACACACACACACACACACACACACACACACACACACACAATTTAGTATTCTTTGGTGTCCTTCAGAAATAATGATTTAACCTGAGACTATGGTAGTTAAATGTTTTCTGGGACTTTCAGTTGTGGATAATATTTCTGCTTTCCTTTTAGTTCTCAGTTTCCATATTTTTCTTTTCCGTCAGTGTTGTCAACAAGCATTTCTTGAAAAGCAGAAAGTGAGAGAGAGAGGTAGAGTGAAAGTTTTTTCCATCCTGTTTGAGTTCTGCAATCTAAAACTCATCATCTCTGCCTCTGTCATAGAGACCTTCTTGAAAATGGAGCTTGTTTCTACATTCATCTGCAGACATTTTATTATCTCCAACTTGTAAAGATTCTCTTGATGGTGCAAATTAGATAGCAGACGATGACCTGTTCACGCCTCTCAAGATGAGCTTTTTGCTGGCTTGATTGCCCTTCAGGAAAGTATCGATTTCATTTCAGGCTGCCTTTTGCAAATTCACATTGGTTTCATGTAATTTGGCCAAGCTGCGGTAATTTAAAATCATTGGTTTTGACTCCTTTTAAAGCCATTTCAGACCATGAATCTCCTGGGTGTTGTATTGGGTGATAGAATTTGAAGTCAACAGTGTGTATTTTATATCATCATGTCGCTGACAAGAAGACTAAGCCAATCTGACAGAGAACCATGTACAGGATACACGATTAATACTGGATGAGTCATTTTACACTACACAAAGATTTTTCCAAAATTAAAGTCTGTAATTCCAGTTCAGTTTTTAGACATTCACTTTGCACATGTAAGAAGTCTATGTTTCTCAAAGGTTTTTTATCCATTGACTATTTGTCTTGGCCAGCTTGATAATCTTGCACTGGTATTTTGTGCCACACGGTGGTAAGACTTGGACTCACATCTGCAATTCCTTGTGTGATCAATCCTAGATTTTTATCTAAGGTACGGGAAAAATGGGCTTGTTAATTTTGAATTCACCTTCTCTAGTTACATTAAATATCCATATTTTTAATGTCTGTCAGGATTTTGGAGACACTGGATTATATTTATTTTTACATTTATTCTCTTTGTTGAAAACAAATGATAGGTCAGCTTATCCTCATTACTAAGCATTTTAAATTTTTATATTCTTGTTTCTCTTTTCTGAATGTTATAATTCATTGTCCTATTGAAGGCAAAATGGCCATTTACAAATGAAGCCTCATCATAGAGTTATATAGGATTACAATGACATCGCTCAATATACAGTGATGTGCCCTTGAGATTCAGCTTAGGATGTTAATAACCTCGTTTAAACTATCCATAGATTCACTGGACAGCAATAATCAAACTATTTTTTCTACATTTCATTGGAATTACCTCATATATGTCATAATTCCTGTAATAAAAGTATCCTAATTTTTTATATCTCTGCTAAGTGCAATCTGCCATTTTTCAGTCCACTTGCTGTTAATTTTGGATGCTTCCAATTTTTCTTGCATTGGTTTTTCTGACAACACAGTTTGGTGTCATCAGCAGACCTAGCAATATTATTAGAATAGTGAATAGTGTGAATAGCGCTCCTGGGATGTAGCCAGAAGTGCATTCTTTTTTTTATCCTAGTTAATAAAGAAAGCACTTCCAGAGAGGTTTTATTTGACCAGACTCTGGTGTTATTATATTTGCATTAGACTTGATAGAGAGCCTTTCGCACTAACAGTCTTATTAAAAATGTAATACTGCCAACAGGAAATCCTTTGTTAAGGGATTTTCTTTTGCCTTATTGCTTTGCTTGTTTGTATTCTTATATTAGAAATATCTATTTTTAAATATTATAAGGATCCCACATGACTTTCTATTCTTCTGACAATTATTTCTCCTTTAAATCAAAATCTTGGATCTTTTGGTGTTCAAATTGTATTAGAATACACATTGGCACAGATTTCCAAAGGCCAGATAGTCATTTCCAAATGGTTGATAGTATTTGTGTATCAGAACCCTGCAGAATTACTGATGAAGCAAAATATGAGGGAAATGTTTGGGAAAATGAAGATTCCCTATGGGTAATTCCCTACACTATGAATTTGAAGGGTTCCACTGCAGTTATGTAAATGGTTACTCAGGAAAAGTTAGACTATTAAGTGTCACCCAGCAGTGAACTGGGCAAAGGAAGCACTGTTGACCAAATAATAGTTCCCTCCTTTGAAGGCAGCTCTGTAAGCATTCAGGCAAACTGCTGCAAGATCATTTTCAGACCAAAATTGTCTGGATGACTGAAATATGCTTCCCACACTTGATCCTGTTTTCTCAACTCTCAAAATGCCAATATTTCAGGGAAGAAGAAACAAAAGTGAAAGATGCTCAGAAGCTCTCAGTGAGGCACAACAGCATCGACATTAATAACTGAGAGGAACTTGTTACCAACCATTCAAAACAGGCACAGATTGTCCATCGAGTTTTGAGTCACAACATCTTAATAATGAGGCAGAGAAGGAACAAAAGGAAAAGAAAGGAAACCAATCCTGCATTTCAGATCCTACTGCCTCATGGGATATCCTGCCACATCTGCCCAAAAATTTACCAGTTGAGAATTGCCCTGTTCAGCCACAATGGCAGCAATTCACGACACTGAGTTGTTTTCAATCTTGAACTGGACAGCTACCACTAACAACTATCTTGCATTCTCCCATTCCAGTTAAACATTTCCCCACTTTCAGATCTTTTGCTCTCATATTGCTTTTGCCAACCCTTTGCTATTCTTTTGGTTTCCTGTTCTTTTGTTGTTGACTTGTTGTAGGATCAGTAAGCAGCTTTCCTATGTGCATCTTTGTACATTCTCTTTAGAACCTATTGACACATTTATTACTATCTCCTCATAAGTAGAGACCTTCCTTTGCGCTATTGCCTGTCACAAACATTTTCATCTGGACGACCCACTGATCTCTAACCTTTCTAAACAATAGAAAAAGAACTGCAAGTATTGGAAATCACAAACAAAAACAAATTGCTGGGAAAACTCAGCAGGTCTGGCAGCATCTGTGGGGACAAACAAGAGTTAATGTTTCGGTTCCAGTGATCCTTCTTCAGAACTGATTGCAGCTGGGAAAAGATTTGTATTGTGGAGAAGATGGGGTGGGAGGAGGGGGGAAGAGTAAATGATATGTGGAAATGAAGTCCAGAGAGACAGAACAGTTGGACAGACAAAGGAGTGAGTAAAGGTCAGCCTAGGAGAATTAAGAGCTGATAATGGGGACCATTAGCAGCTGACATTTGGTTGGGTTTGTGGTAGTAACCCATGTGTGTGGGGTTGGGATAAGGACATGGAAGATGATGTTCAACCCCTAAAATTATTGAACTCAATGTTGAATCACGAAGGCTGAAGGATCCCCAAGCAAAAAGTGAGATGCTGCTCTTCCAGCTTGCACTAAACTTCACTGAAGAACTGCAGTGATCCCGAGACAAACGTGCCAACCAGGGCAATATGTTGAAGTGTCAGGCAACAGGAAGCTCAGATAATTTTTGTGGGCAGAATACAGGTATTCCACAAAGCAGTTGCCCAGTCTGCTTTCATCTCCCCAGTGTAGAGGAGACCACATAGTGAGCAGCAAATAAAGTAGACAAGATTGAGTGAAGTGCAGGTAAATCACTGTTTCATCTGGAAGCTGTGTCTGGGGCCTTGGATAGTGGGGAGGGAGGAGGTAAGTGGCTGTTACATGCCTGCGATTGCATAGGAAGGTGCAGTGGGGGTCTGGGGATGTGTTGGGAGTGAAGGATAGCCAAGGTGTCCCAGAAGAAATGGTCGCTGTGAAAGGGAAAGGGAAGGGAATGTGAACCTAGTGGTGGAATCACACTGGAGTTGGTGGAAATTATGGCTAATGATCCTCTGGATATGGATGCTAGTGGGGTAGTGAGTAAGGATCAGGAGGACCCTATTGGTGTTGTGAGGGGAAAAAGCAGGGATGAGAGCTGAAGAGTGGGTGATGGGTCAGACTTGGCTGAGGGCCCTGTCAACCAAGGTAGTGGTAATCCTTCATTGAGGAAGGAAGTGGACATTTCTGAGTCTCCATTGTCAAAGCTGACATCATCAGAGCAAATGCGACATAGATGGATAAACTGGGAGAACGGAATAGAGTCTTTACAGGAAGCAGGGTGTGAGGATGTATAGTCAAGGTAACTATGGGTGTCGGTGGGTTTGTAGCGGACATTGGTGGCCAGCCAATCCCCAGAATGGAAATAGAGATGTCAAGGAATGCAAAGGAGGTGTCAGAGATGGACCAGATGAAGTTCAAAGTAGGATGGAAGTTGGAAATGAAATTGATACACTTTTTCAATTCCAGACGAGAGAAGGAAGCAGGCTGATATCATAGATGTACCAGACAAAGAGTTGTGGGTGGGGGCTATAGTAGGACGGGAACAAGAAATGTTCAGTGCACTCCACAAAGAAACAAGCATAACTAGGGCCCATGCAGGTACCCATGGCCACCCCTTTGACCTGGGGAAACTGAGACAATATAAAAGAGAAGTTGTTCAGAGTGAGGGCGAGCCTGGCTCGGCAGAGGAGGGTGGTGCCAGATGGATATGGTTCAGGCCCATTTTTCAGGAAGAAACAGAGAGCCCTGAGACTATCCTAATGGGTAATGAATGTATCAAGGGATTGCACGTCCATGGTAAAGAGAAGACAGCTGGAGCCCACAATTTGGAAATTCTGAAACTGTCATAAAGCCTCAGAAAAATGGAGAATGTAAGTAGGAAAGGACTGGACAGGGAGAAAAAATATCCAGTCGAGGTAGGAAGAGATGAGTTCTGTGGGACAGAAACAGGTAGAAACAATTGGTCCCCAGCCAGTCTTCTTTGTGGAATTTGGGAAGGAGGTGGGAGTTGGCTGTGTAAGATTGAGGGACTCTCAGCTTGGAGGCAGTGATGGGGAGATCACCAATTAAGATGAGTTTAGCGATTGTTGTGAACACAGCGGCTTGATGCTCAATGGCGGAGTCATGGTCCAGATGGAGATAGGAGGAATGTTCAAGAGCTGGTGCTCAGCCTCTGCAATGTAGAGGTCAGGATGTAAGACAATAACAGCACCACCCTTGTTAGCAGGTTTGATTACAAAGTCAAGGTTGGATCTGAGAGTAGGGACTGCAGTCAGTTCAGAGGAGGATAGGTTCAAATGGATGTGGAGGGCAGAGAAATTAAAGTGAATAAAGTCACACTGACAGTTTTTGATGAACAGGTTGAGTGCAAGTAAAAGGCCAAAGGAGAGGTCCAGGTGGAGGAACAGTTGTAGAGGCAGTTAGAGGGGTCTGTGGGACAGGAAGAGAACTCTTGCCTAAGAAATGGACACAGAGGTGAATGTGAGCAGAGAAGCAGAGTTCATTGACGTGAATACACAAGTTGATAAAACTAAGACTTATGCTGAGTACAGAAATCGTTCTAAACTTGCTAACCTCATTCCCTTCTCACTCATGGCTCTTATTATTGGCTCCATGAACTCTGTCAGAAAATCAAAAACCACTGTCTATTTCTGCATATCCTTCCAGAACATCTGTTCACGACAAGTGAAGCGACATTAATTGTTAGTTTTAGCAATTTGATCAATTGAGTTTTGTTAAACATATTTATTAAGAGATATGGAGAAAAGTCTTGCATATGGAGTTTAGTTGCGGGTCTCGCTTGCAATGAATGGTAGAGCATGCTCAAGGTGCTAAATGGCATTCTCCAGCTCTTAGCTTTCTATGACATCATGACCTTGGCTTAAGGTGATTACATCTTGCACCTTACTGATGCCTCCTTGTCTAGTTTTATTTTCCATCATCTGGCTTATCCAAATCATGATGATGCTGATGATGATGATGATGATGATGATGATGATGTTCATCAAATGTCAGTTTGTGCTGTCTTTTCTACTTCACAGGTGCTTTCTACCACTTTGAGGGTGTTACCTCTTCCGACACTTCTGTTATGTTCTTGATAATTGTCTTATAACAAATCATTCATCAGAGATTGATTGACTTCATGGATTAGTTTATTGATAAAGGTAAAACATTATTATAAGTTATGAAGCAGATGCTGCAGCGTACAGGCTAATTTCTCAGTACATAGCTAACACACAGCAGGCTGATGGTAGTCACAGCATAATATACATAGCTCATGGAGTCCTTAAACTTGAACTTTCTGAAGAGCAGGGTACACGAACAACATTCACCTCCTTTCCGAAACTATTTAAGAAACAATTTAGATAACAAGGTGTAGAGCTGGATGAACTCAGCAGGCCAAGCAGCATCTGAGGAGCAGGAAGGCTGACGTTTCGGGCCTAGACCCTTCTTCAGAAATGGGGGAGGGGAAGGGGGTTCTAAAATATATAAGGAGAAAGGGGGAGGCGGATAGAAGATGGATAGAGGAGACGATTGGTGGAGAGGAGACAGGCCGGTCAAAGAGGCGGGGATGGAGCCAGTAAAGGTGAGTGTAGGTGGGGAGGTAGGGAGGAGATAGGTCAGTCCAGGGAGGACAGACAGGTCAAGGGGGCGGGATGAGGTTAGTAGGTAGGAGCTGGGGGTGGGGCTTGAGGTGGGAGGAGGGGATAGGTGAGAAGAAGGACAGGTTAGGGAGGCGGGGACGAGCTGGGCTGGTTTTGGGATGTGGTAGAGGGAGGGGAGATTTTGAAGCTTGTGAAGTCCACGTTGATACCATTGGGCTGCAGGGTTCCCACGCGGAATATGAGTTACTGTTCCTGCAACCTTCGGGTAGCATCGTTGTGGCACTGCAGGAGGCCCAGGATGGACATGTCGTCTGAGGAATGGGAGGGGGAGTTGAAATGGCTCGCGACTGGGAGGTGCAGTTGTTTAGTGCGAACCGAGCGTAGGTGTTCTGCAAAGCGGTCCTCAAGCTCCGCTTGGTTTCCCCGATGTAGAGTACGCCACAACGGTAACAGCGGACGCAGTATACCACATTAGCAAATGTGCAGGTGAACATCTGCTTGATGTGGAAAGTCTTCTTGGGGCCTGGGATGGGGGTGAGGGGGGAGGAGTAGGGGCAGGTGTAGCACTTCCTGCAGTTGCAGGGAAAAGTGCCAGGTGAGGTGGGGCTGGAGGGGAGTGTGGAGTGGACAAGGGAGTCACGGAGTGGTCCCTCCGGAAGGCTGATAAGGGGGGGGAAGGGAAAAATGTCTTTGGTGGTGGGGTCGGAATGCAGATGACAGAAGTGTTTGAGGGTGATGCGTTGGATCCAGAGGTTGGTGGGGTGGTACGTGAGGACAAGGGCGATTCTGTTTTGGTTGTTATTGCGGGGAGCGGGTGTGAGGGATGAGTTGCGGGAAATACAGGAGACATGGTCGAGGGTGTTCTTGACCACTGAGGGGGGGAAGATGGGGTCCTTGAAAAACGAGGACATCTGAGATGTACGGGAGCGGAATGCCTCATCCTGGAAGCAGACGCGGTGGCGGCGAAGGAATTGGGAATAGGGGATGGCATTTTTGCAGGAAGGTGGGTGGGAGGAGGTGTATTCTAGGTAGCTGTATCCCTCCCACCCACCTTCCTGCAAAAATGCCATCCCCTATTCCCAATTCCTTCGCCTCCGCCGCATCTGCTCCCAGGATGAGGCATTCCGCTCCCGTACATCTCAGATGTCCTCGTTTTTCAAGGACCACAACTTCCCCCCCTCAGTGGTCGAGAACGCCCTCGACCATGTCTCCCGCATTTCCCGCAACTCATCCCTCACATCCCCTCCCCGCAATAACAACCAAAACAGAATCCCCCTCGTCCTCACGTACCACCCCACCAACCTCCGGATCCAACGCATCATCCTCCGACACTTCCGCCATCTGCAATCCGACCTCACCACCAAAGACATTTTTCCCTCCCCACCCTTATCTGCCTTCCAGAGGGACCACTCTCTCTGTGACTCCCTTGTCTGCTCCACACTCCCTTCCAGCCCCAACTCACCCAGCACTTTTCCCTGCAATCGCAGGAAGTGCTACACCTGCCCCTACACTTCCCCCCTCAACCCCATCCCAGGCCCCAAGAAGACTTTCCACATCAAGCAGATGTTCACCCGCACATCTGTTAATGTGGTATACTGCATCTGCTGTTCCCGTTGTAGCGTCCTCTACATCGGGGAAACCAAGCGGACGCTTGGGGACCGCTTTGCAGAACACCTACGCTTGGTTCGCACTAAACGACTGCACCTCCCGGTCGCGAACCATTTCAACTCCCCCTCCAATTCCGCAGACTACATGTCCATCCTAAGCCTCCTGCAGTGCCACAACGATGCCACCCGAAGGTTGCAGGAACAGCAACTCATATTCCGCTTGAAAACACTGCAGCCCAATGGTATCAATGTGGACTTCACAAGCTTCAAAATCTCCCCTCCCCCTACCACATCCCAAAACAAGCCCAGCTCGTCCCCGCCTCCCTAACCTATCCTTCCTCCCACCTATCCCCTCCTCCCACCTCAAGCCCCACCCCCAGCTCAAGGTGTACATCTCCAGATTCTTGTTTGATGATCATTTCATATATATGCTTTGCTGGAATACCAGATGGTCTTCGTTGTATCTTCATTGTACACCATCCCTCCATTTATGACTGCTTCAGCAATTGTTCTAGTGTGCTACTTTTGTCAATGACCTTTCTGCACATGTTTTTCAAATTTAATTAAAATTTGGGTATTTTCTTGTTGCATGCAGGAGGCTAACCTTACACATGACTTGCTACATTTGGGTGTCCCAGTAATTAAGTCAATAATCAAGTTTTGTGCTTGGAACTTTTAAGCTTTATCAACCTCTGAGGGTTGCTTTACACTTATGTCCCACATGCCATAAGTCTTCAGTTTTTCTGGCAAAGCTTGTAAGGAGTTGGGTGTGTCCAGAAAATCAATAATTCTGTTTGTTAGTACTCCAAATTTAAAAAAAAAACACATAATAAGCTTTCTTCCCTGTGTCTGCTCATAAAGTGGTCCATGAATTTCATAGTCTGTTGTCTAAATTGCATGAATTCTAGTCAATAAATATAGAAATTTAACCTGACAACAAATTGGTCTTTTAATGTGGTTCATGCTTTTTGGAAATCTTTTTAGCTCTTCAGCTGTTAATCTTGATCTACTACATCAGCATAGACCTTCACACTCAATTACTAAGCAAATCTTAAAAGCTTGCTTTTCTGCATTGGACATGCCCAAATCTAGAAATAAAAGCTCTGATTGTGTCCCAATCTAAAATAGGGAATTTTGTGAACATTGTGTCAATATGCCTTTGAGTTTTGCTGGCTGTAGATCTTTCTAACACACACTAATCACTTTCTTTCTCAAGTGAGTTAAATTAGCATCTCAGCCGTTTGCCAGAAAGCAATGTTCTCACACACACTGACGCTGTAATGAACAAAGGTGCAGTGCATTGTTTCAAGCACTTTAACATGAGTTTTCTACTGCTACTTACCGTGTCATGTTAATGATAATGGTCAAACAATCAATAGTTCACTGTGAATTTATTACCAACATAGGTTGACAGTACACCATACCAGCAGTATTAACGGTACACCACCTTATACTTACGAAACAGACATTATAGCACATTAACTGATTTCTGTGGATGCAGCTTGCACACCCATCGCATCACTAACTGGCAAGCAGAGTCGCAACATTATATGCACGCAGAACATGAAGTCCTTAAAGGTGATCTCTCTTAAATTCAAGGTACATGTACAATAGCCTTAGATACGGAGCCATCTCTAATTACCTATCTGTATCTGTAACTACTCACATTGCTCATTTGCCTTCACGTCCCACTTCATTCTGCATTCATTCGTCCCCCCCAAATTCTTTACAATAACATTTTCAAATGCACAAATGTTTAACATACGCGTTCCATTCATCTCTATTGACAGCACTAATTAATCTGCTCTTTTCCTTACCTTTGTTGCTGCCTTTGATCCTGGTTAAAAACCTCGTCTCCTATCCTGGTCATTTCTCTTTTTGAAAATTTTTTACATACTTATGTTGAGTGGCTTTAATTTTGTCTGTGTTAAAATTTTAAGTCTTTTTCATTATTGGAAATATTTTTGGAGGAGCGAAGAAACCATGGTCACAAAAGGAAATACATCGAACCTAGAGACTAGAGGAAATACTGTGATGCACATCACTATAAGAAAACTGTTAGCAAAAGCATAGTATGAAGTGTAAGATGCTAATTGCATTAAAAGATTGTAGATATCACAGCACTTATCATATTCTGTTGTCAAAGATTGGCCATAAGTTTAATATGGAAAGGGAAATGCATTCTTTTGTTTCAGTACAGGTTCAAAGAATATTGAGTGATATATCTAGTCTGACTTTATGCCAACAAATAATTAGTTTCCAGTACAGTACAGTTGAGCTAGACTCAATATTAGGCAAAATCAGCAGCAAATTTGCTCAGAGACCGTAAAGCAGATTTTATGAATTTGTGCTCCTAGCGAGGAGATTTTGACCCAAAGTGAGGAATTCAAGCATTGAGGTCAGTGTTCAGAAGACACATAATGAGAATGTAAATTCATTTAATCAAATGCCATGTCTCTACCTATTGACTTGGAATGGATAACATAAATTTACCCACTTCGGTGCTTCCAAATGTCATGTCACATATGCTCTGCCTGAAGACAGTTTCTTGTCTCATGATCTGCTTTGCTTCCTCTTGTACCTTTCTCTTGGTGTTGTTTGTCAGTGGTGAGTTGCTATTGTTTTCCACTCTCAAGTGAAAAGCTAGAATAGGAATCAAACCTATCCTGTCGGCATTATCCTGACTCACACTCTATCTGTCTAGTTGTCTGTGCTAACCATCTCCTTCATCCGAATAATATTTCCACATTTTGTACAAAACACAGGTATAAGCACACAGTTAATTTGCTGGATGAAGTTTTTGGATTATCTTCACTTTTCCTTAACCTCTTTGAAAAAATACGTAATCCTTGTTTTGGACATTGTTGAGCTCAATCAACAGCATTATGATACCTTCAAATTTAATTCAGTTTGAAAGCACTAAATTGCTTCCATCTCAGTTCAATCGACTTACAATGATTCCAAATTCAAGATGTTAAGATGGAGTCCAACCTTTAGTTTGTACATCAACTGTGCTACCTTCCCAATGTTATAAGCAAGAAACACAAGCCATTTCTTGGCCATGTCTCAACAAAATTTTACACACAATTTGTAAAGTGCTGAACCTTAATAGGAAGCTGCAAGTTAGCATTTAAAGGATAGATGGCTATGCAGTAACTAGTGAGGGCGGCACAGATTGACTAGCAAGCAGGGAGTTGCAAGATTTTTATGGGGCCAGCAAGAATATTTAGTTTTGTAGGTATTTTCCCATGTTTTTTCAGCAACCATAAATGGCCCCGTTTAAGGATGTACACTGATATAGACATTCTTTGTCTATTGGCACTTGGAAATAACATTGGGCTTCTACAAACAAGGTTGGAAGCCAATTTGTACGAGGAATGGTAAGCTCATCGTATCAATTTTCACAGTACTACCGTCTTCTTCCTGTCTTGTACTGTAGGACACCAATAATCAAAATATATAGACAAATAAATAGGAAGATAGCTAGATAGATAGCCTTAAACTAGATTTAAGCATTCAAACAAATAAAGCAGAATATCGTCTTATTGAATTAACATTTGAAATTTCATTTAGTCATTAGATATATTTTACGGGTGAAATTTGACAAATGTAGCCAATGTATATCAGGATTTGGGGCAACTTTATCCTGTTAACACAAGGAAGAGCTAACTCAGAAAGCCTCAGAAAATATACAAAAACATAATGTTATAATCTAATGACACCATTATGCCTTAGGTGCTGATTTGACACCAGTACCTTCTTTGAAGCAGCGTGAGCTAAAAGCACTGCTAACCTCACTTCACTCCTGAATTGTGGAAAGATAGTTTGCACATACACAAAAATACATGTGAAAGGTTCCATTCACCACAGTTTCGGTACCGTCAAACGTTTAACATCACTGAAGGGCTGACTGTTCTCTAAATTCTATGGTCTGGTAATTCTAAGTGGGCCATTCAAGAACTTTTTAAATATTTAAGGTTGCAATGTAAAATGTTCTTGTTTCACTGGTAGTGGCTACCACTACTGCAAGTCCAAAGCTCAAATGATGATCTCATGTCCAGTGGTCAAAACTTAACTGAGGCTGATTTGGCTTAATTGTGATGTATATTTTGTATCATGGCAAAGAAGTCTAAATGTTTGCGGTGACACAGCATGTGCAGTATATTTTGTTCCATTCAAAAAAGAGGCTACGAGGTTATGCCAGAAGCAGTACCAAACATAACTTAAATGGAGGTGTCAACCAAGTCAAACTACAAAACAGGATGATTGCTTGTTCAACAATAGAAGCAGCACGCAATATACAGAGCTTAACAACCCCACAACCAATGAATCAGATCTAAGCTCTAAAGTCCTATCACATCCCGTAAACAATGTTGATAGATATTTTAAAAATTTATAAAGGGGAGAGGCTCCACAAATATCTGCATTGTCAATGATAGGTGAGCACAGTACATTGGTGCAAAAGACAAGGTTGGAATCTTCAGTCTGAAGTACCAGGTGGATGATCCATCTCTGCCTTCTTCTGAGGTCCGCAGCATTGTAGACACCTGTCTTAAGCCAACTCAATTTACTTCACAAAATATCAATAAATGGTACAAGGCACTGGGCACAGCAAAGGCAATGGCTTTTTTAACATTCCAACAACAGTAGTGAACAAGCATGGGGCTGGATGAACACAGCAGGTCAAGCAGCATCATAGGAGCAGGAAAACTTGACGTTTCGGGCCTAAACCCTTCATCAGAAAATCACTTGTGCTTCAGAACTAGCTGCAACCTTGCCAAGCTGTTCCAGTATAGTTTCAACACTGGCATCCACCTGGCAATGTGGAAAATTTCTAGTTATGTCCTGTGCACAAAACACAGGACAAATCCAGCACAACCAAGTATAACCTACCAATCTACTCCCAATAATCAATGTGATTGAATGGGTCATCCACAGTGCTTTTAAATAGCAAAAATAAACCCGTGCTCACTCATGATCAGTTTGGGCTACACTGGGACTACTCAGGTCCTGATATTATTACAGCCGTGGTTTAAGCATAGGCAAAACAGTTGAATTCCAAAGGTGAGCTGACAATGACTGCCCTTGACACCGAAGCCACATTGGACCAAATGCAGCATCAAGGAGCCCTGGAAAAATTGGATTCAATTGGAATCAAGGGGAAATCTCTTTTCAGGTTAGAGTCATGCCTGGCACAAGGCAAAAGAGTTCTGGTTGTTAAAGATTGACAATCTGAGTTTCAGGATATCACTGCAAGAAGTCATCTGGGTAATGTCCTAGGCCCAACCACCTCTAGTTGCTTCAACAGTGATGTTGTCTCTGTCATAAGGTCAGAAGTGGGGATGTTTGCTGATGATTGCACAATGTCCAGCAACGTTTACAACTCCTCAGACTCTGAAACAGTCCATGTCCAAATGCAGAAAGACCTGGGCAACATTCAGGCTTGGGCTGTCAAATAGCAAGTAACATTCACAGCACACAAGTACCTGGCAATGACCATCTGCAACATATGAAAATGTAACTATCTTCCCTTGACATTTAATGTCATTAGCATCACTAAATCCCATACTATCAACATCCTGGGTTGTCACTGACCCAAAACTCAACTTAACTACCCGTATAAATATTGTGGTTACAAGGGAAGTTCAGAGGCTAATATATGAGAAAATGTTTCTTTTGTCTGAGTATGGATAACAGGTTACCTTCCCTAAAAGATACAGAGCTAGAAGAAAATTAGGGAAGAAATAAGGGGATTTTCGTATAAATCAGAATGTTACCTTCTAAGCCACAACTAGATATGTGGGAACACCATCATTTGCAAGTTCCCCTTCAAGCCACTCACTACCTTGACTTGGAATTATATTAGCGTTCTTTGTATCCTGGAACTCGCTGTCTAACAGCATTGTGGGGATATCTATACCACATTGACTGCAGCAGTTCAAGAAAACAGGTCTTCTTCACCTATTCAAGGATAACTAGTGATGATAAATAAATGTTGGCCCTGATTGTTATAATTTAGATGCACTACCTGCAAGGATGACAGAAGCACACTAAGTCGTACTTTTCCAAAGAGAATGATTTTTGTTTGTTCGTGGGATGTGAACATCACTGACCATGCCAGCGTTTATTGCTTGATTGTGGAGGTGCCAGTGTTGGACAGGGGTAAACAAGCATGTGCTTTCAAATAAACCTGTTGGACTATAACATGGTGTCATGTGATTGCTGACTATTGCCTGATAGCCCATACAGCAGTTGAGAGTTACCACATTGGTGTGGTAGGTAGGCAAATGGCAAATGTCCTTTCCTGAAGGTCATGATCAAATTTGATGGGTTTTTACAACAATTTCGCTCGCTTTTTGATTGAATTACAATTTAACCATCCGCCATGGTGGGATTATGAAGCTAGTCTGGGAATATGGCTTTCTAGTGCCGTGATATTACCACTTGGCCACTGCATCCCATTTGTTCCTTTATTCCTTTAACAGAAGGAATTGCAGGTGAGTGGGGAAGGCCAAGGGTGTGTAATTAATTGATAGCTCTTTCAGAAAGGTTGCGTAAACATAATAACAAAAAGGCCTCCCACTATGCTGTAAAATTGTCTATTTCTATGGCCCAAACCCACAATTAGGCAATAGGAGATCTAACCTGGATCAGACAAAATTATCTATTTACCTTCTTAGATTTTTCTAAGTAATCTTCCAATTGAGTATCCTTCCAAACTCAGTTATCACAAAACTCTACAGGGAAATCAGTGAAGTAAATCTAAGCCCCTTTTTATACAGCATTAACTGCTGTATTCTGGTCAGAGACTAAATGTCCTGAAGGTTATTTAAAAAGTTATGGAGAAAAGGTAAGTGTGTAAGGGAATTGGAGGTGGTGGAGTAGCATAATAGGTCGGTGGGGTATGATGGGTAGAATGGGTATTGGATAAGGTGGAAGCTGGATAGAGAGGCAAGTGGGTGATGTGGATAGTTGGATGAGGAAGGGTTATCAGGTTGGGTTGGTGGTGGAGGTAAGGGGGTGCTGGTTGGAGGAGTTGAGCTGGAGTTGCGGTCAAGGAGAGCAGTTATCTTTATGGTTACCTAGTGTTAGCCTAAGACTTTTCTGTCCAATGTTGCCTCAGTAACTAATCAGGCAAGTAAGCCAGAACTGTCCAAACTCTAACTCAGGGTCAAATATATTTTTGAAGGGTCCTGAAGCTCAGTGAAATTTATCATCAGAAGTTTAATTTCCCCAGGGAAGTTCCCAAGGAGTCAGTGTACAGAACATTCCCAGTGCTCCTGGTGTGCATCTTGGAGCCACATCTGGTCTCCAAGGATCCACAGACTGGGTGTTCTGGGTCATTTTTATTTGCTAAAGCTGCTAATATAGACATTATCAAACACATTCCAGAATTTGAAAGCAGCCATGTAAACCACAGCAGAAACCATTTCTGCATAACCCCCTCATATTGGTAATGGGTTTCATGGGTTTCAAGACAACAATTGATTTCAATCACTCTGTAAAAGAAGCTTTATTACACAAAGCATAGCATTCCCAAATATTTTAGCTTCAAGATCCACTTTTGACTGATGAATTAAATGTCAAATTAAATTCATTTTGCTGGAGTTGCCCCAGTTTAAAGGAATATAAGTCCAGCAGAATTTTGCTGTTATTGTTTGACAAAGAAGAGATATTATTTTTGTGTGCGTTCATTCAACTCAATTAAAGGGCAATGCTTCAAAAATGCCTAGCCATGGTATCAAATGTCAATTATTTCAATATTGATCATTTTTTGTTTTTTACAGCAAACCTTGTCTCAGTGGTAGCTGCATTGGAAGGTTAACAGATTCAACAGATGTAAATGTATGATCCAGGCTGGAATTTCAGTGTGGTGCTATGTGAATGTGGCAATGTTGGAAGTGTTAAGTTTTTGCCTTAATTGACAGCACTAATCTAAATTGTCCGATCACGATTGTTTATGTAATTTGCCTACTAAATTCCCATAGATTTCAAGGGTAGCTTTACTTCAAAAAGAACTTAATTTTCCATAAAGTACTTTAGGAAGTCTTGAGGTCATGAGGGTTTCAATAAACACAAGTACTTTAGTTAACAGTGGTAATTCTTTTGTTCAACAATAATGATTTCCTAAAACTATTAGTATTCTGACTGAGAACATATAAATGAACGGCAAAGATAGAATGTTAGATAACAAGGTGTAGAGCTGGATGAACACAGCAGGCCAAGCAGCATCATAGGAGCAGGAAGGCTGACGTTTCGGGCCTAGACCCTTCATCAGAAATGGGGGAGAGGAAGAGGGTTCTGAAATAAATAGGGAAAGAGGGGGAGGCGTATAGAAGATGGATAGAGGAGAAGATAGGTGGAGAGGGAGACAGACAAGTTAAAGAGGCGGGGATGGAGCCAGTAAAGGTGAGTGTAGGTGGGGAGGTGGGGTCCCCCTCCCATTCCTCAGATGACATGACCATCCTGGGCCTCCTGCAGTGCCACAGTGATGCCACCTGGAGTCTGCAGGAACAGCAACTCATATTCAGCTTGGGAACCCTGCAGGCCAATGGTATCAGTGTGGATTTCACAAGCTTCAAAATCGCCCCTCACCCTACCGCATCCCAAAACCAGACCAGCTCGTCCACGCCTCCCTAACCTGTTCTTCCACTCACCTATCCCCTCCTCCCACCTCAAGCCGCACCCCCATTTCCTACCTACTAACCTCATCCCGCCCCCTTGACCTGTCCGTCCTCCCTGGACTAACCTATCTCCTCCCTACCTCCCCACCTACACTCACCTTTACTGGGTCCATCCCCGCCTCTTTAACTTGTCTGTCTCCTCTCCACCTATCTTCTCCTCTATCCATCTTCTATCCGCCTCCCCCTCTTTCCCTATTTATTTCAGAACCCTCTTCCCCTCCCCCATTTCTGATGAAGGGTCTCAGCCCGAAACGTCAAGCTTTCCTGCTCCTATGATGCTGCTTGGCCTGCTGTGTTCATCCAGCTCTACACCTTGTTATCTCAGATTCTCCAGCATCTGCAGTTCCTATTATCAAAGATAGAATGTTATTGGTTTTATATTGGTTCCTGTAGATTGTACTTCAAAAATATCATTTACATTAGGCTTAGACTGAGTGAAGAATTACCATTTGAATATTAGATTATACCTTCTTAAAGTGCCAGTCCACAGCATTACAGGGAATTTTATTTATGTAATATTTATAAATAATATTGTTGTATTAATTCTGAGGACTCTGTAAACGTATTCATCACAGACTGCATTTTTGTTAACAAAGGGGCATTGTGTCCAAGATGCATTGCTCTGCTGATGAAAACAAAAATCTGTCCGATTTTTATCTCTGAAATTCAAATTAGTTCTATATGGGTTTTATGATACTAACTTATTTATTTTCTCATTTTCCTTTTTATTAAAGTTTGAATCACTTTTATTGTAGAATGCATAATTTATCTAATCTGACTTTCCTATTTTTGTCTCCTTAGCAAGGTTCATAATTAGATCATTTAGGAGCTGGGCTATGCCTATGAATTACCATTTATAGCATTTTCAAGGTAAGTTTCATTGATGTGGTCTAAATATTTCTGAAATCACTTGATTTTGGCTTAAATATGTTGTCATTGGCAAATGTTCAATTTTTAATAATTTGAGGCCTTGTTACATCAACGTTACAACAAGGTAAATACATTCATGTATAAATAAGAGTGCACATTAAATTATTTTAACCCACTAAATCCAAAATATTGTTTACTTCACACCAACTCTGGTTTTTCATCTCTTTTCACAAGCTTTACATTTTTCTTCAAATTGCCCATTTGATTTTGGTACTATGTCATGAACTGTGGCATAAAGCATAAGGAAAATTATTTTCAAACAGGCTTTAAAAGAGATAAAAAGACATGGAAGCAGAAGTAGGCCATTCAGCCCAACAAGTCTGCTCTACTATTCAATAAGATGATAGTCCTAAACTCCACTTCCCAGCCTTTTCCCCAGAACCCTTGATGTCCTTCCCGATTAAAAAAATTTGCCTATCTTAGCCTTGAATGTAATTAATGCCCGAAGCTCAACAGTTCCCTATGGTGAAGAATATCACATATTCACAAAACTGCGAGAAAAGAAATGTCATTTTGTCAATGTGCGACCACTTGTTCTACAATCATGCCCTCTGGTCCTATACTCTCCCACAAGGGAAAACAACCTTTCTGCACCCACCCTGTCAAGTCCTCTAAGAATTTTATATGTTTCAATAAGGTTGCCTCTCATTCTTCTATATTCCAATGGAAAGAAAGATTTCCTGTACTAAATATTGTTGTCCCTAATATCACCATTTCTAAATGCACTGGTTTAAATATTTCTAGATAACAAGGTGTGGAGCTGGATGAACACAACAGGCCAAGCAGCATCATAGGAGCAGGAAAGCTTGATGTTTTGGGCCTAGACCCTTCATCTCTGATTAAATATTTCTAAATCACTTGATTTTGGCCATGAGCAGAAGTTCCATAGATACAATGCTTGAATATACTGGCCAGTTGACTCTATTTATTGTGTCCTAAATCTTCCCATAATCTACATCTTATACAGTCCCCTGGAAACCCGAAATGGGTGAATGCGTCAGTGGATTTTTGAATAAATGGGTATGGCAGTAGATGGGTGGGATAAGTCGCTGGTATGGCATGTAGGTCCATCAGGATAGTCAGCTCAGGAGTAAAGGTTCAGTTGGTGAGAATGGTCAAGGGGACATGCCAGTGATGAGTTGGATCATTTCGGGAGATCTCCTGCTGATAGTTCCCCAACCCTACACTGCCTATTTCTATTTCCTAAACAAAATCCATAAATCCAATGGCTCCCAAACCATCAATAACCTCATCACTTCGGGAGATCTCCCATCCAGAGCCTCCAACGTGATAGTTCCCCAACTCCACACTGCCTGTTTTTATCTCCTAAACAAAATCTGTAATCCTGACTGCTCCCAGACCATCAACAACCTCATCACCTTAAGAGATCTCCCATCCGTAGCCTCCAACCTGATAGTTCTCCAACACTGCACCACCTGTTTCTATCTCCTACCCAAAATCCATAAACCCGACTGCCCCAGTCAACGCATTGTCTCTGCCTGCTCCTGCCCTACCAAGCTCATCTCCTCATACCTTGACTCCGTTCTTTCCCCTTTGGTCCAGGAACTCCCCATCTTCATTTGTGACACAACTCACACCCTCCACCTTCTCCAAAACTTTCAATTCCCTGGCCCCCAACACCTCATCTTCACCATGGACATACAATCCCTGTACACCTGTATCCCCCATAACGAGGGCCTAGAAGCCCTCTGCTTCTTCCTCTCCCATTGACCCAACAGCCCCCCTCCACTGACACTCTTGCTCACTTGGCAGAACTGGTCCTCACCTTCAAAAATTTTTCTAATAATTTCTCCCACTTCCTACAACCCAAAGGGATGGCTATGGACACCGCATGTGCCCAAGTTATTCCTGCCTCTTTGTAGGATTCGTGGAACAGTCTCACGTCCAGAACTACACGGGCACCACCCCTCATCTCTTTCTCCGTTATATTGATAACTGTATCAGTGCTGCCTCATGCTCCCACGAGGAGCTCAAGCAGTTCATCAACTTCATTAACACGTTCCACTGCACCCTCAAATTGACCTGGACCATTTCTGACACCTCCCTCCCCTTCCCGGACCTCTCCGTCTCCATCTCCAGGAACTGATTCACCACTGACATTCATTTAAAACCCACTGACTCCACAACTACCTTGATGGTACGTCCTCTCACCCATCCTCCTGCAAAAATGCTATCCCATACTTTCAATTCCTCCGCCTCTGCTGCATCTGCTAACAGGATGAGGCATTCTACTCCAGGGCATCCCAAATATCCTACTTCTTTAGAGACTGTAGTTTCCCCTTCTCTGTAATTAAGGATGCTGTCAACTGCATGTCTCCCATTTTCCACACTTTGCCCTCAAACCCCTTTCCCCCAACAACAAGGATATTCCCAAGGGCCTGAATATTGACTTCACCAGCTTCAAAATCCCTCCACCCAGAGCCTTATCCCATGTCCTACCTCCCTGACCTGACCTAACCTGTCCATCTTCCTAATTGCCTGTCTGCTCCATGCTTTCCACTGACCAATCAGTATAACCCCTTACCTGCATCCACCTATCACCATCCCACCTACCTTTCCCCCAGCCCATCCCCCTCCTTCTATTTATTTCTGACCTCCGCTCCCACTCCCCTGTCCTTACAAGGGGTTTTGGCCAGAAATGTTGACTTTCCTGCTCCTCGGATGCTGTCCGGCCTGCTGTGTTTGTCCAGCTCCACGTTTGTTGACTCTGACTACCAGCATCTGCAGTCCTTACTACCTCCTGGATCTCTAAAGTGTCAGGACAGGCTGAGAGGGTAGTCTGCAGGTCAGAGGAAAGTCAGCTTGGGTTCATGGTATCAGGTCAGGTTAAATTGGTGTCAGGTTGTGGGAGAGGCTCAGGGGATGATGCTGGGGGACAGTCAGGTTGAAGAGTTTCAGTGGTACAAACACAGAGAATGTTGGAGAAAATCAGCAGGTTTGGTAGCATCTGAGGAGACAGAAATTGAGTTAAACCTTTCCAGCCCAATATGACCCTTCTTCTGAACTTAGAACTTCCGAACTGCCAGACATACAGAGTTTCTCCAACATGCTCTTTGTTTCAGATTTCCTGTATTTTTATTTTCTTTGGGAGTTCAGTGGTTATTGATTTTATTCTATCTATTGGGTGACATGGTGGCTCATTGGTTAACACTGCTGCCAGGGACCTGGGTTTGATTCTCAGGCGACAGTCTGTGCGGAGTTTGCACATTCTCCTCATACCTGCGTGGGTTTCCTCCGGTTGCCCTGGATTCTTCCCATAGTACAAAGATGTGCAGGTTAGGTGGATTGGCCATGCTAAATTGCCCATAGAGTCCAGGGATATGCAGACTAGGTGGATTAGCCATGAGAAATGATGGGTGATAGCATAGGGAGGTGGGTCTGGATGGGTTGCTCTTCTGAGGGTCGACATGCACGTGATGGGTCGAATGGCCTGCTTCCGTGCTGTAAAGACTCTGTGATTCTGTTTTATAATCCCCTGGGTGTTAAAGCAGGTTTTCATTCTCTAACCTTAACAGTTACCCAGGAAAATGAGGTGGGTTGGAACCCTTCCAATGGCAACAAATGTTTCACATCTCTCTTGGAAGCGCAAGTACCATAGGGACAGCATGTGGATCCTTTCCCAATTGCACTTCAGTTCTTCAGCTGTTCCACTGGAGGAAACTAGAATATTGCAGGACTAAATGAAAGTCAATGGCAAAGGAACAAGCCAAACCCTTGATTTACAGAAAGCAAGTAAAGTGCAACAGGAAATGTGTCAAATATGTGAAGGTTAATTAATGGAACATAACAGGAGCATGGACTGGAGCAGTTTAAGGGGGCAGCTCACTACCACTTTCTCAAAGACAATTAGAGACAAAGCAATCAGTGACACCAAGATCCCACCAGTGAGTGAAGAAAGACTTGAATCCCAATGCTGGTTAAATCACACTGCAGAAGGACAATCTACCATATGTATCATGAAATATTACCCCAGTGACTCCAAAAAAGAGGATTTGATTTAAACATATTTTCTAATGAGCACTCTTGTATTTTAACGTGCACATGGAAAATTGGTGCGGAATTATAAATTAGACCTTTGAGGTTAAGTTGACGCCGCTTGTAGCACACCGAAGCCTAGACATAAATCATGTCCCTGTGCCCTGCATCACGAACACAACCTGGCAGTGACATTACCTGGTTAATAGAATTCGTCATTAGTGCGCCAGGGTTTGGCACGACGAGAGGGATGGGCACTTATTGATACTGCTCCTGTCTCAAATTGCATATCTGTGCAGCGGGAAGGAGGGGACGAGCGGAACCGAGCCTTTGGCACGTCCCCTCTGGGTGGGACATCCTTCAACTGTTTAGTCTCCTGCCGGAGGCAAACAGGAGATCAAACTCTGGCATGTCTGCCCAATGTCTTGGTGGAAAAAAAAACTCAGAAATCAGGGAGATGTTGAAAGGGGATTTAAAACAACCTCACCACCACCACCCCCCACCACCTCTCCCGATCACCACACAAGAAATAACGACCAGTGAATTTGAGTATTAGGAACTTCCAGTGGGAGAGGGCAGAGATAATGTCAACTCTCCATCAATAAGACTGCCCAAGGCCCAAAACATGAAGGGGAAAAGCATCTCAGCACTTCACTGATCCATTCAACAGCGAAAACTAATGGTCAGATGAGGTTCAACAAAATATCTGTCTCCGTTCAGCACCTGATCAGGTACGAGGAGAAAGGAACCCAACACAGAACCCCATGTGCAATCAGCTCTCCCAAAGATGTCTGGGGAAAGTCTGGCCCCATTAAAACCCCCACCCCCGCCCCTTTTTCTGTCTGGAAGCAGCAAGAAGCAAAGCTGACCCCGGCCGGCCGTGGGCTCCCCCCCCCGCCCCCCCCCCCCCCCCACCTCGATTAGCGGAATGGGGAACATGTTACTGCCGGTTTATTGCAAGCGCAGTGCAACCCCCCACAAAAACAACAGAGAAAACTCCGAGCGGGAAACTGGCAGGCATTAACACTCCGGCAAAAATGATTCACTGCCATCGCCGCCCGTACATTTGGCCGCGCACTCTAAATTGTTCCCGCGGAAATCGGTACGTTTCGTTTCTGAGAAGAAAATAACCCGAGAGAACAACTTTTCCCTTCACTTTCGTGAAAATCAAACTCGGTTGGCAGGCAGAGAAAAGGCGCACTTCAGAAGTCATTTCTCGAGAAAGAGACTGTTGCAAACTTGAAGTGTTGAGTTTAATGAAAAGTGCGTTTGTGAAGAAATCACAGCCTACTCTCAAAGAACGCACTGTGCTGAAATATGAAATGACTTCCTTTTACTGGGCAGACTGACTGAACTAAAGCCTGACATTATTAGCCTTGACTGTTAACGTATGTATGTTCTGCGATGTTTTCTTGGTGGGAACGTTGCATTGAACGCTCATGCTGTTAGACATAGGAGCCCAGTTACATCCCTGGGTAAACAGAGCAAAACCTGACAGCCCACACACTGTGCCAGGGTATCCAGCGTTAATCATCGCAGTCACACAACCCTGGCCGCTGTCAGTGTGTGGATCCCGTTCAGAATAAATAAGCGAGGGAAAGAACAGTCACTAAAGAGACCGCGTTTGAGCTCATAAAAGGTGATCTGTCTCTATTGCCCCCGGCTATCTCTTCAGACCTTCCCTTCTTAATCGAGTTTACCCATCGCCTATGCATTACCAAACTCTCCACCCCAGTTGCTGGTTTCACTTTTTTTTAATTAGGAGGAGGCAGGAATTGTATTAAAATCAGATATAGCTCCACATTTCCCACCAATAGTTTTCTTGTACTTCGAAACTTTACCCGTTAAATTTCCAGATTATATCTGAGCCGCACAGGCGGACGTAACTATTTTATGACGTGGTGGCCATTTCCTCCGGGTGGGGAGAAGTGTCTTCCTCCTCAACAGACCAAAATCCCCCACACCCAGAGCAACAAGCGGGCGTTCAACAGTAAGCCAGAGGCCAGCAAGGTGAGCTGAGTCCAGTCTACACTCAACTGGGAGAAGCAGAGACAGACACTAACAACACGAGGCGGGCGGGACTCCGCCAGTTTAGCTGCAACTCCGAAAGAGAAGTGTGACTTGTCTTTTATAATTTTGACAGGATTCAATCTCTGCGATAGCTGTCACGTAAGTGTGATCCATGTGTTAGAACAGTCTAAACATTTGAACGGATCTCGAGGTTAAAAAGAACAGGGATATAGTGCTGTGCTGAGTTTAGTGACAAGGGAGATTGGGACTCTCCAGATGTCTGTGTTAACGCCACACAGTCTCCCCTTCTCATTTAGATAATAACTGAAGTGAAACTTTGTCAGGAAAGTAAATGTTTCTCTTTGTTGCAAGAGCTGGTGCATTGAAAAGCTTTACTCCTCGCGCACTGTATCGGGTCATGAGGTGACTGAACATTGATGCTGACGGCGAGAACCGCCTGTGTGTTTCTGCTGATTCTTTACTGTCCCCACTCTAAATACAGGTGGGACTTGGGAATCGCGTCGCCCGTGGACAGTAACATTACAAAGCCATCACAGCGGGTGTCAGCAGCTGGGAAATATTTGTAGGGAAGATATAGTTAATGGTATGATTGGCTGCGATTATATTTGAGCCAAGTGGATTTCGTTATTGAATTCCTCTGTTTAAAACAGTCCTGTCCATAACTATCGACTCTCCAAGATTAGAAATTAGCCACCTTTTTAGACTACGTGTTTTGAGTGTAAAGGGTTACTTGGTCAAGCATCCACATTGTTGGGGAATGGATGTTAGGTGCAGCCTTGCTGGTCTTATTTGATTAGATACGATGTTTGTCACAGAGATTCATTGTCATCTGTCACTCCTGCTTCGGAATCAAGAGCTCCGGGAAGTTTGGAGTTTGTCCACGAGGCATAAAAAAGAAGTTTTTTTCCAGATCTCATCTCAATCAGAATCGCAAGCAAAATGTGTGAACCGCTCTGGGGGAAAATTTTCAGCTAACATTATTAATATTGGCCACCCGGTTTCATTGGCGTGCTGTTCTGATGAGGAGTCACCGAACTCGAAGCGTTAACTCTGATTTCTCTCCACAGATGCTGCCAGACCCGCTGAGTTTCTCCAGCAATTTCTGTTTCTGTTTTAGTTCCGCAGTTCTTTGCTTTATTTCGGTAGCGTCCTCTAGATTCTCCCTGGACCAACCAATGTTAAACCATTAATCGAAATGCTCTGACACAGGTTACATTAACGGAGGTTCATGTCTGGCCGCTCCTCATTCCCTCATTTATAGCATCCAACAAGTTGAATGGACAAAGTAAAAACCGAAAGAACTGCAGATGCTGTAAATCAGGGACTAAAATGCAGTTGATGGAAAATGTCTGGCGGCATCTGTGAAGAAAGAAAATCAGTTAACGTTTCGGGTCCAGTGACCCTTCCACAGGACTCAGAATGGACAAAGTGTTCATTTGGGGAAGTTATTTGCACAGTTTTGCTTTTTGTAATTTTAAGAGTAGGGAGCGGCATCTGCTAAACAAACCATTGTGCGCGAAGTGTAAGGAAATCCAGTATATTCATAATGCCCTCCTTTATTGGAATGAATGGGAGGGTTTGTGTCTGTTGACAGTACAGTGTGTGTATATGTTTGTACATGTACGGGTGTGAAGAGTTTTCTATGGCAGCTCTGCGCCACCTACTGCTCATTCAACCAATGTTTGTAAAATCGGCTCATCATCGTCATTACGGAATGTCATTTCCCCCCAAAATTAATCAATGAGTCGCACCGTCGAATCTTCATTCAGCTTCGAACTAGGGGGGAAATGGGGATTGGTTTGCACTGTATAGCATTCTGACCCTTTCAGATGCGCTGTAAAACGTTGATGTGAATGATGCAATTTTTAAAACAGATGTACAATATGTATCTATGCACAAGGGCAATGGGGGAGACCCTCCGAAACTAACAGTCATTGACGATGTTTGTGTGATCCTTTCCCGTTTGCAGTTGACTGCAGTAAGCTACGAACGTTCGGAATCCAAATTTCAAGCGTATCCAATCAGGCGACAGTGTCATCTACAATCCCTGTTCCAGACATAACACGAGTGTAAAATGTGAATCCAAGAATAACATGTGCTCTCATGTTGAATAATATCATGCCAACACGTGCAGTCACCTTTGGCACACCTACAACGTTTTAAAAATGCACATTTTAAGATGATAGAATATTGTAAATTACACGAAATAATTGGAACACAAATACACGGGGGGGGGGGTACTTTGGCAAACTCAAATCTTTAATGTAATTCAGCTGTATTCCAAAATCTGGACAATATGGCCATTGGCCCTGGTAAACATCTTTAAGAGCTGCTCTGCAAAGCTTTGAAGGACACCTTGCTCTCTGATTCCACAGAGTATATTGTGTAAAGGTAACACTTATCCAAAATAGAATCATAAATTCTCACAAAACAGAAGGAGCCCATTAGGTGCATCATGCTTATGCCAGTTCTTTGGAAGAGTTATCCAATTAGTCCCGCTGCCTTGCTCTTTCCCCAAAGACTCTGTATTTTTTCCTGGTTCATGTATAGACCTAATTCCTTTTTGAAAGTTAATGCAGTTGGTGCCATGATTTGGATTTGAATTAAAGCCATTGTGACTATAGCACAGAGCACTAACCACTTAATGCCCTATAAGTGCAGCAAGCTGGTAAGTTAAGAATATTGTCAAATACTGCACAGCCACCATGCCAGAGGCTGAGGGTGTATTTTTTTTTCTGCACAATCTGCCCAAAATCAGCCAAGCCACAACAAAAGACCATGGAATTCCAAGTGCAAATCGAATGTCGCGTGCAATATGTTTCCTCAAACTTTTGCATGAATTTAAAACCATTGTACGATGTTAGGAAAATTCACAAAACCGATCATGCTTCCTGACTGAATTAAACACTGTGCAGTTCCCTGATTGTGGGTCATCAAGAAGGCTTTAAATATTAAGGGCTTTTTTTTAGGCCCTTGAAAACAAATAGATGCCTTTTAAAAGTTTCTGTTTTAATTATTAAGAAACTGATTGCTGTCAGTTACAACCCTGTAACTAGCATATGGTTCTACTTAACATTTTTTGAAACCATTTCCGTAGTTTTGAATTGGATACTAACAGATAGTAAACTAGACACCCTGATTAAAAATGCTTATTTTTGTGACAAACCCATTTCAACCTCACTAATTAAACTGCATCAAGCTACCATTTTTAAATATATCAAGAATATTTTCAAAACATCTTTTAAAATCTTTCAAATATTGGGTCACTTCACTGATAGCAGAAAACTTTGAACAATCCTAATTGATGGTATGATATTGAAATCAAAAGATGATGGAGCAGTTTCCATTTATGTTACTCCTTTTATCTTGAAGCCATCATTTCATTTTCAGAGAGGAAACTTTTCATGTGAAAACAAGGCTTTCTTTATTATCACATTTTCAGCTCTTTCTGCATTAACCCATGCATGCTGGAGCACTAGGAGAAAGGCTCCTGTAGACACTTGGCATTGGTATGAGCTATGACCATTCTAAGATCCTATTCCAACATACTGTACAGGCCTACAACATGAAATGGTACAAAATATATATTTTGAAACTTAGAGCAATCAATTTCAGATTGGACTTCTCATTGGTATCAATTAATTTAAAAAAATATTACATCACCAGTATTTGAGTTGACTGCTAAAGGGTGACATGAACTCGAAACTTTTCCTTTTTCTGACGTTTAGCTGGTGTAAATTTGAATGTTAATTTACCATTTGCTGAACCTGCAGGATTCTCGCAATAATTGATAGATTAACCAGATACAACACATATAAGCAATAGTTAAGGATGGTGAGATCATATTTTTGTCTTACCTTTTAGAACATGTCTTAAAGGCTGTGGTAAAAGATTAATAACATCCAGCCTTTTCTTTGGGCAATAGCGCCAACTCTGGCAGCTCATTACATCTTTCAATGCAATATTGTGTGATGATTTTCACTATTTATCTACATTTTCTGCCTGAACCCTTTAATCATTAATATGTTTGTGAAATAATACGAACGCAGAATTACAGTGGTTTTAATTAGAATGCAATGCCGCTTCTGTGATTTATTGAAAAACTGTGACCCCCCCAAATTTTCCAGATAGATATCATTACATGATTTTAATTATTTTAATGCCCATTATTTATGGTCTTGTCCAAATTGGAAATTCATTTGGAAGGCTGTATAAATGTTAGATTAAATTAACAAACTCTAAGATTTTACTGTTCATCCCTCAATAATTGCCCTAAGTCCTGGGCTGGAAAAAATAACAAACAGTTTCATGATGTAATTCATGCAACATTCGCATAGGAAAAAAAACTTGAATCAAGACGTTAAGATGGGTGATCATAACAATGCATTGACGGCTCTAACTGCAATCTTGGCAAAATATTCAATGTTTACATGTAAAGACTTCATTCTGTGATGGCTGGGATTCATCTTACAAAGTGCTTTGCGGAATGCACATTCAGAAACCTGAGGCAGTGAGAATTTCTAAAGGGCTCCAGATGTTTTAAATGAAGTTGGTGCTGCCATCAAGTGGCAATAGATAGGATTTCAGCCAAAAGATATATTGAACTATTTCAAATGCCTTTTTAAGAAAAGAAAATTTATTTTTCATTCATTGAATGTGAGTACGCCTTGTAAGACCAACATTTATTGTTCAACCTGAATTGCCTTTTGGAAGGTGGTGGCCAACCTCTGTCTCAAACCACTGAAGTCCATCTGGTGTAGGTGCACCCACATTGCTGTTTGGAAGATTTTGACCCACTGACAGCGAAGGATCAGTTATATCTTTTCAAGACAGGGTGGCCTGCTGTGCCTGTTTTTGCAGGGTCGAGAAGATTTGGAAGGTGCTGTCGAAGGAATTTTTGCAATTGGCTGAAGTGCACATTTTAGATACACGTGACTACTATTGTGCAACAGTACTAGTGATGAGAGTGAAAGTTGAAGGTGGTGGGTGGGCTGCAAATCATGTGGGGAACTTTACCTTGGATTGTGCACTCATCCAGGACAAGGGTGTATATTAGCATGGATGGAAGATTAGCTAACTAATAGCGTCCAGGTAAAGGAGAAATTTTCAGGATGGCAAATTAATTGGTAGAGTGCCACAGTGTTCAGTCGTGGAGTCACAATTATTTATGATATATACATATACAAGTGACAGAGGACAGAAGTCAATGTATTATCACCAAGTTTGTGGATAACTCAGAAGTAGGTGGAAGGCAAATAGTGAGGAAGGAATTGACTGAGGTGAGCAAAAACTTGGCAGATGGAATATGATGTAGGAAAATGTAAGAAGAAACAAAAGTGCTGAATATTATTTAAATGGGGCAAGAGCACAGAAAGTTGCAGCACAGAGGGATGTGGGGACCCAAGCGCATGAAGCATAAATAGCCTGAGTACACGTTTAGCAGGTAATAGGAAAGTCAAATAAATGTTGGTCTTTATTTCAAAGGGAGAAAAGTGGAGTTAAGAATTATCAGATCAGTCATGATTTCACTGAATGGCAGTGTGGACTCAATAGGCCAAATGGCCTATTTCTGCTCTTGGATTTTATGGGCTTATGATTCCTTTAGCCAAGGAATAACACTAGTTCACTACCTTCAGAAGATACCTCTTTATCACAAAGACTACCATTTGGTTTTTCTGTCAGTCAAGATAAGCTCCAACAACATAGCACAGAAATCCAGAAAATGTGCACGCATTGCTGAAAATATCACAGTAACGAGCAAAGTCAAGAACAGCAATATTGGAGTCTTCATTCACTGGGGGAATTGCTTGCTTTTAACAACATGAAGTGCCAGGGGAATGGAAGTCAGATCATTTTGTTTTTGTCTCTATACATTGAGTTTGCAGAATCCATCCTGACCCAGGTAAAGTCAAAGATGTAGGACAAATGCCTCCCCACAAAAGAAAGATGGCCTAGAAAGATGCCTTTGATTCTTCAACTTATTGGCACTATACATTCCGAACTTTTTTGACAAAGTGTCACCACTGAGAGAAGTCCTAAGAAAGACATACAAAATGTCTTGCAGAAGGACCGTCAACATTTGTAAAGTCTCTTAAACAAGGATTGTCAGCAAAAAACTGCACTCTGATGTACTACAACCAAAAAAAAAGACAATCCTCAAATCAACACTTTGCAGAAAGTATAGGAACATGCATCATGCAAGGTGTTGAATTAACTGCATTTGTATCCAAAAGTCTACTTTAAGTGCAATCCAATGATTCCATCATACAGTTGAAATATTTGCTCTAAAATTGGGTATCACATTATTCCATACTTACCTGCTCGGTCAGCAATTCACTATGGAAACCTATCAGAAACATTGGAAAGAATTTGCCACAAACTACTGAGAAGTGCACCACCTCGGCTACAGTGACTTCTGGTAGAATTACGGGTCTATGACTTGGATATCTCTACACAGGTGGTACCAAAATGATTATCCCAGACAAATTGGGTAGATTGCCAAGTCTAAACAAGGATGAAAATGTTCCACTGAATCTACTAGTTGACAGCATGGACAAGGAGGAGGAAGATGTACTCAAAATCAACAAGGAGGAGGAAGATGTACTCAAAGTCAATCTGTTGCCTTTTGGTCAGCAAAAATATGACCAGCTTCAACTGGAAACAGCTAGTGACCCACAACTGAAGGAAATGTGCAATCAGTGTATCAGTGCAGGGTGGCTTGGCACAATGGCACACTATCTCAACATCTTCAAAGGAAAATAAGTACTTGTGCTCAAAGTTCTCCACCAGGGCATATTGGAGCACGTGCCCCAATGACATGTGGGCTATGACTAATACATGGTGTAGCATGTAGCCATGGATTAACAGTGATATCAAAAGTTTAGTGAGCATATGCCAGCCATTGCAGAGCCATCAGCCACAGCAATGTAGAGAACCTCTACACCCACATGTGATTCCATAAGTCCCGTGAACCATAAACCACCATTGATCTATTTACCACGAATGGAGACAACTTCATCTTGGAAAAGGAAACAAATAGTCTTCTTGGAAGGGATTTCCCTACCTGGGGGAAGGCAGATTTTATTAAAATAAGGCAGGATCTGGCCAAAGTAGACTTGGGACAGCAACTTGTGGTTACATCTATGGCAGTACAGTGGAGGACATTCAAAAAGTAATTGGAGAGCGTGCAGGGCCAACATGTTTCCTTTAGGGTAAAAAGTACGAGGAAGAAGCCCAGAGAATTCTTCAGGACTGAATGAGAAGGAAAGAGAGGCTTTCAACAGGTACAAAGGAAGAAAATCAATGGAGGCCTTAGTTGAGTATGGAAAGCGCAAGAGGAACTTAAGAAAAGAATTAAGAGAGCGAAGAGGGATCATGAAAATACATTGGCGGCTACATGTAGGGAGAACCCTAAGATATTCTAGAAGTATGTCAAAGGGAAGAGGATAACCAGGGAAAGGGTCGGGCCCATTTGGAACTGGGGGAATTTTCTTTTTAGAGTTAGAGATCATTCGTAGCATGTTAAATGAATACTTCACATCTGTCTTCATTTGGAAGAAGAAGGAAAGAGGTACAGAATTCAGAAACAGAGACTGTGAAGTTATTGAGCAGTTTGACATAGGGAGTGAGGAGGTATGGGAGGTTTTGGCATGCTTAAAAGTGGACAAATCGCCAGATCCAGATAAGTTGTAACCCAGGCTAATGTGGGAGGCAAGGGATGAAATCACAGAGGCTCTGACCCAAATGTTCAATTCTCCTCTGGCTATAAGAGAGATGCCAGAAGACTGGAGGATGGCTAATGTTGTTCTACTTTACAAGAAGGATGGTAGAAGTAGACCAGGGAATTACAAACCAATGAATCTCACATCAGAAGTAGGGAAAATATTGGAGAAAATTCTTAGGTTTCAGGAGGATGTAGATGGATCAGTCAGATGGAAATTGACCTCGAAAAATGTGAAGTGATACACTCTGGAAGACGTAATGAGACAAGCGAGTACCGACTGAATGGTAGGACACAAGGAAGCACTGAGGAACAGAATTATCCCGGGTACTAGTCCACTGATCCCTGAAAGTGGCTGGACAGGTTATTAGGGTAGTCAAGAGGGCATACAGGAGACTTGCTTTTATCAGTTATGGCATAAATTATAAGAGAGTGAGGGTGCGTTGAAGTTGTACAAAAACTTTGGTTAGGCTGGAGAATTGTATGCAGTTCTGGTAACTGCACCAAAAGAAGGATGTCTTTACACTGGAAAGGTGCAGAGGAGCTCTACCAGGATATAGCCTGGGATGGAGCATTTTAGCTATGAAGAGAGGTTGGATCAGCTTGGATTTTCTTTAGAGCAAAGAAGGTGGAAGGGGGGACCTGTTTGAGGTTTAGGATTGTGAGGGCGTGGACTTGTTGGATAGAAAGCAACTGTCCTCCCTTTATTGCAGAGTCAATAATGAGGGAGCTAATTTTAGGGTGAAATGTTTAGAGGTGAAAGGTTAGATTTCCTTTTTAGCCAGAGAGTGATAGGAATCTGGAGTGCAGTGCTTGGGAAGTTGGGTAGGGCAGGAATCCTCACCACCTTCAAAAAATACTAGGATGTACATTTGAAATGTCATAAAATTCGAGGCTGTGGGCCTAGCGTTGAAAAGTGAGAGGTCTGGTGAAGAGTCACTGGACTCGCAATGTTAAGTCTGCTTTCTCCCCACAGATTCTGCCAGACCTGCTGAGTTTCACCAGCAATTTCTGTTTTTGTTTCAGATCTCCAGTGCTTTGTATAGTTATAGCAAGATTTCCCAATCTTATATTTGATTCCATTCAAAAAAAAACGTTTAATTTATCTTCATGATTTCCTATTAAAATGGTATACTATCTTTAATATTTTTCTAAGGAAACATCTCATAGGCTGTTCGTATCGAGATATAACAGCAACAAGAAGTATTACTTCAAATATAGCAATCTTTGGATGACTCCTGGTGCCAAGTCTGAGTGAGTTTAGAAATTCAAAGATAGGGAAGATGATATGTGGCTAGAAAGTTGACACAAGGAGAGCTATTGGGATATGGGGTTCAATTTGGAGAAAGCTGAGAATTATACAGCCAGATACATGCAGCACCTCAACAGGGGTGGGACAAATATCTTTCTGAAGTGGTTTACTGGTGCTGCAAGGGACGGTTTAAAATAATATATCAGCAATTTGGGAAGCATGATGCAGCATTTCAAAAGGTAGGTTCAAAAAGCAGTGGGATTGACAGCACAAGAGTAAGAAGTAGTAACGGAGGTGGGTTGGCTGGGTTTGTGGATGGCTGGTTTGACATGAAGAATGGGATAAACAAAACAGGTGCAATTTCCCTACTGGTTGAGGTCACCATGAAGACTCTGCCTTCTCAGCCTTGCCCTTGCCTAAGGTACGGTGACTGGCAGGTTAAATTCACCACTTTCTTTAATGAGAGAGCAGTCTATGGTCCTCAGGAAGTTTGGTGATTTTCACTTTCAGAACTAGTAAGATTTTAGATGGCACAGAAAGCATTCCAAGGCCATTGTGTTCTTCTCAAGAATCAGAGGTTGTCAAGGCAAAGGCAGGCATGTGGCATTAAGTTGCAGATTGGCCAAAATCTCACTGAATGGTATACGAGCTAGAGGAACAAAACAGCAAACTCCTGCTCCTAGTTCCAGGAGCAGTTTGTCAAGAAGGATGGATCTGCCTTGGAAGGGTACACACAAATTCACCAGCATTATACCAGGGAAAGGGTTAAACTATGAAGGTAATTTGCATGAATGTGGCTTGTATTCAACTAAGAATTCAGCAATTATACCAAGAGAGCACAACAAGCTATTTAAATTAAAGCTTTCAAGGCTGAAATCTTTAGATTTTCCTCAGTTGAGGTTATCAGCATATTTGGGATTCAGAAACAAGTCAGCCATGTCCTAATTGAACAGTAGTACAGGCTCAAGGGACTGAATGATCACCTCTTGTTCTTATGTTCCCACCAATTTACAAAATTAGCAGTAACTGACATGATCCACCACATCCGATGTAGGTTAAAAATGCAACAAAGATTTATGAGGATGTTACCAGGACTTCAGGATTTGAGTTATAAGGAGAGGTTGGATAGGCTGCAATTTTTTTGACTGGAGCATAGGAGGTTGAGATCAGATGTCTTTTCCTTTGGGTAGGGAGCATTCAAAACTAGGCGCATATTTTTAAGATAACAGGAGAAAGTTTTAAAGGAGACCTGCGGCACAACTTTTTTCACACAGAGAGTGATTCATATGTGGAATGAACCACCAGAGGAAGTGGTAGATGCGGATACAGTTACAGTATTTAAGAGGCATTTGGTCAAGTACATGAATAGGAAAGGTTTAGAAGAGTATGGGCCAAACACAGGTAAGTGGGACTAGTCTGGTCTTGGAAACTTAGTTGTCATGGACGAGTTGGGCCAAAGGATCTGTTTTTGTGCTGTATGACTCTATGACTAAGAGTTACAAAGAATTACTGAAGGCCCCCAAAAGCTAACAGTCCTGATATGTGAAAACAAGTCATTGTTGGGCATCAGGAAATGTAAAATCCTGCTGTTCAAAACCATTTTTGCAGATATTTATCTTCAAAAACAGTAGTGGATCATTAATTTAACCAAATCTCTACTTCTAGGGTAATGAGAGTAGTTGTCAACAGTTTGTATGTGCAGTCACTGATAGTGTATGGAAATAGGGAGGTTAGGGTTCCCTAATAGATGGAAATGCTGAAGAATTTGGTATACTGGGTGTTGTTCCCTGCAGCATACATGGCCTCCCCTCCTGAGCCTGAGAGCTTCTGACCTCTGATTGGCTGATATTCTCAGTAGACAGGATGTCAGCCCAATAGAGTGTTGATTCTAGGGGAGACACGATGGTCTGTCCCCCTCTGTCCAGCCAGCAGGCAAGACCTCCAACACATGAACAAGGTTCTGTCTTTAGTTCTGTGATGCGAAGGCAAAAAAGTCAATAATACTAGTTAAACACAGCAAAGACAAAGGTCTTCTTTACTGTTTAGAACAGATCATTTTTCTTATGTTCTCCTAATTAATGTGAGGTTTGTGGGAAACAACCCAATAGCCCATCCCTAAGTCAGCAACTATAAATTTGGAAGAATAATTCTTTTGATTTAAAATTAATAGTTTGGGAGCCGGTCTTGGCAAGACAAACTTTGGCTGAACAATATTGTAGTCTTTACATTCCAACAATAATCAGCTACAGTAATCACTCCAAAAAGCACTCTCGTCAATAATGTAACACACATGACTCCTGTACTAACAGGAAAACTACATTACACTTTTGTTACTATCATGTGCCTTAACTCAGCACTCTTCTCTGTGAGAAAAAAAATAATGCTACAGAGGGTCTCACTCACACCCAAACTCTTCTGCAGCTGACATAGGTCAAGACATTAGCAGACCTCTGAGGACAGAAATACTGAGGACAGAAGTATCAGAATACTAACAGTGAGGATTAGAAAGATGAACGAAACAGAAATGAGTATGACATGATAATTCAATTATGAAAAAAAGGAAATGCTGGAGAAATTCAGCAGGTCTGGCAGCACCTGTGGGAAAAGAAACAGAGTTGCTGTTTTGAGTTTGCTGTAACTACTTGAGAACTTATTTCATATTTTCCGGCATCTGCAGTATTTTGCTTTTATTAGAGATAATTGAACATTGCCTGAGATGCTAGAAAGAAAAAATCAACACTTTACATTGGAGACAATTAGCCTACGGTACATGATATAGAACATGAAATTAGGTAAATATCCTGAATTTTTACTTCGCTTTGAGACAAGAAAAAAGCTTAATTTTATGAAGAGATGAAATAAGCTGGACAGAATAAACGATGGTGTAGATTGTATAGGGCCTGTGGTATGAATTGGCTTCATTTGTTCAATATTCTTTACTTTGTCTGTGATTTGTGTGTTTTCATTTTGTTCAATCACTCATAAATCCACCACTTAGTAACTGAGTGATGAAGGGTAAGGGCAATATGACATTTTTAATATAAATAAGGGAGGTGCAAGAATGGGTAAAAATGAAATACAAACTGCTTTTATGTCAGTTTTCAACTTCTTCCTCAATACAAAAGTGTAATAATAAAATGCCTAGTGTAACTTTGCAAGAATGTTGGCGAACAAAATCTGACACGGAGCCATGCAAGGAGACATTGGACCATGGAACAAAAGTAAAAAGATAGTTCTTTTTAATGTGTGTGTGAAAGGAGGAAAAAGAGGCATAGAGAAAGAAGAAAGAAATTCTACAGTTTAGAATCTAGGCAGTTGAAGGCATGGCCATCAATTGTGGGAGGAGGCAGTTGCATAGTGGTAATATAATTAGACAAGTAATCCAGAACCCCAGGTTCTGGAGACATGGATCCAAATCCTACCATGACAGATGGTGAAATTTGAATCCAATACAAATCAGAATAAAAAGAAGCTAGCCCTTATGATAAGCATGTGACCACAGTTCACGAATGTCCTTTAAGGAATGAAATCGGCCATCCTTACTTGATCTGGTCGACATGTGACTCCAGACTCACAGCAATGTAGTTGAGGCTTAACTACCCTCTGAGCAATTAGTAATTAGCAATAAAGGTCGGCCTAGCCAGCAATGTCTAAATTCTATGAATAAGAAGAAATTAAAATTGAGGATATGTAATAGGCTAGAATTAGAAGGGCACAGATACCTTGGATGGCTGCAGGAATCTACAAAGTTCAGGAGGAGTGAAGCTGTGGTAGGATTCGAAACTGAGAATTTTAAACTCAAGAGATTGCTCAACCAGGGGCCAATACAAGTTACAACAAAACCTGGGCTAAACAGGACTTCGTGTGGGTTATGACATGACAGCAGAGTTTAAGATAAACTCAGATTACAGGGATTGCAAGACGGGAGGCTGATTAAGATTGCACTAGAATAGTCTGCACTGAAAAGCATGGATGAGGACTTCCAGTAATGAAAGTTAAATTAATCAGTTATAGAATATTGCCTTTGGAGATTTTCTTTTCATGTGGCAATGTTGATTTTCCATGAATTTGTAAAAAGCTGGACTGTTTTAAATGCAATGATAAAATATTTACTTTTATTCAAATGGAATGCACCGTTGCATGTTAAGAGAGAACGTTAAATAGATTACTTTTAGCCATCTTGAGTTCTGAAGCTCTCTGTGTGAGATAGCTGCTGACATGTGAAAAACATTTTCGGTTTGTTTCAGTAGATTTTAGCACCATTGTTGAAACGTACTGACAGGTTTACAAATGACCTTAATTTTGATATTGTCTTTCTGCCATACTAATTTGGTATTAATTCATACAATTCTGTAACTTCTAACGTAGGTTGAAAAGTTCCATAAATATTTGACACAGACACCTAGTGGAAAATGATAACTAATTGGTTATGGGGCGGGGAGGAGGGGTTAATTTGCCTGTGACACATTGAAGTATGCAACAAATCCATTTCCATCATTCTTCAATTGTAAATATATTGTTGTCCACCATGTTCAGTAAGGAAAAGTAAATTCAGATTTAATAAGCTGAAGTACCTACCCCGACTCCCCACACACCATTTTGGCTTTAGAGCTAACAATAAAATGCATTTGGGCATGTTTCCCAACATGTCCTGTAGCAGAGAATGTTAAGATAGTTGAGCTCAATGATATATTTAGTTATGAAGCCATTGAATATGACTTCCAGCAGAACAAAATTAATGTGAGCCTTTGAAATTTTCCAAACATTATTGGACAGCATTCCATGATGAATTTTTTTTCATTAGAAAAAGATTAACAAAATAGATCAATGAAAGGTGGCAGAAAGGAGTTGATGTCAGGCTGACCAAGATCAGAGTTAAACATTTGAGGTCAACTTAATCATCACACACTCCTAAGATGCAATCATGTTCTGGACATGTGCAGATCAGAGGCAGGGCTACAACACAATAGTGCCAACTCTGTGATTCTCTTTGAGCATAATTTCTGTTTAGATCATATTAAAAAGGGTCTACTTACTTAAGACAAAGATAAGGAGAAATCTTTTTTCACAGATGTTTGTGAAATTTTGGAACTCTTCTTCAAAAGGGAGTGGGAGCAGAATCCTTGAATGTAGAATCAAGAGGCAGATAGATTCCAGGCAACCAAGTTGGTGAAAGGTTATCTGGTAGGCAGTGATGTTTTCTTTTGTTTTATTCATTCATGGGATAATGGCTGCCTCAGTATTAATTGCCCATCCTTAATTGCCCTTTAAAAGGTGGTGATGAGCTATCATCTTGAACTGCTATTTTCCATTTTGTATCGATTTCTAGATTTTGACCCAGTAACAATATAGGAATGGCGCTATGTCTCCAAATCAGAATCGTGAATGGTTTGGAGGAGAATTTGTATATGGTGGTGCCCCTATGTATCTGCTACCATTGTCCTTCAGATGATACTGGTCATGGGTTTGTAAAGTGTTGTCTAAGAATGCTTGATGAATTTCTGCCTTCATCTTGTAGATGGTGCACAATGCTGCTTGTGTGTGTTGGTGGTGGAGAGAGTTCGTGTTGTGGATATGATGCCAGTCCATCAGGCTACTTTGTTCTTAAGGTTCTTGAGTGTTATTGGAGCTGCACAAATCCAGAAATGGGAATATTCCATCACACTTGTGACTTATGCCTTTTAGATGGTAGACAGGCTTCGGGGAGTCAAGAGGTGAGTTACTCACTACAGGATTCCTAGACTCCACCTGTTCTTGTAACCATAGCATTTATATGGCTAGTTCAGTTCTGTTTCTGGTCAATGATTATACCAGGATATTGAATGTGGGGTAATTAGATCAATAAAAATCTTATTAAATGGCAGGGCGTGTGCAAGGGGTTGAATAGCCTATATGTGCTCCTCCTTTGTGCGTTCATTTGTACATTTGCAAATTTATCCTTGTTGGGCCAGATTTTTATTTTTGGTTTAGAAACTGCATATAGGCCATTCCAATATCATATACTCAATTTCTAAAAAGCAATGCATTTCTGCAAAATTTTATTCTCCAGGAGTTGGGTCTGGGATTGAGTCATTACTTTCACACCCTGAGTAAAACTGAAGTTGGCGAGCATGTTGAATAGCCCATCTGCCTTTACTTGGACATTGTCACAGTTCTCTGCATGGTTGTTAAGCCCTCTAGGCTTCAACCCCAGTCCCTCATGTGCCATTCATCTCTTTTACCTGACGGCCTCATTTTGAATGCCTGGCTGAACTCCAATGTTGCACTCAAGAAGTTAAATGCTTTTAGACAAAATCTATGCATTTTCTAGAAAGATTATTATTTCACCAACCATACATCATAAAGCACTGCCACCTCTGGATGATGTTTTAGATCGATTTAAATACAATTAACTAGTTTGTGCAGAATGACTGTTTGCCTCATTACCTTTAACTCCTAGATATTTAGTGTTCTGTTGACATAATTAGATAATAAGTCTTCTGTTTTAACAACAAAAAATAAGTTCATAAGAAAATGTACAAAATGCTAATATGTTGTATGTTACTTTATTATATACTCTTTTACAAACTCGAAACTCCCATCTTGAAAAGAACTTAAGATTGCAGCATGAATATGACTTTGTTCTCACAATTCATCATGGCACAATACAATCACAGCACAAAGCATCCCTGTTCAAGAACATCCAACAATTTTTCATACACCAATCTATTTTTGTAAAACAATCTGATAGCTGATTACTTGTATTAACTTATTTTAATTTTGAAATTTCCTTTCATTCTAACACCTCCTTTATGCTCATGACATCAACCCTCAGTGTCTTTTCAGCAACATTGTAAATTAAGTGGACATTTCCCCAGAGTGATTGATTATCAACATAGCATCCTCTAGGCACATTTATCCCCAATTGACCCTTATGGAGGAGTCCTTTTAAAGCACTAGATAATTGGTTAGCCATTTCTGTCATTTCTACAAGTGCAAGTGTCTCTGCAGCTAAGGTAATTTTAACTACTGCTTTTACTTTTGATTCCCAAGCTAGTAAACAACATTTGTCATTTCTTTTCACTAAAAATAAGTGAATCCTGCTGTGCTTGATACAAAACCATTGGGAAGATTAGCATGTGAGGCGTCACTAAAATGACTAATCCTATTTCTTCTGGGTTACCCAGTGCTGCAAAACTGAGTGTACACTGTTTTAAATTTCTCCATAACCTTTCCCAGTTATCACTACTCTTTAAGTCCTTCTCTCTTGCAGTAAATCATATCTCCCTGATTGAAACTGGTTTCCAATAATCTTACATTATATCTTAAGACTCGCTCTTTCTAAGACTTTGGCTTTAATGAAAGTCTTTCGTCTACTTGCAGTGCAGACCCTTTCTAAACGAGACCTGATCACTTATTGTTGATAGAAATTTAGAATTTCTACCAGAAACCAATTGTTATGGATTGTATCCTCCAAGCATCTGTAACAAGTTTTTCTTTTACATGGACAGCTCATGCTGGTGTGGGTGATCATTTACAGATTGGCTAATCTGCCAAAATTTTATGAATAATATTCTCTATTATTGCATGGTTCCTTTCAACACCATTGCTAAAAGGGCTTTCTGCTGCTGTATTCATAGCTATTATATTGTTATTTGCACACATACCTGTAAGTTTATCATGGGTAAATTTCCCCATGTTATCAGTGAAAAACTCCACCACTAATTCAAGTTTGATCCCGATCAATTTTTCCATTTCCACGTCCAAAATTAGTTTCTTATTGTTACCATATATATATTGCCAACTGAGAAAATTTAGTTGTCACACCTATGAAATGAAAAATGAAAGCGTGTTTTCCTTTGTTTCCATATCTTTAAATCCATAGCCACTACTTCATTGAAATCTGTTGCTAAGATCGACTTGCTGTAGGCAATGATGGTGCACTTCAGCCTTTCTTACAAATCATACATTGCTTTACCTGTTCAATAAAACCCCATTCCTTATTACTACATTCTTTACTATAGTTATTACCATTTTGTAAGATTATTGAGAATTTCCAATGCAGTTTTAGTATACTGATTTTCTGTTTTCTAAAGTTCCACCTCCTGATGTCAATTATGCTTCTTGAATTCCTTTAATTGAGAGATTAAAGGAATACGAGAGTGTCCTGAATGTGTAAATTGCTATTGACAAATTTCTAAATAAATTAGCTTTGCAATTTCCATATCCAACTTCATCTGTGCTTTCTTCATCAATAGCCTACTTCATAACAACAGCATTTCACATATATTACATTTTTACTAATGGGAGCTCAGTGGTTAGCACTGCTGCCTCACAGTGCCAGGGACCCAAGTTTGATTCCAGCCTCGGATGACTATGTGGTGGTTACACATTCTTCCTGTGTCTGCATGGGCTTCTTCTGGGTGCTCCAGTTTCTTCCCATAGTCCAAAAACATGCAGATTAGGTGGATTAGCCTTGAGAAATGCCGTTATGGGGTGGGTCTGGGTGGGATGCTCTTCAGAGAGTTAGTGTGAATTTGACAGAATGGCCTACTTCTATACTACAGGGCTTCTATGATTCTATGAAAATGATTGATATCATGCATGGAATGATTATTCTTTTTAAAGATGTGTGTTACTATCCCCAAATCTGAAACTGGTGGAATTCTCAAATTTCTCAACTTTGTTCCAATCCTTATTCATCAGATTTTGTGCAACATTTTTATCCAGTCTGTTCTTGTAAACATGTATCCATTGTCTAATACTACACATTTGAAAGTTTCTGCCACCAACAGGGTCTAGATGGGTATGTGCTCTGGAGGGCCAGAGGTACCCAATGGGTCGAATGGCCTCTATCTGCCCTGATCTATAATTCTACTCTTTTATTGTAAATCCCAAACTCTATTTGTTTGCCAATGTTATTTATAGCATACCACTCGGGTACAGTTCTTGTTTTGTACTGTCACCTGTGGCCTGTATCTGGACAGTTTCACCAACCTGTTAACATTCTATCCTCCATTTTCTGTTATATCACCAATTACCCTCTCAGTGTCACCAATACTGCTGGAAAAGAATGTTTCCAGGGAATTTTCAGGGCTTGAAACATTTGATTTAGCAATGTGTGTTCATCTGCAAATCTATCTCGTGCCAAAATTAAAAGTCTGTCCATATTTAATATTTTGGTCCAGTCTACTAGCTTAAATCCAGCATATTGGGAATTTCCAAATTATGGTTTTTATTCACTCATGGGAGGTGAGGAGTTGGGTGGACCAGCATTTATTGCCCATTCTTAATCACCTTTGAAGAGATGGTAGTGAACTGCAGTCTTGCATACAATCTACTAAATTCCGTTCCATGCTTTTCCATGGAGCTTCCTTTACCCTTTCTGAATTTGCCAAAATCTGATCAAGCCTCATAAATAGTCAGCAAATCGTCTCCGTTAAGGTTAATACTTTGTCAAGTCATTAAATTCCAACTCTGAAAAAGATTTTTCTTCTGAAGAAGGGTCCCCACCCAAAACGTCAGCTTTCCTGCTCCTGTGATACCGCCTGGCCTACTGTGTTCCTCCAGCTCCACACTGTGATTTCTTATCTTTTTTTCTGTATGGTAGTGAAAGTTACCAAGACCATATCTTGTTTCCTATCTGGTAAAGAAATAACACAGGTCCACATGGTTGCTTCCTTCTTCCACTGCTCACAAAACAGGAGTGGGTAATCACTTCCCCCTCGCCCCTCTCCGCCATCTTTACATTTTGATTCAATCATCTCCTGCTACCATTACTGTACAGAAGTTTAATACATTTATGCAAAGGCGCAACATCCCCTTTGCAGTGAAGTTTTTTTTTCAAACACATGCCATAAACCCTGGCCATCTTCTGGCTGAATCTTAATATATGTTTGAATACACTTAAATAATTGATTTGCAATACCCTTTTGCTTTGTCACTTTTAACTCTATGATGTTTATCATTCTATTAATGGATTTGATACTAATATCCATGAGTCACAAAGACTCAACCTGTTTGTTATTTTTACACAGCTTGGAGGAGACAGCTAGCTTTTTGAGTTTGATAGTTTCATGACCTTGATTTTCTTTCCTTTAAGCATTTTCTCAATATTGTTTTTATTTGGACACAGTTGGAATATGTTAACTGGATTAAAGCTTTATTCAACAGATTTTAATTGGATGTGTTTGATGATTTTTTTTGAGCTGTCATAGGGATTTTATTCTCGAGGTGAATTTTGAATGGCTGATTGTGTGATTATTGTGATTTTTTTCAATAAGCACTTCAAAGCCTTGTCAATGTTATATAGCTCATTGTTTCAGTACCTAGTGGATACTGGAAGAATGCATCAAAGGCTCAGCAAATATCAGGACATTAAATCAACTTGAAAATCAACCAAAGGATTCTATATATACACTCGTACCTGATTTTCTTATCATTGAGAATGAATTGTTACATTCAAACACTACATTAACAGCATGTTTAACTTTTGAAATAGCATGTAATTATGACAGTTGAAGTTGGAAAGAACTTTTAAAGTTACCTGTTCACAGCAAATTTCTCTCAAGGTGCATATGCTAACTTACCTGGCATCATTCATGCAGCCTTCAAGAACCCAGAAGAATCTGGGGTAAAAATAAACTTAGAGCAGGCATTTAAATAGTGTACCATGTCCCTTTTATGTGGGTGTCATGTCATGATTCACCACATTTCCTGATGTAGGAAAAATGGCAGATGATGGAGTTTGCAGAAAATGTATGAAATTCCAGCCCTTTGGGCACCTTTTGGGACTCCCAGTGTTCAGTGTTGGGAGATGAAAACTCAGCCCACTGTTTCTCTCCATAATAAAAGTAACCTGAAGGCTGGTGGAAAAAAGATTGATGTAAGAGTAATATCAACTGACTTCAATGAGAGACTTGCTCAGTGTCAGTGAATCATATCAAAGCAGTGCCAAAACACAGTTTTGAATAGTTCTACACAATGTTTAACATGTACAAATGTCTAGCTTGCACAAAATATGTCAAACCTGTTTATATCCCTTCTAGATACCATAAAAAGTCACATTTCCTTTTAATGTTCACACATAGAGTGCATCCTAAGGGATTGAATCATAGAATCCCTGCCACGAGGAAGTAGGCTATTTGGCCCATCGAGTCCACACCAAACATCCGAAAAGCATCCTACACAGACCCAACGTCCAACCCAATTCCTGCATTTCCCATGGCCAATCCACCTAAACTGCACATCTATGGATTATACAGATGCAAAAAGATTATGTAATCTTCACACAGACAGCCTGAGGGTGGAATCAAACCCAGGTCAATGACATTGTGAGGCAGCAGCGCTAACCACTGAGCCACCACGAATGGATAGTTGAATGGGTAAACACTAGTGCTGAATATGATTAGGACATAGCAAACCCGTTTACATCATGGACTTATAGAAGAGTTTCACCCTGATCAACTGAATTCTATTTCTGATAAATGACTTGCATGACAAATTCTAGAGATGATTCTCAGAAGCATTTTGTTTCAATTTTAGTTGCAGGTGGTGGATATAGTGATGAGCATATAAACCACAGCTATGTTGTCATTAAAGTGGAATTGTTGGATCAGTAGAGCACATGTCCTTAGTGCTGGATGCAGTATGTGAACCCTGATTGTGGAGGAGTTAGTCCATTAGATGATAAATATGTGGATCACATTTGTTCCACAAACTACTGCAAATGGCAGAAATACTGCAAACTTAAATGCCATGAACATTACATTCAATGTGAAGGAGACAGATCTCTATCGGAGCTGGATGAACACAACGGGCCAGGCAGCATCAGAGGAGCAGGAAAACTGACGTTTTAGGTCTGGACCCTTCTTCAGAAATGGGCTTCACAGTGGGGTTATAACTCACTCAGAGATAGTAAGAACTGCCGATGCTGGAGTCAGAGATAACACAGTGTGGAACTGGAGGATGAAGGGCCCTGACCCGAAACGTCAGCTTACCTGCTCCTCTGATGCTGCCTGGCCTGCTGTGTTCCTCCAGCTCCACACTGTTATTCTCTGACTCCAGCATTGGCAGTTCTTAATATCTCTCAGATTTCTATCGGGCTGCATTTAAGATAAGTACAACTGAATAAATTGTTGGAGCTTTGGGCTGATATCCTCGAGTCCTGATGGATCTCGTCCTAGGGTCTTAAAACAAATGGAAAGTGAGACAGTTTATATCTTTTATTTTCCAAAATTTCCTACATTTGGGGAAGATTCCATTCATTTGGAAAATAGCTTATTCAAAAAGGAAGACAGAAATCAGGAAACTATAGACCAGTTAACTTAACATCAGTCATAGGGAAGATGCCAGAAGCTATAATGAAAGACATTGTAACAGGACATGCTATAAAGTTCAAGGTAATCAGGCACAGTCAATACTTTTTTTGTGAAAAGGAAATCATATTTAACTAATATATTGGAGTCCTTTGAGGAAGTAACAAATGCTTTGGATAAAAGGCAAACAGTCATGTACTGTGTGCAGATTTCCAGATGATAAAGTGCCACATCAAAGGTTATTGCAGAAAATAAAAACTCATACGTTGGAGGAGCATATTGGTAAGGGTAGAAGATTAGCTAGCTAACAGGAAACAGGGTAGACATAAATGAGTCATTTTTCTGGTTGGAAAGACATAACAAGTGGTGTGCCACAGGGATCAGTAGTGGGTCTTCAACTTTTTTACCATTTATTTGAATTCTTTGGATTACGATATCAAGGGTAAAGTAGCTAAATTTATTGACTGAATTGTATGACCAATAATATAAAAAGGCTAAACCATCTAATCTCTGAATTGTTGGAGACTGGACGTATGACCTAAGAGGCACATTAAGACACTAAGGAATGCCTAGCAGAAAATTGTACTTCCAATGGGAAATTTCCCTGCTTCCAGGGAGAATCATAGACTTCAGACAGCGCAATAGTTACCTAGGAAATATTAGAAAAATCCTAGCTCTGTATAACTTACAACTGATCCTCCCACAATCATTCACATTGATCTCCCTTATCTCCTATAGTATCTCACTTCAGAATGCCTGATTAGTCACTGTTCATCTTCTGGTAGCTTCATCGAGTTCACCTACACCAAATTACCTCTCAACCTTGTGAGTTTTGTCTTCTCCCAGTGTAACATGTTATAGCAGTTTACCTGTAGTTGAAGTCTAAATTCTTGTTAAAAACTAGTCCAGTACAGAAACGTGGTCCATGCTTTCAATTAATCAGTGTCTGAAAGTCAGGTAAACTGAGGAAATTTCGGTTCTTTATAAAATCTATAACCTTTGTGATGCCTCTGGGAATAGTGGGGCTTGATTTCCAGAATGCTCCCTCAGCGATCTGTAACATTATTTGTGCCCTCAACTCAGCATCTCCATTTGCTATACTCTTTGCCTTTATATGTTTACCTGTTAACACCACCAAATTCTTGTGCTGTACATTTTTCATCCTTTGTTTCATCTGCCTTTCAGAGTCAATCACTAATTTTCTGCTTCCTGTTTCCTGCTTCAAATTTCTCCGAGCTGAATTGGCCTTCAGGTTGCCGCTCCCCTGCCAAAGTAGTTTAAACACTGTCAACAGCACCAGCAAATGTTCTTGTGCCAGTATTCATCCCAGTCCTGTTCAGATGTAGACATTCTGGTTTATACAGGTCATACCTTCCCCAGAAATGGACCCAATGCCTCAGAAATCTGATGCCAATCCTCCTACATCAGTTTTCCAGACGTGTTCAATTGCTCACTTCTCCAATTTCTAGAATCATGAACACTCCTGACTGGAAGTAATCCTAAAACCTCTCCTTTTGATATCTGGCTTGATCTGTTTCCTTGCTCTCTGAAATCTGCTTTCAGGGTTTCACCCACATTCCCAACTAAACTATTGGTAACAACTTGTGCCACGACCTCCAGCTTTGGACTCCCGTACCCTGGGGAATTTGTTTTGTGATTTCAAGATGTACTAATGAGGTATTTAAATATGGATGTTGGGATTATTGTAATCCAGGCAAGCTGATTTATAGAAAAATGTAATGAATTTTCTCAAACATATATAACAATATTAAATGCAAAATTGAAAGATGCTGAAAAAACTTTGCAAAGATGCATTTAATATTGTGGTTAATGATATCGCATTTTGATAAGAATTTTAAAAATACTCTGTGATCATGGTAGTTTAACTAATGTACTTAATCTAAAATAATTGCAAAATACTATAGATGCTGGAAATCTGAAATGAAGATAGGAAGTGCTAGAAAATTTCAGTAGACCTGGCAAAATTTGATGAATTTGATGAAAACTATATGACTGTTCTTCAGAACTGAAAAGGAGAATGAATCTAATCTATTAAATTGATGATATAGCGGAAAATGAAGAAGGTTATCTAAGATTACAAAGAAATCTTGATCAGTTGCGTCAACGGGCTAAGGAGTGGCAGATGGACCTTAATTTGTCTAACTGCAAGGTATTGCATTTTGGTAAAATAAACAAGGGCAGGATTTATACAATAATGGTCAGGCCCTGGGTAATGTTGTAGAACAGAGAGACGTACGGATTCAGGTATTTAATTCTTTGAAATTTGCATCACAGGTAGACTGGGTGATTAAGAAGGCATTTAGCATGTTTGCCTTTATTGCTCAGACCTTATAGTTTAGGAATTGGACGTCAATCAGAAGGTTGTACAGGACATTGGAGAGGGCTCTTCTGGAGTACTGTGTACAGTTCTGGTCACCCTATCATAGGAAGGATATTATTAAATTGGAGAGGGTTCAGAAAACATTTACCAGGATGTTGCCATGAATGGAGGATTTGAGTTATAAAAATAAGCTGGAAAGGCTGGGATTTTTTTCACTGGAGTGTAGGAAGTTGAGGGCTGACCTTACAGAGATTCATAAAATAATGAGGGGCATAGATAAGGTGAATAGCAAGAGTCTTTTTCCTAGGGTGGAGGAGTTCAAAACTAGGGGGCATATTTTTAAGATGAGAGGAGAAAGTTTTTAAAAGGACTTGAGGGGCAACATTTTTGCCCAGAGAGTGGTTCATGCACGGAATGAACTGCCAGAGAAAGTGGTAGATGCAGGTATAGTTACAACATTTAAAAAACATTTGGATAAGTACATGAATAGGAAAGGTTTGGAGGGAGATGAGCCAAACACAGACAGGTGAAACTAGTTAAGTTTGGGAACATGGTAAGTGTGGACTAGTGGGACCGAAGGATCTATTTCCATGCTCTATGACCCTATAAATTTGAATTAATGTAAATTGTATTAAGGAACTGTGCAAACTAATTTAAACGTACTACAATGTTTTGGAAATAAAGAAGCAAGTACAGCAGGTAAAAAGCATAGTTAAGAATTTGCAAGATAATGTTACATATTTCAGTCAATGTATACTGCAAAAAATAAATGCGGGAAGAGGATATCAAGGAGGTAGAGGCGACAATATATCTGAGCTCAGAAAATGAACTCTCTAAGGAAACATACACAACATATGCTACAGGAGAATACTCAAAATAACAAATAGTAGTTAAAAATACTGAGCTTGCAAAAATCAACTTAATATTAAAAGCAATTGGCTTTCAGATGTATTAACTTCAGGTTAAGATGTCAAACATAAATTTAGATCAACTATAAAGCATAATTAAAGAGGAGGGGTAAAGTATGGGAGGCTGGATACATGGAATAATGGACCCTAAACAACAGAAACTATGGGGCCTATGATTTCTCTTACTGAACCTGATTCCATGACCTGGACACACAAACGTGGGTTCAGAAGAGAAGAGATGAACAGTTAAGATTCATGTTAGAATATTAAAGGTCACCCTAAAAGGGATAAAATACTTACTAAAAAAATTCTTTCACAGGCATATTACAATCCCTGCATAGACTAATAACTTAAAAAGGACTTTGAATTCCCAGTACTCAACCTGAAAAATTGTGTAACAAAATTTGAGGTTTTAAGATTTATGAATGCCCTTTGAAACTTACACATTTGTTAATCGCTAAAGTTATTTTTTGCTTCATTTTCGCAAATCATATTTAGCAATTAAAAAAGATGCCAGTTTCGGAAGACATTTAGTATTCAGAAAAATTAAACTTCTCTCTTTAGTTTCAGTGACGTGATTTTTAAATTCATTCAGGGAATGTGGGGTGAGCCAACACTCATTGTCCATTCCTAGTTTTCCTTGAGAATGTGGTGATGTGGAACTGGAAACTGAATGCACATTGACTAGGCATTAAATTAATAAGCAATTAATGCACTACAGATACAATACTGCTTATTAGTTTTCTAACACATGTGATAACACCACACTGTATTCCCGGATTTCAGTTCTTCTCTGGAGAATTACAATGTTTACATGACCTAGTCCAAAGTTATACCCAACTTCCAGTGGGCTAAATTTCTGGCCGTTTCTCTGAGTCTTGTTGCCCAAAGACTGTCAAATGCCCTTCTGCCAGTCTTCTGAGAAATTCTGAACCAAGCCCAACAGAATGGCTTCACTGTGATGTTTCCTTCTGATGGCTACGCCAGATGAATCTTTCATAGATCTTAAATTTCCATGGCTTTCATTTCTTTGACCAAAGAACACCTTCGCACTTACATCATGTCTGGCAGCTAGCAACAAAAACTGACTTTTGTTTCTTCTGCTGACTGCAGCAGTTGCTGTGTCTCTTTCTAGCTCATGGATTTCACTATCACTTGATCTGAGACTGCAGTGCCAGTGGTGAAGAGGCAACACAGTATTGTCATTAGGCCAAACTAGTGGCAGATTACATGCCTTTCTTCATTGCTCCATATTACCTTAAATGGAAACAGATAGTTTAAAACGTACCTGTCTGATAAAGTGTCACATTCATGAAAATAATTGGTATATAACTGAAATACTGGCATTAAATGTTTCCAATTTGACTTGATTATTTTGAATTGAGGCTCTTAAGTAACCTTAGTGTGCAGTAACATAAAAAGTATGAACACTAATATGAAAGGAGTTGCAAAGTACACAGCTTTTACTCAATGCCAACTAAGGGATCTGAGCTTTGCTCCTTTCTTGACTTTTAACTTTCATGTTGCATACAGGTAAAGAGACAAGCTATGGTATTGTTGGATTGGAGAAGCACCAATCAAGTATTTTTTAATATGTATTCATAAGATGTGGGCATCGTGTTATTTACTGTTCATCTTTAATGGCCTTTGAGGAGATCCAGTTCAGCCACCTTCTTAAACCACTGCAATCCTTTATCACAGTGGTTTGGTATGAGTAAGAGGCAGTTAAAAGTGTTATGATCATAATGAAAATGAAGGATCAATATCTAACTTTCGATATTTGCCTTTAATACCTGAGACTTTCATGGATGTAAAATTATTTTAAAAAGGACACTACTGACAAGCTCAGGAAAACCACATGGAATACATGAAATTGGTTGCTTTAGAATTATCATTTTAACCAATAGACACTGAAACTCAACAAGGCATTAAGAAATTCGCATCTCTTGTTTTACTCGCACTTGCATGATAAATTCACAGAATGAGAGATGAAAGGTTGCCTACAACAACTTATCTTGGAATGAAACAGAGACACAGAGATAAGAATCCACTAAATAACTGTATATCAACTGCAGCCTTTGAGCAACAAAGCAGAGAAAAAGCAACATGGACTGGTAACAACAAGGATACTGAAAACTCCTCTTTCCATCACTCTCTCAATCTCAGAAACTAGCATTGGTGAAAAAGTAGCTTGGGGAAAAAAAGCTTCATTCACTGAGAAATCAAGGTTATTCGAAAGCTTTGCCAGTCTTGAGAAAGGAGGGCAATAGTTAAACAATTGCGACTCCTGTTTCATTTGTGTTACACAAGAACCCTATAAATGTTGAATTATAATTAACATTGCCTTCCTGTCTATATGGGTACTCTCCCCTTTTCTAAACTTATTATCTATGCCTGTGTGTGTTTGATGTCATATTTTTATTATTTTTTGGGAAACAGTAGGTTATAAAATCCCTCTTCCTTTCACTCAAGTAAACCTTGGAATAAGCTCTTTCATTATACTCTAGTTAACTAATTTTTAATTGAAATATTACAGCTGCATGCTAAAAAAAATTGCTGCCACCGACCAAGAAGGACTTAAAAAGAGGAGAACCAGTAACTCATCCTCACATGGTCATAACAAGAGTAATCACCTTGTTGTTGGTCTGAAATCATATTTAAGACACATTTCTTTCCTTAAATTAACTTTTATTTTAAGACAACACAGCAGTTTCATTGTCACCATTAATGATCATAGCCTTCTGTAAAGACATTGTTTAATTAATTGGAGTTGGTGGCATTTTAACACATATCTCCGGATCAATCCTCTGGATTATCGTCCAGAAACGTAACAAATCTGGACAGCAGGAAGCCTCACTGCCTTCATTTTTCTTCACATATCATCACAATTTTTGATGAAATTGTGGAATCAAATCTCAACCTTCATATGATAAATGGATTTTCATTATGTGAAGAAGGAAATAATTAATTCTGCTCAGAAAAACAGAAATTGCTGGAAATCTCAGCAAGTTGGGCAGCATCTGTGGAGAGGAATGAGGCCATCCAGCTATTTATTGATTACTTTTCCCCCCTCCCCACACTCAATCTTCTGCATAAATACCAACCTTTTCCTAGCTACCTCCAATTCTGAAGAAGGGTCACTACACCTGAAACGTTAACTCTGATTTCTCTCCACAGATGCTGCCAGACCTGCGGAGAATTCCCTGCAGTTTTTGTTTCTGATTTCCAGTATCTATCATTCTTTTGGTTGTTAATTAATTCTGCTGGTTGATCAATTGGTGACTAGTGGGCAGCAATTTTAGATTGACCTATCAGCATCCTTGGTGTAGACATATTTCAAGATGTCTTATAAAAAAAAGTGGATAAATAATTGAAAAAAGGGACAAATTTTAAAAAAGGATATGGGAAATGAGTAATAATTGGGACTGAGCAACAGCAGCTTCAGATGTTCAGTGATTTTTTTTCTGAAGAAGGGTCTAGGCCCGAAACGTCAGCTTTCCTGCTCCTCTGAAGCTGCTTGGCCTGCTGTGTTCATCCAGCTCTACACCTTGTTATCCCAGATGTTCAGTGCCTTTGTTTAGATAGAAAGGATTTCACTCTTTATCTGGTCAATTTTCTATCCAGTCCATGGATGTGTAATGATAACCCTGGCCGCCCAAAATGGAACATATTACAAGATATTACATTCCCCAGCATGGAAGTGGAAAACTATTATCTTCCGTCATTTTAAATTAAAAACTTAAATTAAATAAAAAATAAATTGGAAGAAATACAAGAAGAGGCTAAAACAGTAACCATACTGAAAACCTAAAAGGGATTTGGCATCGGAAATCCCTTTAAGTCTTCCAGCTGACTGATAAACCATCACTTAATATCTGAGGAAATCATCTGCAGTGTGAGAATCTCTGTCCTACCAAAACTTGCATAATTAAAGCCTGGTTATTGATTTGCTAGACACACTGATAAAAATTGTGCAGAGTAGAATTGGAGGCAGTCCCAAGATGTAGAAGTCCTTGACTTCATGCTGGGCAACTTGCCACACTGAAATCTGTGCTTTCTGAAACATCTTTGGAAAAGATCTGTAACTTTTCAGTTACAGATCAACTTACAGTTGAGATTACAGTTCAATAAAACATGTTCTTGAGAGACGAATATTTGATCCTGCCACCACCATATAACAGGCATTTCCTCAAGCTGGTCCATGAGCTAAGAATTTGCATATGATTATATGTAAGCACCCTTTTTAATTTGAATGGTTCAAGGTAATTTACAGCAGGTATTAATAAAGCTTTAGTTTAAATATGTTAACAGTTATCTTATTACAAGGTAATACAAGATTTCTCAAGAATAAACAGAAAAAATTATTAACTAAAATTTTATAGATAATCAGATTAAAACAAATACAGACAGGAGAAAAGAATGTTTGCAAGGAGAAAATTCCAATAAGTATCTATGATGTACCATTGAGGCTTATTGTTTGAGTTCCTTCTTGATGAAATAGAAACATAAAATGGGAGCAGAAGTAGACCATTCAGCCCCTTGAGCCTGCTTCACCATTCATTGGGATCATGGCTGATCGTGAAACCAAATAGCCTGTTTCAGCTTTTCCCCGTATCCTTTGATCTCTTTAGCTCCAAATGCCAAAACCAACCCCTCTTACAATGTTTTAGTTCAACTGCTTTCAGTGATAAAAAAATTCCAAAGACTCACCATTCTCTGAGTGAAGGAATTTCTCCTCATTTTAGTCCTAAATGGTTCCCACGTCCTTAAGCTGTAGCCCCTGGTTGTGGACTCCTCCGCCAGTGCGAACATCTTTCCTGCATCTACCCTGCATCTTACCCTGAAGTGGTTAATCATTGAAGTCAGACCCAGCAGCTGCAAAGCCTTCAGTAGTTGAATAGTTAATATTTTCTTGTACAGGTAGACTCATCGGCACAGCAGATTTTAGGGAATGAAAGAGATTCCAAGCTTCTAGTACTGCAAATGAAATAGGAAAAATGCTAAGGTTGCACCACTGTTTAAACAAGGAGGAAGGCATAGATCGAGTAATTACAGGTCAGTCAACCCAATCTTGGTGATGGACAAGTTATTGAAAATCATTCTGAAAACAGTATTATTCATCATTTAGAAAGTCACAGATTAAGCAAAGACAGAGGTTTTTAAGCGAAGGTCATGACTGAATGAATTGACTTATTTTGAGGCTGTAACATTGAAAGCATTCGCTGTATATTAATTGCTTTAATTGTATGCAGGCAGTAGACATTAGCTAGGGATTCATTTGTGCCCTCATAAATAGGCACAGACTGAAACAGTAGTTGTTGGGTTAGGAGGTGCTTGCTTGGACTATATAACTCTGTAAATAAATGCTTATGAAAATGTGCAAAAGTTGATTCTAGTTTCATCTGTTACCCAACAACTTTCTGCTTCCTGAAGTATTATAGAAAGTTGATGAAGGTCTATGAGGGTAGTGTCAAATGGCAGACCGTCAGAAAGCAAAAAGCCCACAGGAGAAGTGTCAGGCAAGATCCAAAATGGGTTCAAAGGCAGGAAATAAAATGTAAACATTTACATGGGCTTTTGTGAATGGTGGCTGTTTCCAATCTGGTTCTGCAGGTTTAATCATTAGACCCCTTGCATTGTGTGGCATATATCAATGATGTATTTGTAAGGGGCATGATTCAGATGTTCGGAGATAATACTAAAATAACTGTGATAGGTGGTTCATTAAAAAGCTGTAGACCATGGAAAGATATCAATTAACAGGATAAGTAAGCAAATAGAAACTAATCCAGAGAAGTGTGCGACAACAATTTTGGGAAAGGAAATACAGCCAGGGAAAAGTCAACAAGTACAAAGGCATTGAGAAAATGTAATTGAACGAAAAGGACCTGAGGGTGTAAATTTCTAACTGTTGCAGGACTGGTAAATAAAGTGATTAAGAATGCCTTTGCAATTCTTCCTTCATTAAGTACAACATATTATAACAACAAGGAGATTGTGCTGGAAATGTATGAAACACTAGTTAGACCACATCCACATACTGTATTTGGTATAATGAAATTCATGTAAATGAGGAATATGCAATTGATGAGGTGGCTCTGAAATCAGTAACAGAGAAGACATTAGTCTAGAATGAGCTGCAACTCCTCACATACTGAAACAGATCATGCCTCTTTGCAACAAGACCTGGAAAACATCTAGACTTGGGCTTATAAATGGCAAGGAACTTTCTTAGAAACATAGTAAATAGGAACGGGAGAAGGCCATTTGTCCTTTGATCATGACTAATCGCCCAACTCAGTACCCCAGTCCCACTTTTTCCCCATATCCTTTAACCCCTTTAGCTCTAAGAACTTTACCTGAAGCTGGAAAGGAGGATGAACTGTGAGGAGGATGTAGAGATGCTTCAGTGTAATTTGGACAGCTTGACTGAGTATGCAAATGCATGACAGATGAAGTATAATGTGATTAAATGTGAAGTTAGAAAAAACAGGAAGGCAGATTATTATCTGAATAGCCATAGATTGGGAAAGGGGGAAGGTAGAAGGAGACCTGGCTGTTCTTGTACACCAGTCACTGAAAGTAAGCATGTAGGTGTAGCAAGCAATGAAGAAGGCTAAGGGTATGTGGGCCTTCACAGTGAGATGATTCAAGTACAAGAGCAGGTCTATGTATGAGTGCCAGTCAAGAGCCAGGCAATGGCCGTCTCCAACAAGAGAGAATCTTACCATTACCACTTGACATACAATGGCATTATCATTGTTTAATCCCCTACTACCAACATCCTGGGGTGAAATATTTACCAGAAACTGAACTGGGCCAGCTATATAAATACAGTGAATAACAAGATCAGATCAGGGACTCAGAATTCTGTGGCAAATAACTCAACTCCTGTCTCCCTTATGCCTGTTCACCATTTACAAAGCACAATTCAAGAATGTGATGGAGAACTCCCACCTAGACGGACAAGGATAGTAGATACATTGAAACACCACCATTTGCAGATTTCACTTTAAGACACACCATCCTGATTTGGAACTACATGGTCCTTACTTCATTGTTTCTGAGTCAAAATCCTAGAACTCCCTTTCTAACAGCACTGTAGGTGTCCTTAATATTCCAAAGACTGCAGTGGTTCAAGAAGTCTGTTCACCGCTGCCCTCTTCAGAGTAATTAGGGATGAGTGATAAACATTGGCCCATCCAGGGAAACACACATCCCAGGAATAAATAAATGAAATTCCTGAGATGTACATTGGCTTAAAGCACAGGATAAATCATTGCATACAGTTACAGTCACTGCATCAGATGAAAGATATGATGAAGAGTTCCTGGACTTGAAATGTTAACTCTGCCTTCTGCCCACGGATACTACCAGACCTGCTCAGTTTCTACACAATTTCTGATTTTGTTTTGGATCTCCAGCATCCACAGTTCTTTATTATATACAAAAAATCTAGAAATGAATTAGAAATAGTGCATGGAAGATTTTGGAGAATGTTATCTGATCTGAAGAGTTTTAGTTATGAGAAAAGGTTGAATAGACTGCGTTGTTTTTATTGGAACAGAGCTAACTGAGTGGTCAATAATAAATTTCAAATAATTGGTACAAGGATAAAAAGGAAGTGAGAATATTTTTCACATAAATAATGTTGGACATACAGAAGTCACAGGTTGAAAGAGTAAAGAAATGAAGAAACATCAACAGAATTCAGGAGTATTTATTTTAAATGTCATCACCAATTGGTTTACGGATTAAGAGGTGGAAAACAAAATTAGACTGGATCGCTCCTCTTTGGCTGGCATGGACAAAATGGGACAAATGGCCACATCCAGTACAATAAATTTCTGTAAATATATGATCAGTGGATAGCTCCATATTTAATGAGTAGAAATCATTCTTGACAATGTAGGCAGTTAGTTGATGGTAAGAGAATGAAATAGCCACATGCCTTTGGTCATCTCCATTAATTAAGAAAAGCAAGGATATGGTAGAATTGAGCAGGCTTGTCATTCTGCAGTTGCTGATCAGTAGAAAATGTGAGAAGGGTGTTGGATTTTCTTTGTAAAGTGTAAGCTCCATGTTAGGTTTATCCACAGACAGCAATTTGGCTGAAACTGCAGATGTTCTCTGCACTATCCAGAGACAGGGCTGTAGTAACTTTCATGCTCACTGACAATACTGTCACTGTGCCTGAGAATGAAAGATTTCCTGAAGTAATTAGCACAGCTCCGTAACTGCAAAAGGTTCATTCTCACTCTTCAGTAGTTGTGATGTAACTGTGTCCTTGATATTAAGGGCTAATAGTGGTTAAATGGACAGTAAAGAAGGAGTACATGGGTTTGAGGGTGGCCAAGGGGTCATTCCAGGGAAGATGGCAAAGTGTCAGAAAGTCACCTTCATGTCTGTAACTTCTGCATTTAGCCAAGAGGGAGATGGGTGTTAATCGCACAATTACACTAATGTTTCAAAACATTTTTACTTTAACATCGAATCCAAGGGTTTCCGAGACTTCCTAACTTGCCAGTGAAAGCAAGACAAGAACACAGCAGCAATTGAGGAGGCTGAATCAATTGCACAGAAACATTACAATAATTACTCAGTACTCACAGCTGTTTTCTTATCTGCATGTGGGAAAGTGCCGTGGGGAGTTCACTTTCCGCACTTCGGAGACTTTCTGACTCACAGCAAGGATAGGTCGTACTTTGGCTGCCTAAGCTTGAACCTTGGACAGAGACCAATATACAGTGCCAACTCCAGCAGCAGCCTGCTTTGGAGATACTTGTGGCTAAACAGCAGAAAGGGGAGCAGCAGAGAGAAGAGTGGCGCAGGTTTGTAGCTTGTAGGAGGCACCACATGCAACATAGGGAATTTATCATGGGGCTAGGCTTTTTTCCAAGACTGAGCAGCTGCACTCAAACAGGCTCAGTTGTAACATCAGTGTGTGGCAAACAGCTGAAGACTATTAGAAGATTACCTGCGGTGGACTGGACCTGAAGATCAGATTTTATCTGTTGCTGTCAATGTCAGTATCACCCTCAAACTGTTGGCCTCATGATCCATCAGAACACTGCTGGAGACATATATGGGATCAAATAATGGGTGGCATCAAAATGCATAGGATATGTGACCGATTGCTTCTTTGCCAGGATTAATAATTATGTCAACTTCATCTGAGCTTATGCCATTCAAAATGTGCGGGACTCAGGATTAAACCTCTGGCAGCTTCCAAAAAGGTCTAGACTGTTATTGACTGCACTTACTTGACAATCAGAGAACTCCCATGAAAAACCATGCAATTTCCTGAACCAAAAGGACTTTCACTCCATCAATGTGCAGCTGGTGTGTAGCCACAGTAAAATATTTCTCCAGGTATGCATAAGGTTTCCAGGGATCTCTGTCAGGATGTTTTTGTCCTGCGGCAAACTCCAGACCTGCTGATATCCTTAAGGAGTGGCTGCTAGGTATTCTCATTTCAAACTTTGGCTGATGAGACCTGCCAAAAACCTCAGCAATAACATCCAACAGATGGTCAGAAGCATGATCGATCAAGCCCATCAGTGTGCTGAAAGTGAATGTGATGGATCATGAAACACCCTTCATGATTGACCCACAAAAGTGTATTGCACATTATTGAGGTTAACTGTTTAAAAGTTGCTGAGAGACACTTCAAGGTGGAGGTACTTTTTGTCTCTTACCTGCAACTGCAGGCTGCAGCTTCACCCACATTGGAGTGTCCCCAGTTAACCCTCAGCTTGGAGAGTCTGACTGCCATCTTTAATTGGCTACCAACTGTCAATTCAGGAATAGTTCCTATTCAGGACTACTCTGAACATTGTGCAGAGTCAGGACTTTCATTTGACTCCAGCATGGGGCCTCGATTCAAAATGCAATATCATGTCAATGGTTAAGTAATTATTTTAGATTGACAACCCATTTTTACTCAAACTTCAATCAAAGAAAATAGTCTTCTCTTGTCATTAGAGAGAGCCATTCATTTTGAGTGTTCATGAGTTCATGCTGTCAATTGTGGAAGCAACCTTATTTTAGTATAATCTGTTTCTAATTGATTAATCAAATATTCAATTTAAACCAATGACAATTTATGCACAAAGTACTTGTGTCAAACCAAGCCTTTTCACATGCTCAGTTTCGTCTTTTTTTGTTAAAGTGTGATGGTGGGCATGTTAGGTGGCAGGCAACTAATGTGCCATCATTACCACTGAGAGAACTCAATCAGTTTCATACCATCGAGAGCACAGTTAGCATGGATGGGTTTCTTGGCCTATAGCAGACCTCAACATGGCATCCTATGTCACCAGAGGCTGATGGATATTCAAAGGCTGGCAGCTCTGGAACTAAAAACTGCCAGTTGATGGCCTACTCCTCTGAGAGATCAAGTTCATTCACGTTCATTTAAGGGACATGGATTTTGCTGGCTGAGTCAGTATTTATTGCTCATCCCTAGTTGCCCTTGAGAAGGCGGTGGTAGCTGTTCTTGAACTGCTGCAGCCTGTGTCGTGTAGGTACACCTACAATGCTGTTAGGGACGGAATTGACTCTGTGATAGTGATGGAACAGTGATATGCTTTCAATTCTGGATAGTAAGTGGCTTGATGGGGAAAGTGCAAATAATAGAGGGAGTGAATGTTTGTGGATATGGAGCTTTGTCTGAGATGGTGTCAAGATTTTTTTATCTTCTTGTAATGGGATGGATTTGTAGGCAGAGGAGAGTCAATTGGGTCAAAGCAAAGGATGGTGGGATGGCTTTTAGAGGCTATCCCATTGTTCCTGACCTAGACCACCAATTGTCTCCAGTTTGGGGCAGTCGGAGACCCTCTACAAGCCAGCAATCTAGCACTCTGCTTTCCCAGTCAGGAATCAAGCCATGTGAAACAAGCACCTATAGCCATCAGAGTCTTTCTTTCAATATTCAGGTTGGATCCTGATGATCTCGCCAGGGGTCTACTGCCATTTAGCTATTGACATGAATGGACAAGTGGATCTGTCTTTTCACTCCACAGTGAAGAGGACCATGGATCAATGTCTGCGCAAATAGTGGCAAGAACAACTCAGCTTTACTGTTAGGGGAATATCAATCCCAATATTTCTGAGTAAAAGGCAAAATTTATTTAATAATTCAAAGTTATGAGGTTTTTTTAACTAATTATCTGCATGTAAGAATACAAACTTCCTTGATGGTGAGGTTTTAGGATCTATTTTGTTAGTACACTTTTTCTTTGTGACTTTTAAAACATTAGTTCTTGGTTTGGGTATCACTGACAAAGGTAGCATTTATTTCCCATCCCTAAGTACCTTTGAGCAGGCAGTAGTGAGCTATCTTCTTGAATATCCCCAGTGTTTTTTTCTTTGGAGCAGTCCCACTTCAGAGAACAGTCAAGGCATATACACATTGTTGTGCATTTTGAGTCAAATGCCGCCTAGACTGGGTAAGAATGACAGATTTCTTTGTCTGATGGGCATTTTGTGAAAGAGATGGCTTTGTTAATGACAATCCAGGAGGTTAATGATCATTAGTAATGAAGCTAACATTTTATTCTAGATTTATTAATCTATTAATATTTATAAATATTAAATTATCCCACTGCATTGTGACATTTGAAGACATGAGCTGAATTTTACCAGAAATTGACCAAGTGTCAATTTCAGGAATTCTCACAAAAGGTTTCGTTCTGTGTGCTCAAGCAAGTTAGCTCACACAATTCTCCACTTCTCACCTTATTATGTATGCATCAGATCTGTATTGCAACACTCTTGTGCTGACTTAAGCTTGACAGCTTTGGATGCACTCAACACTGCTGGGAATTTCTGGGACAGTAGGCACCGCAGATGCTGGAGAATCTGAGATAACAAGGTGTAGAGCTGGATGAACGCAGCAGGCCAAGTGGCATCAGAGGAGCAGGAAGGCTGACGTTTCGGGCCTAGACCCTTCATCAGAAAAATTTTCAGACAAAGGAGTGGATAACAATCTGGCTGGGAGGGTGAATAGCTGTTAACGGGGACTCCCATTCAGAGTTGTAGTATAAGAAGAACTACCCTGGAGATGGCAGACAGAGGCAACTTGGCTCCCCAATTTGCTGACAAGGAAACTGGATGCCCTGGTGGATAGGGTAGTGGAGTGGAGGGCCTTCCTCCTTCCTTGGGACCAAAGTGGAGACCCACCCCAAATGCAGTAACCCTGCAAGCCCTCTGTGCTTCTCGGTCACTCGTCAGAGATATCTCACCACCTTTACCCCACATGCAGCAGGAATAACAGCTGTGCTACCCACTATAATCTCACTCAACCCCTCCCTTTGTCTCATTTCAGGGTAAACAACCCACAATAGGACAGGTGGTGATGTGCCCAATATTTATCTCCTTACCGCCCACGATAAGAGAGTCCTTGCCTTAATTGGAGAGGACCACCGTCACTGATCTGGTAATGCTGAGACCTCCATTCGCAGCAACTAAGTAAAATTATTGTCAAGGGATCCTCTCCTGTTACTAACACAATGAATGTCTTAGGGATGGGCCATAAATGTTGGCCTGGCCAATGACACCTTCAGCCCATGAATGAATTTTTTAAAAAGATCTACACCATCACTCCAGTCATTGGTGCTTAGCATGTACAGCCAAGCTTGTTAATTCATTGGAAGCAGTTCAGAAATGATTCACTGAACTATGAGCGATTGCCTTATAATGATACTGGATATCGCTGCAGGATTTCCTGAGGGTAGTATCCTTGGCCCAAACATCTTCAGCTGCTTTATCAATGACCTTCTGTCTGTCATAAGGTCAGATGTGTAGACATTTGTACCATAACTGACTCTTCAGATACTTAAGCAGTCCATGCCCAAATGCAATAAGATCTGGACAATATCCAGGCTTGGGCTGACAAGTGGCAAGTAACATTCACATCATACAGATGCCAAGCAATGACCATTTGCAATGAGAGACAAGACAATCTAACCATCATTAGACATTCAATAGTTTCACAATTACTGAATGCCCCACTATCAATATCCTGGTGTAACCATTGAGCAGAAACTCAACATGAGTAGCCATATAAACACAATGGCTACAAGAGCAGAACACAGGCTAGGAACCCTGCAGCGAGTAATTCACTTTATGACTTCCCAAAGCCTGTCATCCATCTACAAGGCACAAGTCAGGAGTGTGTCAGAATACGCTTCACTTGCCTGGACAAGTGAAGCTCCAACAACACTCAAAAAGCTTGACACCAATCAGCCTACTTGATTGGCACCAAATCCACAGCCACTCCCTCCACCACTGACGCTCAGTCACAACAGTATCTACAAGATGAACTGCAGGAATTCTCCAAGGCTCCTTAGACAGCACCTTCCAAATACATGAACATTACTATCTAGAAGGACAAGGACAGCACATACATGAGAGCACCTGCAAGTTTCCCTCCAAGCCGCTCAGCACCATGACTTTGAAATTAATTGTTATTCCTTCAATGTCACTGGACCAAAGTTCTGGAATTCCTTCCCTAATGGCTATGGGGGTTTTCCTACACCAAACGGACTGCAGCAGTTTACTTGGGCAGCTGACTGTCACATTCTCAAGGGCAACTAGAGTTGCCAATAAATGCTAGCCTATCCAGCAACACCGAAATCCCATTAGTGGATAAATTTTAAAAAAGTTAGCACTTCACAAAGCAAGTTTCAGGATCAGCCTTGCAATCTCGGTGAACTTCTCACCTTACCTTCATGATCCTTCTGCCTTGCACACCATGTCAACCCCATCAGTTTAGATCTGCCTTCAATCCCCTTAATTGACTTCTAAGCATCCTTTCACAGCACTGGCTCCCGGTAAAAGTTCTCCACCCCCTTGCATTTCAGTGAACAGAACCCTGGTCTAACCGTTTACACCCCGCTGACAGACTTGGAGAAAACAACACTGACCGGTGAGTGACCAGACCCCTGACTGCTCTCTGTGCAGTCCCCTTGTTAATCCTTGGGCTGATTGCACTGGACCTACAGGACTGATTGTGGGCCACCCTCCCAACTATAGCAACTTGGACCACATAAGTCTGAGTAGCCCAAATCCTGAAGGACCGTGTCCAAGCCCCTGGAGTGATATTGTGCAATGCCCTTGACTTACTAAGCTGGTACCTATTGATAGAAGACAGTGTCCCTTGATTTGACTAAGGATTACAGTCATTAGACTTTCAGACATGGCCATTTTGTTGAAGCACATACAGTGTGTTTGCTGGCACATACTGCCTTGTCCTAGCACCATATCCTACCGTAACATGTTCACCCCTTTGACTGATCACTGCTGTCAGCCATGACAAGTTGCCTAGCTTTGTGCCGGCACCAAACAGCAAAACAAGAGAGAAATATTCTGAGCCTACAAGTACTGAATGAGGTGGAAATACACAAAATGCAAAGCAGAGATGCTGTGAACATCCAGGTCGGTGTAAATGAGTTATACCACAAGAATAAGTAAGGAGGCTTGAGCTGCACCCTGCTCCAATGCATGAGATGGATGCCAGTCCACACACTGCAACACAACCTGGAAGGAATTACAATGAAATGCTCTAACATGCAGTATTGAAGTGAAGAACTGTATTCTAAATGGTTTGAAGATGTACCTTGATGATTGATGAGGCTGGTGCTTGTTTGATGCCAACCTCCATGTATGAAGGATGAGGACAGTCACTGCCCACGGACTGTGCCCTGAGATGTTGGGGACTGCTTGACAAGATGGATGTCTGGATGAGCAATCAGCAAACTGGAGCTGCCAAGTACCAGCTCTGACTTTATTGTCAGGAATTGTCACTGTCTAGTTTCCCTCCATTACTTAAGATAATAGCTGACTGCATATAAATACGATGATAATAGATAATAATAAGGTGTAAATGCATGCACATAGGCCTCTTGCCACTCATTAGCAAGATTCTAATATCGCCTTTCAAGCGATGGGTGGAAAATCAGATCCCATGTTGAGAATCTCATTTTATCAATCCTGCAATATTTTCCGATTGAGTCATCATTGACTACATCATTCAGGGGCTGTGAAAATTCAGACCCACGTCTCTGAGGTATTTATCCAGGTATCTGGATTACTAGTCCAGTAAGACTTCTTCAAGCTACAATACATGAAGATGAATGCTGGAAATAATGCATTTAATGGGGCATTTCAGTCCTGATGTGGACTGCAGCGCATGCTAGGATGTTTTCAAGTTATTTCACATTACTACATGGTGCAAAATAACAGTGACAAGAAAATTACTTATAACTGATATTTAAGTTATAGGTATAAATATGTTTCTAATATAAAATTTGTGAAGCTGTATATAGTCCAATTAGTTGCAATGCAGCATCAAGAATTTTTTTTTTGTATCATTATCTATTCGCGATGACAGCTAGCTCAACTCTTGTGACCGTTCTCAGCCTGGTTGTGCCATTCTGCTGCATGCAGCTTTGCTGACTGCAGACACACTACCTAGCACACTGAGTTTGTGCGTCAGCATTCTATGTTAGAAATGAATGAAAAATCAATCTGTGTGCCTGCAGTGCTACCACTGTCCACTCTAACCCAGTTTCTACATTGTCTTCTATGTTGCTTCTTCAAGTGATGCCTGTGTTTGAAATGGTGAGTTGATTTGCGTTTTATTTTCATGCTTCTGTTCTATTTGAAAGATAGAGGTATAATTCTGCAAAGGGATTTCTGCAGTTCTGAGCACAATCCTGATTGCAGTGCTGAGTTGGTTTCTGATACTTTCAAAATGTGTTTATTCTCCTAATCCTAGTTGTTTTATAGCAAAATTAAACAAAGGAACAAATGGAATTTCAAATATTATATGACTATCCTAAACCAATGCTCAAAACAGTAAAGCATTTTACTTCTCTCTACAGCCTGAATGGCTTTCTTAGATATAGTACAAACTGTATTTAAGGCTGTACTTATATTTTTCATGGTCCCTGTAATAAATGGGTCAATGTTGCTAGAAAATGCTCATGTTACCAGAACTGGATTTTAATGCAATAAGAGTTCACATTCCAGTCTTAATATCTGTATGTATCCATTTAAATTCCACTGTGAATTAACGTAATTATAACTCTGTGTATTTGACTGCAGTGTGCTCAAGACAATTTGCAGCTGCTGAAATCTCTGTTCATTTATTCATTTACCCAAACTCCTTTAGTTTCTCCCACAGTGAAGTGAATTTCTGCAGCAACAATGATGACTTCTTTGCTGTTATTTGCTCTGCTGTCTGTCTGCTGGGCTGATTCTCAGTTTAACCTGAACTCTACAGAGTCAAAATACTTCAGGACAGTCTACATTGCAGGTAAGATACATAACCGGGATAAGCTAAGGAATGTATTTCTAGCGTTAAGTAGTGTGTATGAGTTGTTACATTATGGTAGCCCATTAATCTAGTATTAATGGATTCATATATAATTCTATATGCATTAATACATACTGCTTAAAAGGTTAAAAGGAAAAGGCATAAGTTTAATTTATTATGCATATGTTTAAACAGTATTTTTATATTCATTTGTCTTTCTATAGCTTCAGGACTATGGACCAAGTACTAGAAAGTGGGGTTAGAGTCATCAGATCTTTGAGTGAGCTCAATGGGCTGAATGGCCTCCTTCTGTGCTATAAAAATCTATGATTCTATGTTGACAATTAATGTATTCTAAAGTGTGTATTAAGTACAATTTCATTAAGTTATTGAAACAGTTGATCATTACTCTTTTCATATTTGTACTCTGTAATTATTCTCACTCATGCCTGATAATTATTCGACTCATAACGAACAGCAGGTACCAAACAGAGCTCTCCCATCCCATTTTTCACTGACATATTCCCTGGCAAATCAATATAGCACTTCCCTTCTCCACAGCAGTTTCTGGTGGTTGCTTATTCTCTTACCAGCTGTTGTTTGTTTGCCTTCTGTGAGAGTCTCCTGAATAATGGAACCCGTGGCCTTGAAATTACACACCTCTTAGAGTCAAAGAATGTACAGGGTTTTCAGTAGAAGGTTACACCAAATCATCCTGTGTATACCACTGCATCACATCTCTCAGAAGCATCTGAAAGTGTTTCATATCGAAAATGACTTGCTCTGAAATTCAGTAACTGTTGTCTATTAGGCAAAAGGTAACTCATTTACACAAATCCTTTCATGCAAAATAAAATGATAATCAGGTTGCAAATGGTATTGGTTGAAAGATTAATAGTGGCATGTATTATAAGAATCACTTGTTTCACTTTGAATGATGTTCGCCAATCATTGAAATTTACCTGAACCAATGGAATAGATAAGCAGAGGCATGGCTCCACAAAGGATGGTGCGTCAGGTACAAAACACTACCTTAAATTCACCTTTTGTGTGTTCAGGATTTGTCTGCCAGTTTTGAAATATAACCTGAATCTTAATTATGAAACCAAATACTAAGATACATCATCTTTGCAAAATGAACTCAAAGCTGAAAACAATCAATTTCTTGTTCTTAAGAAACTGCAAACATTGCATTGAATCCCATTGATAAACAAACACAGCAACCTTGTAAGAAATGTTATTAATGAATCTAAGAAAAGTGGTCTTCAGAATCAAATGACAGGCTTGAGAAAACATTAGCGGCTACTGTACAATAAATAGCAAGCACTGTTTTTCTCTTGCTTTTTTGCCCTCGATTTACTCAGTTTTCACAACCTTGGTCATATCACCAGCAGAAATTCCCTTTCCTATCACCCCTATTGAATTAAATTTTCTTTCCTTGTACCACATACAGTTCTCTGGCAGAAAGCTCATGAGGCATAGGTCCAGCATTTATAGGGAGCCAAGAAAAGAGAGGCGCAATTAGCTGCAGATTAATAAAATCAGAAATTAAAACAGAACATGCTGAACGTACTCAGCAGATCAGGAATCATCCGTAGAGACTAAAACAGGGTGAACGTATTAGACCCAATGTAGGTGATGAGAATCTCTCTTGCTGGATGGAGATCTGGTGGCACATTCATGTTGCTTCATTTTGGAGAAGCTCGCTATGTATAGTGCCACTCATGCATGTCACTGGACAGCAGCAAGCTTTCTCTGGGATAAAGGACCCTGGGCGGGAGTCCTCACTGATGAAAAACTTTCTGTTGCTAGTATGACATCCATCTGAGGCCAAGGATCATGGCTGTATCCTAAGCCACAGGTATGTTCTGCTGAGAGGGGAGTCACCAGTTGGGTGGTCGCCAGGTGGAGCAGAAAGTTTGGCAGCAACAGCAAGGGGTGGTTCACAGTTGCCCCACTCCTGAGTCCCCTAATCAGGCACTGAGTGCATTTAAATGAGGCAGCCCTCACCAGATCCAGCAGATAATCTCACAGAATTTGCTTGTCATGATCCCTGCATCTATCACTGGATTAATACCAGTGGAGACAGGATGAAGTGATTAATCTTGTACCTATGAATCGGCCACTTAAGAGTCTCAATTAGGGACAGGACAGAAATACCATATACAGGCCTTCCTACTGTAACTAATGTCATGGGCTGCCAGAGATAGTTGTGGAAGCGAGTACAATTTTGTCACTTAAGAAACATTTGGACAGGTACATGGATGGGATGAGTATGGAGGAATATTGACAAAACACAGGCAAATGGGACTAGTTTAATTGTGAAAACTGGGCAGGGTATGGACAAATTTGGCTGAAGGGTCTGGTTCCATGTTGTAGACCTCTATGACTCTAATTTAGTTGAAGACAAGTTCCTATCCTACTGTTCAATTAAATGCCCTCACCACAAGAGCGTACTCTACCAGAGGAAGGGCAAGAAATTCCCTTCAACATCTCAGGCCTGCAGCCATCTATCAAAACTGAAACATTAACCATGTTTTTCTCTGTATGGATGTAACCTGACTTGCTTTTGCATTATCTGCTTTTATTTCAGATCTGCAGCAAGTACAGTAGTTTGCTTTTACATTAATAATATCAGACAAGGTAAAAAATAATCACCTGAACTGGTGGCATGGTGGCTCAGTGGTTAGCACTACTGTCTCACGGTGCCAGGGACGCAGGTTTGATTCTGGCCTCGGGCAGTTTGCACATTCTCCCCGTGCCTGCATGAGTTTCCTCCGGACGTTCCAGTTTCTTCCCACAGCCCAAAGATGTGCAGGTTACATGGATTGGCCATGTTAAATTGCCCATAGTGTCCAGGGATGTGCAAGCTAGGTGGATTAGCCATTAGGAAAGATAAGATTACAAGGATTACAAGAGGTGACCAAAGATGTGGATGAAGGTAGAGCAGTGGATGTGGTATACATGGATTTAAGTAAGGCATTTGATAAGGTTCCCCATGGAATGCTCATGCAGGAAGTAAGGAGGCATGGGATAGGGGGAAATGTGACAGATTGGATTCAAAATTGGCTGACCTTTAGGAGACAAAGGGTGGTAGTGGATGGAAAATATTCAACATGGTGCTCAGTTACGAGTGGTTTACCACAAGGATCTGTTCTGGGTCCTCTTCTATTTGTGATTTTTGTAAATGATTTGGATGTAGGAGTGGAAGGGTGGATAAGTAAGTTCGCAGGCAATATGAAGGTGGGTCGAGTTGTGAATAGTGCGGAGGACTGTTCTAGGTTACAAAAGGACATTGATAGGATGCAGAGCTGGGCTGAGAAGTGGCAGATGGAGTTTAACGCTGAAAAGTGTGAGGTGATTCATTTTGGAAGGACAAACTTGAAAGCAGAATACAGGGTTAACGGAAAGATTCTTGGCAGTGTGGAGGAGCAAAGGGATCTTGGGGTCCATGTCCACAATTCCCTGAAAGCTGCCACCCAGGTGGATAGAGTTGTTAAGAAGGCGTATGGTGTGTTAGTTTTCGTTAATAGAGGGGTTGAGTTCAAGAGCCGAGAAATTATGCTCCAGCTATACAAAAGATTGATTCGGCCACATCTGGAGTATTGTGTCCAGTTCTGGTCGCCTCATTACAGAAAAGATGTGGAAGTGTTGGAAAAGGTGCAGAGGAGATTTACCAGGATGGTGCCTGGAATGGAGGGAAGGTCTTACGAGGAAAGGTTGAGAGAGCCAGGTCTTTTCTCTTTAGAACGATGAAGTATGAGAGATGACTTGATAGAGGTGTACAAAATGATCAGAGGTATAGATAGAGTGAACAGCCAGAGACGTTTTCCTAGGGTGGAGGTAGCTATTGCGAGGGAGCATAGTTTTAAAGTGAGTGGAGGTACATATAGGAGAGACATCAGAGGTAGGTTCTTTACTCAGAGAGTGGTAGGGGCATGGAATGCATTGCCAGCGAGGGTAGTAGAGTCGGCCTCATTAGGGGCATTTAAGCGGCTATTAGATAGGCATATGGATAATAGTATAAGGTAGGGGGCGGAGGTTAGATAGACCTTAGGGTTATGGTAAAAGTTCGGCATAACATCGTGGGCCGAAGACCCTGTACTGTGCTGTACTGTTCTATGTTCTATGTTCTAAAGATAGGGTAGGGTGTTGATCTGGATAGGATGGGATCAGAGGGTCAGTGTGGACTCAATGGGCTGAATGATGTACTGCCACCCTGTAGGGATTCTATGAACTTGCAGTATGTTAAGAATTAAGCTATATTAGCATTCTTGGTACCTAAAAACTTGCAGCTAACTACAGCAACAGTGACCAGCCATTTCTAACTGTTGAAAGGAGGCTTGCAATCACATTCTAAGATCTAAATAACCCAACCAATACAGCTGACATTACTATTGTCCTTCCCTTTCATGCTATTGGCAGTTTAAGTCCACCAAGGGCAACATCTACAAGATTTGACTGTTTGTTGTTAATAATGTATTGAAAGTAAGTACTAACTGCCACCAACTAGGTCAAGTCCTCCTGCGAAAAACAATAGAGAGAAAAGAAAGCAGCTTATTATATATACATGGCCTTTCAACATTGCAAGGAGTTATTAATTCCACTTGTGCACCATTGCAAGCCACCGAATGCAGCTCCGTAAGGATGCAATCATAAGGATCACACCCCAGTCGGCAACCAAATGGATTGCAGCCAGCAGCACAAATGTCAGTTTACGATTCACTGACAGCTCACATAACATTTTTATTTTGTGATTATTCTGTTTAATAGTAGTGAAGGGTGACTTTGGTGGAACAAGATTTGCATGACATGATGGAGCTCAAATCCCCACTGAGATGACTGTTGTAATGATCAAGAGAAGATAATTAAGGACACATCTGTGTGAAAACTATAATAAGGCAAATACATGAACAAGGATCAAGAGTAGGCCATTCAGCCCTTTGAGTCTGTTCTGTCATTCAATAAGATCATGGCTGATCTGATCTTAATCTCAGCTCGACATTCCCAATAGTCTTTCATTCCCTTGGGAACCAGCAATCTATCTACCTCTGCCTTAAAATTATTGGGATATCCTCAAGTAAAACTTTTGCCAATTGACTCTGTCTTGGGGCACTTTACAATATGTTGCTTAACATATGTAAAAATTTGCCATATGCTACAAAACGTTGTCAGATATAGAAAAGAGAGCCATTCCATTTATGAGACACAGGGCAGGACATTTATGAAGAGGCTAAATAAAAGAAGCAAAAGTAAGTGCTTGCAAGCCTTCAGCATGTTTGCTTGGACACATGACGTGTGCATTACAACATCATTCAAAAGCAATAAGATATAGCTGTCATTAAAAGTTACATGCCATACTCAAGACTATTGGTTTGCAGATCTTACAACAAAAACAGTGCAATGATGGAATATGATCCTCAAACTACAGGTAAAAAAGCCTTAAAAACACATGTATTACAATGGAATACAGCTTCACAAGGACAATTAGGGATGGGTGATTATTGCTAACCTTGCCAGTAAAGCCTTAATCCTGTAAATAACTAAATAAAAAAAACTTTCCCCATTAAAATGTTATAAGATCTCCTAAAATATCCTTGGATTTGAAATTCTCAGAATTTTATGCAATGTCCTTAGTATGATGCATAACGTTACAAAATAATGTTCAGTCTCATTATTCCTCCTGATGACTGCAAGTTTTCTTTCTGAATTCAAAATATCACCTTCATTCCTTTCTGCAAGATAGTATCCAAAAAATGTTACTATGCACCAACTGATGCTCAGTACAGAGCCCTGTTTATGAATGCATACAAAAGAGTAGGCATGGTGACAATGCAGCAATAAACTGTAACTTGAATTAAATATTAAGTTATGTATATACTGAAGGTACACATCATGGCACCCAGCAATGGCGCATGAGCCACCTCGTGCACGGCTCCTAATTGCTTACATTACACTGGAAGGGACAGATGTTGTTCCTGGCTTTGAGTTCTGCTGCAGTGTTTCTCCAGATTGATACTAATGGGAATGATTCATCTTCTGCAGATGGTTCCCCACTGGCTGGTCTGTAATTACTCAGTGATCTGACACTCGCCCAACTCTGGCACAAATGAAAGTAGGAGACAAAGTGAACAGAGTATGGGTGTGGCTGCATTGTGGAACATATTGTCTGCAGCAATTTAAAAATAAGTTATGTAGAACAAAGAAGCAGGGTGATTTTGTTTCAGTTGAGCTTCGCAAAGATATTTTGCCTTGATATTCACAATTTTTAGTCATAATTCCGGCAAAAATCCCACAGAAATAGCATAAGTGACTGCAAATGACTGTTACTATGGAAAACCAATAGAAATGCTGTTGAATATTAGTATTTTTATGCTGCAAGAGGTTCAAGTATATTAGGAGAAAGGCATCCATTTGTTGCATCCTCAGTTATACAAGAGATACCGCCAATTCAGTGACCAGTTTTTCCTTTTAAATCAAACCCTCCTATTGTTGACTGTTCTCCAAGTCTAATTTACTGTTGAAATAGTGGTGCTTGAGCTTATAGAAACTCTTTCATTACGTAATGTCATGACGCATGCAGCATATCTTATATACCTTATTTGTACTGTACAGTTTAATGTTGTTCATACACTGTAACCATAGTAGTTTATACATTGGCAGTGGTTTATTAAATCACAGGTCCTTAGTAATTGAGCAGTCAGCATTCACATTACTCACAAATGATGTTTTATATCCTCCTCATTACAGTAGGGCTTGCAGTATTCTGACAAAGAGGGCCGTGGAATGCCTTAAAGTGGTGCTTTGACGTAGGAACTTATTCTAAAGAAAGCACCCACCAGTTACACAAAGAAACAGTAAGACATTTTAAGTGCCACATGAATACTGAAGCCTTCTCCTCCTGGCCCCACATCACCCAAAAATTGCAATATTGCGTACAAGAGCATGTTGCAGAATATCTATGTCTGAAGGTGAAAGGACATCAGTTCTGTACCACTGTGCAGCTTATGAAATCTCACAATTTCTTTGTGCTTTGTGACCCACGGGTGCCACTTTTGAGGTCACCTGGGATTATTTCTGCTTCACAAAGATGACTATGTTCAATCTGCAATGATTAATAACATGGTCAAGATTACTTATGACCAGTATTTTCACCCCACATACTTGGACACTGCATGTATTTCACATGCATGATGCTAGAATTAGAAGGCTTCAGCCTGTACTCTGCAAGCGTCTGACTGATGCAGTTGCCCCTCAAAGGCCTCCCATCACTCAAATGTGGAGTCCACGTGTTGGGACAGAACAAAAACAGAGTCCACCCACCCTGGATGAAGTTACAGTGATTTCCTATTTGTACTGCACGCTTGGGAGTCAAGTGAATGTAGAATGCAACTGCATGGCAGGCTGAACTTGGTAGTCAAGGTTTTCACCCACTCCTCCTAAAAATCCTTCATGGTCCTTTCTAACTGGCACTTCTTATACTGCCCATCACTACTGATCTTCCTCCATATGTTCCAACGCACCATCTCTTTCTCAGTCCTGCATCTCTTTATTTACTTAGCTTATAACTTTTGAGGAGTTGCAAATGGTGCTGAACATTTTGCAGCTGTGAGCGAACATGCCCACTTCTGACTTTATGATGGAGAGAAGGTCATTGATGAAGCAGCAGAAGATGGTTAGGCCATGCCATTATTTGCCCTCCTACAGCAAAGTCCGGCCACAGTGGAGAAAGTTAATGAATGTTGATTGGAATCAATAGTAAGAATTGATTGTGTTCAATGATACACAGAGATCATGCATGTAGAGAAGCTGCTGAGTGGAAGAGCAAAGTGTATCTTAGGAAACCAATTAGTTAATGAAAGCAATGAATGAATGGACCATTGCCTACAGAATAAAGAGACCAATTTGTGTCAGAATCATACAACTACAAAAAGGAGCCATAGTCTCTATCGTATTAATTAAAAGTAAATAGTACAGTTTGAATACTATGTTGCTACCCACTTCTGATTTCAGCTGATATCCTTAAGTTAACTTTGTTGTGTCTGAATGGTCTGGAGTTTGGAAGTAAATTACATTTTGGTCATTCTCAATCAAGCTTAAGAAGTGGAGAAGGCAAAGCAAGCAGATGTTACTTGCTGTAGCTAATAAGACAATAGAAAGGAATAAGGGAGCCATGGCATCTCTCAAGGTTATTAATAGAATTGACTGAGTTCATGCAGCTAACAGAAAGAGATGTCACTCGCATAATTCCAGATATTAGTTCCTTCATTTGATTGTCACTAATTTATAGCTACCAAGATGTACTTATACTCTTATAAAAACTTGAAAGGTCTCCTTTATATTCCGTTTAGCAAACATAAGCAGTGTCCTAAATGACCCTGTCAGTACTGCAAGTTCAAAACTATTTTTCAGAATCCTCAATACATTTGAACTGAGTGACTGCCATGTAAAAACAAGAATCAACTGAGCAAAGAACAGAATGTCAGAAAGGACAAATGTTGGCATAGGTTGATATGCCTTTCAGAATGTTCCAAGGCTGATATCACAGTTATGTATGGTTGTTGAATTCTTTGCACTTTATTTCTCTGGAAAGGTTCAAGGCTCGAAGTCAAAGGAAGACAACAGACAGTGAAATCTTAGATATTGAGTAGGAGCCGCAGAAAGTGAAATAAAACCAGATGGACCACCCAACATTGTAACATAGGAGCAGGAGTATGCCATTCATCCCCTCGAACTTGTTCTGCCATTCTATATCATGGTGGATCATCTACACAGTGTTATATAGCCACACTATCCTCATGTCTCTTAATGCCATTGGTCACTAGAAATCTATCAGTCTCTCTTTTGAGATAACAAGGTGTAGAGCTGGATGAACACAGCAGGCCAAGCAGCATCAGAGGAGCAGAAAAGCTGACGTTTTGGTGAACCTACTTAATGACTGCGCTTCCACAGTCCTCTGGGGTAGGGAATGCCAAAGATCCCAATGCCAAGGGGGAAAGTAGGAATGATTACTCTTGACATTAAGGCAACATTTGGTCCATTGTTATGTCACGGAGTTCTCACATCATTGAAATCAATGAAATCAGGAGTAAAACCCTCACTGGTTGAAGTCCTACCTAGCACAAAGGAATATGTTTGCTGTTGAAGCTTAATCATCTCAGTCCCTGCAGGAATTCCTCAAGATAGTGTCCATGACCCAAGTATTTTCAGCTGCTTCATCAATGACCTTCCATCCATACAATGGTCAGGGATAGGGATGTTCATTTATGATTACACAATGCTTATCAGCCTCTGCAACATCTGAGCAACTGAAGCAAATCATGTCCTTGTACAGCAAGACCCAAACATTATCCAGATTTTTTTTTATTCGTTCATAGGATGAGGATGTTGCTAGCTAGGCGGCATTTATTGCCCATCCCTAATTGCCCAGACAGCAGTTATGAGTCAACCACATTGCTGTGGGTCTGGCGTCACGTGTAGGCCAGACCAAATAAAGATGGTAGTTTCCTTCCCTAAAGGGCATTAGCGAACCAGGTATTTTTCCAACAAGCGACAATGGATTCATGGTCATCATTAGACTCTTAGTTCCAGATATTTATTGAATTCAAATTCCACCATCTGCCATGGCGGGATTCGAACCCGGGTCCCCAGACATTATCTGGGTCACTGGATTAACAGTCCAGTGATAATACAATTAGACCATCACCTCCCCCTGAACTTGATTAGTGGTATGAACCTGTTTAGTGGTAAGTAACATTCATGTCATACAAGTGCTAGGCAACAGTTATCACTAACAGGAGAAAACCTACCAATCTCCACAACATTTAATGCCATTGCCACCACTGGATCTCTCACCATTCAACATCCTGGATGATTACTATTTACAAGAAACTGAACTGGACTAGCCAATATAAATACTATGGCTAGAAGAGTATATCAGAAGCTGGGAATTCTGCTGTGAGTAACTCCCTTCCTGACTCTGCAAAGCCTGCACATCATTTATAAGGTATGTGTCAGTGTAGAAACTCCCTACTTTCCTGGATCAGTGCAGCTCCAATAACACAGGAAGCTTTACACTATCCAGGACAAAGAAACTTGCTTGTTTGGAGCCTCGCTTCAGCACCCTAAACATCCACTTCCTCCTCCAAATATGCACAGTGGCTAACTGTTTTCTGTAATAAAGATGCACTGCAACTGCTTGTGAAACCTCCTTTGACCATGTCTTCCCAACTATTAGCGTGTAAAACTCAATGGCAGCATACAGTGCAAAACATTAATACCTACAAGTATCCTCCAACCACACATTACCCTGACTTGGAATTATCACTGTTTTTTCACTGCTGCTTGCTCAGAATTCCAAATTCCCTTCCTTAAAGCATTGTATGTGGGATAGGCTGCAGCAGTTCAAGAAGTTAGTTCAGCGTCAACTTCTCAAGAAAATGTCAGGATAGGCAATAAGTTCTAACCTTGCCAAAGAAGTTCATTTGAATGAAAGAATCAAGCACAAGCAGCTGAGACAATGTCCATAGCAAAGAGAAAGCTGTGATTGAAGCATAATCAGGACACCTTTTCTGAAGTGTAAAACACCACTTGTCAAAACATACTTTTATTGCAGTACCTGCATTAAATCTAAAATGTTTCTTTCTTAAACTCTTCCATTACTCATTTAATGCTCATTGACTGAAAATACAGGCTAAGTAATCATTAATGTGCAAAGTTTCAAACCCATTTTCATAAAGTTACCAGACAAATCTTGCCAAAAATAGATGAAAAATCACATAAAAGTTATGATAAATTTTGATTGTAGAAGCCCCCTGATGACTTTCCTGTTTTCCTAATGCTTATTCCATCAGTCTAAGTACCAATGAAAGGTGAGGGTTGTGAGACATTAATAGAGTTGAAATGACAAAGGGTCTGTTGATATGGAGATGCCCTTCAATGATGTGGAAAAGGGGTGGTGGCACAAACTGTCATTGATAAGCCAGCTCAGGACTCTCTTTCAGTTATATCTTTTATCCTTTTTATTCTTAGACTATTCAAAATGATGCTGCATTTTGGCAACTGTTGAAGCATTTCACTGTATTTTAATGTATTATTCACTGTAGAGTACAACTGAGAATAAATAAATCATTCATTCATTCTAATCTATCTATTACTGAAGCAAAGACATGACAGACTTATTATTTCCCCCTTGTTCATCCATAACCTGCTCTGCTCAGTTTCTACCATCAGTGGAGGAATCTGTTATTGTCCAATTAGGAGATGCTGTAGTAATCTTGGTTTTGTCCCTGCCAATGAGCCAAAAAGTCAAGAATCAAGAGATAACAAGGTGTGGGGCTGGATGAACACAGCAGGCCAAGCAGCATCATAGGAGCAGGAACTCAAGGACCAAGTTCTTCGTGAACTGTTAACTATTGCTGATTGCATGCTGTCGGTACAGAGTTCCAAGATTTTAGCCCAATGCAAATAAAGGAACCAACTGAAGTGTGTGTGCACGTACATGCAGGTGTGGTTCATTCACAATGTGGTGAAGTTTCAAATTGTAAATCTTTCTATCATCTGCCAATACCAGACAGTAGAAGCAGGAGGTATTCTGAAACAAAAGCAGTGTTGCAGATGCTGGAGATCTGAAATGAAAACAGAAATTCCTGGCAAACTGAAAATGTTCAGCTGCATGTATGAAAAAGAAGATAAATTAAAGGTTTGAGTGCAATATGCCTCTTCTGTGAAGTTCCAAAGGTTGGAATTGAAAGGTTACTGAAAGGAAGTGAAAGAAACCCTTGTTTCTTTCTCTACAGATCTGCAAGACCTACTGGGTTTCTCGAGCACTTACTGTTTTTATTGTTGTAGATATCCTGGTCAGGAGTTTGGTTGAATGGCTAATTTGTGATGCAGACTGATGCCAACAGTGAGGCTTCAATTCCTGCAACGGCTGAGGTTATCATGAAGGTTTCTCCTTCTCAACCTCTCCCCTTGCCTGAGGTGTTATGACCCTTCAGTTGTCTGTCTCTCTCTCCGTCTCTCACTCTTGCTCTCTCTCACTCTCTAAGAGCAGCCCTATGGTCCATTTGGACTAAGACAGCTTTACCTTTACCCTTACCTATCCTGGTCAGCCATGTGATGGAAAGAAAATTGGTGCCTGTCCTATCAGTATCCAGAGCTCCAGATTATGGCTAGCATGTGAAAATATGCAGTACCACAGCAACCAAGATTCCTTGGTGGCATGGTTTGTCCATTTGATTGGAAGGCTGGTATGAATCTGTTTGGTACCATTCTGGTTTCATTATATTCTGTCTGGGATAGATCCAGGACCTGCAGCCTTTCCCTGCCTATGCTGGAGAACGTGGTCAGATCTGGCTTCAGGCAGTGAACTCAAATAGAACATTGTCTGAACATATCTGTTCTGTTGCCAACCTGAAGGAAAGCAATTACATCAGGCTAATCTGCAGCTGTGCCATCTGAACTCAAAACAGGATTGTGGAGCCCGGACTTTCTGTAAAGTCAGACTATACTTTACTTAAAATCCCTCTGTTCCTTAATAAGGATGCATTGAATGCATTAAAATGTTGCCATTAATTGACAAGTTTAGCATTTACTCCCCAACCCTAATTATTCTTGAGAAGTTGATGGTGAGTTGTCTTCTTGAACTACTAATTATTGCTGCTTGCATGCTGTAGGTACAGAGTTCCAAGATTTCAGCCCCAATGCAAATAAAGGAACCAACTGATGTGTGTGTGTGCACATACGTGTGTGTGTGTGTGTATGTGTGTGTGCGTGTGTGTGTGTGTGTGTGCGCGCGCGCCTGCGCAGGTACATGCATGTATCTGTGACCTTTTGGGGTAGAGATACTGTTGAAGAAGCCTTGGCAAATTGCTGTGGATCATCCTGCGACTGGGAGCCAGAAATGCAAGAACTTACTGCTAAGGTGGTAGTTACATTGCCAGTCAAGCAGCCCGTTTTGAACTGGGTGGTGTCAGCAATGGACATGGCCACATTCAGACATGAATGGTGAGACACAACTAACAGCAAGAGGAGGATTCATGAAATCCGCGTTTGGCATGGTAGTAGAACTCAGCGTAAGTAAAGCTAAAGCTGGAACATTTCCAACTGTCTCTATCTAGAAGTTTTCCAGACAGATAATCCATCTTGGGCTCCTTCTGCACCCTTAAACCATTCTGCAGCAAATCCGATTCACTCAAGTGATATCATGAAATAATTATTCATACTTGTTACTGCATTGGGTCTAGAAAAATCCCACTGTTGTGGTGAACTTATGCCATAGTTTTGCCCAGGTAAAACACTTAGATCCACTTGATAATGTAGAAAATTGCTGACCTTTGTTGCACTCACAAAAAAGACAGGACCAGCTAGTTACCAGCCCATCGGTCTACTTTCATCAGCAAAGCGATAATGAAATTATGCCATCAATCATGCCATCAAGTGATACTTTTTAAGTATGATAGAAGTATATCAATTGGGACTCAAGAAGTGTGGACAAAGGGGAAGGACCAATATCAAAGTTTGAACATGGGAACTGAAACACTATATAGTACAGTGCTTAAACACAAGACAGGCAGCGTTGGTGTCGCTTTGAAAGTATCAGGAGCCATACCTATTTATGTTGATGGGTCCCTTACCTTTATAATTAAAAAAGAGGTTTATTCACAGTAAATCGGTTATAACTACTTTAATCAATTTGTTCGAACACGTTATGACACACCATTGAGGCAGGTGAAACTTGAAACCCAAGGCCTTCTGACTGGAGGTAGAGACACTATCACTGTGAGACAAGTGCCCTGTCAACTGGTTATAATATTATATTTAATCCACTAATGACTGAACTTAGATTTCTGTGCCAAGTTTAATGGGCAAATAATATGCAAATGTGGCAACTTCATAAAACCAACAGGGAGTGCAAGGCTGAGATGCCATTTTTAAGAAATTATGGTGATCAACTTGTGACGATGCAGTGTAAGAGTGATGGTCTTGTAAGAGTGTATCTCATTCTTTCCAGACTAATTTTCATGTTAATAATGACAACTGTTGTTCATGTCCAATTTTTTTCACCAGGAAGAGAGAGACTGGCTAAAAACTTCATACCAAGATGCAAGCATCATCTCATAAACTTAGCAAGTGGATCATTAACTGGCCAGAAACAGAATATAATGGAATTATAAACTGGATTATTAATTCTGCAGATAATAAAAAAAGACAAAAAAGACAAGATAGTTACCAGTTACAATGTTCATTTGCGTAAATGTTTGTGATGGAGTCTATTAAAGAACAGCCACAGCTCTTAAAATAACCCCATTAATGACCTCAAACATTTTTAATGAAAGTGCTGTAAGTGAACTGATGCAGTTGATATTCAGCTGTATGGGAAAGTGGAAAATTCTAAGAGACTAGATCTATCCAAAAATCTGTAGACACTTAGTAACACAAATTAAATACTGCAGCCAATTATGCTAATTTCTGAGAACGAATGAGTGGCACAAAGGCACTAAGTAACAGAGCATATGGAACACTAGAAACAGTGCCATAGAATAAAAGGTTACAACTTCGACTTTCCTTGCTTTCTCACCTTCTGCTCCTCCTGCAAGTCAGTTAGGAACAAGGAAAATAATGCTATTATCAAGTGACTTTGACATCATCAGATCATAATTTATTTTGGAAGTGCAGTCACTATTGCACTTGAAGCACTGGAAGAACACTGTTAAACAAGTAAATCTCATGGTTAGGTGTGTGGACAGGCCAGGGAGTGTTGAGAGTCAAAAACCATGCACAGTGATCAGAGAGGGAAAATGAAAGCCAAGAACATGCGTAATCTTATGGAGGCCTGAGATCCAAAAGCTTACTCAATGGTGTAGGTTTACGAGATATAAGGCTTAAAGCTTGCTCAGTAAGAAGAGTTGTTAAATGGGTAGGAGCGTGTTCACAGAATGTTTCTAACTCAGTGGCAGATATATGGGAAATTTCATTAAAGAGAATATGTGTGGCATTGTGATTGTAGAGTGGTCAGTACTCTGTTGTGGACGCAGCAAGCTCAGCTCGAATCAGAGTTATAGCAGTGAATTTCTTCAACACTTTAACGCAGCATTCAAGAAGGCATTAGTTGATTATTTGGGGTTAACATAATGTGCAAGTGTATGAGGATAAAGCAAGAGATTGGTAGTAAGTAATTACACTCTTTTATTGAGCTGGTGCAGGCAGGGATGGGGATGCAGGACTGAATAGCCTGCTTTTGCATCTTAACGCTTCGCTGATTCTATGATCAAGTCATTTTTCTTTCTCTGTTGGTTTGTTAAACAAAAAGTTACATAATGCCTGATTCTGTTATTCCCAATTTGCCATGTTATATTGTACTTACAAAATGCTTATATTTGTAGAGTATTGAGATGATTCAATATTATAATGTTTGGTTGAAGATGCGTGCAGATCACAAAAAGAAAAATTACAAACAAATATTATGACAAGTTTAAATACCTCATGACTATATGTAATTATATCATAAATGGATTTATTGACATTTCCTCTCATTCCAATACCTGTCTCAAGATCTTCCCCATTACAAGTTCCCCCATCCATTCCCTGCCACCCCCATCCCTTTGTTTCTTCATCCTGTTCTTGCCATTGACATGCCTCCTATTAATCCCAACCTCATGGAAAACATCTATCCATCCAGGGTAACCTTTTTGTATTAACAACACAGTGTTAAAGAAATCTTTCTTTGGAAAATGAATCATATTGAACTCCAGCATTTTATGTTTCTGTTTGAAATTTCTAGCATTCACAATATTTTGCTTATGTTAGTGTTATTGTCACTTTACCTTGTATTGATTTTTGGTTTTCCACCAAACATTGACAACTACACATAGAACTTCACTTCAGTCATCTGTCTATATCGTTCTTGTGGCACTGCCATCAACAGAGGCACCCCTCAATTTGACAAATCAGGATGGAGACACATAGCTGGGATCATTATAGATTAATCAAAACCATCTTAACATACACCCTAAATACAAGTGTAACTAATTTCTCCAAGCCTTAATTTTTTAAATTCTTTAAATAGTTGCCAATTAATGTCAAACAATTAGGAAGCAAATTATTGCCTTGATAAGGTATGTGTTCATGCTGGTATTCTTCATTTAGTAAGTTGCTGTATTCAGCCACACAAATACTTCCCAAAAAATAAGTAAAAAACAATGAGACATTCACTCTTGCCTTCACTGCAGGCATTGTAGAAACTCAACCTAGTACACTATTTTTTGACTAACACCATTGAACATCTGTAAGCAATTCGGATTATCAACTGTCAATTTAACTTTGGACAGTGTTTGATCCAGCAAAACTATTTATTGGATTAAGCAGGGGAATAACAATATGTAATTCAGATATATTTAACATTCTGAAATAAATAAAAATTAATTAATTGCAATTAAGTACATCTGAGAAGATTTTAATGAATTAAAATATAAAGATCTACAAAGATAAATGCAGCCATAAATTAATCATAAATAAAATTCATGAAACTTTAAATAAAAATATAGTTTTAATGAAGCAACGAACATCCATAGGTTTCATTATATTGGTCCTTTTATGCAGACTGCATTCATTATACTTAAGGTGTGATCTAAATAATTAGCGATGTTGACAATAAATTTAAGATTTCAGTTGATTAATTCATATCCCAATTCTTTGGAGTATGTTTTTAGCTAACACATTTAAATACAATTTACATTATTTGTAAACAAACACTACTTTGTGTTTATTCAAGCTCAATTCAAAAGAGGTAATTAATCGTAACAATATCCAGCTAAAAATCTCAAAGGCAGTTTGGGATGGGCAATTAATACTGATCTACCCAGTGACGCCCACATCCCATAAAAGAATGCGTATTTTTAGAAATCCAAGGGCTTCCAGACTTGGATTGACTGTATTCAATTTAAAACCGAAATTATATAGTTTTGAAGTATGGAACATTTTTATTCAGTTCATTCTTTGAGCTAGGTTGAGCATTTTTTTCTCCATCTTCATTGTGTCTGAGAAAACAGTCTAGAATTGTCACAGTCCATGTGGTGAAGGCACAATGTTTTCTTATGGAAAGTTCCAGGATTTTAATCCAGGAACAATGAAATATATGTTTAAGAAATGTGGGCATGCATGAACTTAGACTCAATGAAGCAGCAATTATAAAGTTCCCTTGAAACTTGAATCTTAAACCAGGATTTTTTCATGGAACAAGGTTTATCATTAGGAAGCTAGGCTTTTTTTGATGATAGATGCTAAAATTATAGCAGGTAGAGTTCAAGGAAACAGAGTTACTCCTTAAATGTTATTGAGGCCATTAGATATAATTCTGACTTTTCAACCAAGAGGAAAACATTTCCTAATTAGACTTTCATTTACAATGACTATAGCAAATCACAAGCCCAAATTTTTTGCAAGATTTATATTTACAAACTTTGGGCTGCTTTTGCAGATAGACAGCTTTATGCAACTTGTGCCAGATTGAGAAGTTTTAATTCTGTTCAAATTTTTAACAAATGAATATCAAGATCTTTGTATATAAAGAAGAACTGTTGCAATAATTAGACTGTAGATCTTTTGTGGGTGTCTGCCAGTTGGCACAAATATTCATGTGGAAAGAATTACTCTGATCATTATGTGTGGCATATTCCTAAATATGTTCTTCACTCTGGTCAACACATTTCATGAACACATAAATACATTCATTTTTGAATCCATGTTTCAAGGGAAGCTGTAAGTCCATGTTGTTCCCACCATTTACTTCTAAGTGATGAAGACTGTGGGTTTCAGAACTGAGGCCATGGAAACTTTAATAAGCTGTTGCCACGAATGTTGTAGGCTGCACACATTGCAGTCATGGTACACGGGAAGCAGAGAAATGGGCATTTAATCTAGAATAAATATCGAGTGGGATAATTTGTCCTAGATCCTGCTGAGATTCTTGAGTTTTGATCCACCTGCAACCAATTAGTCATGCATAAAATATTTCCTCACATTCCTCATACATTGCAGATGGTTGAGAGACTTACGGCAAGATAGTGGAACCATTGGCAGCATAATATCTAGTTTATTACCTGTTGAATGTTGAATGCTGTATTACTTTACTGATGTACAGCAATACAACATGAACTAAAGGCAAGGTAAAGTTACCATAGCCCTACTGGACAACAATGCTGTTCTCTCATTAGAGAGAGATGGTTGCTGATGGTTTAACCAGAGGGTCACAATGCTTCAGGCAAAGGTAGAAGTTAAGAAAGAACCTCAGCTGGTGCAGAAATTGAACCATACTGTTGACATCACTGTTCATTGCAAACCAGCCATCGAGCCAATTTGAACCAACTGGCCCCCTGACCTAGTGGAGAGAGATATGCTTTTTTATACCATTTACTATACTCCTGCCTGAATGACCGCAGCTGCTAAATAATCTCACTTAACGCAAGTTTCAGGAAATGAGCTGGTTCTATTATTTTTCAAAACTGACTGAAAAATGTATTCCGAAGGTCAATCAGACACAAATAAATGCACATACATTAGAAGAATTGATTCATTTGGATTAGGCCGGACCAAGTCAGGATCGTATGTTTCTTTCCCAGCAGACATTCGTGAACCAGGTAACAACAGTTACATTAAACATTAGCAGTTCACTAGTCCAGTGATATTACCACCATGCTACCACCTCCCCTTAATATTATCTAGTTCCAATCATATTTTTTACAATAGTTCTCTGCAATGTTTTAATTTTCAGATTGGCTTCTGATGTTACTAAACATGACCATTCTTCCTGCTTAAATTCCAAGAGTTCTTGATACCACCTTACCAGAGCAAATCAGGGTAGAATTTCATCATATGGATAGTTAATTGCATGAATCAATTCATGCAACGTTTGTCTGTTTGTTTGTATCTGTGTGACCTGCAGAATGAATTCTTGAATGATTATTGAAATAGGATTTGATTGATACAATGCAATTGAGAGCTGGTTGCTTGGGATAAAGAGGTTAGAGTTTTCAGTGATAACTTAGTGAGTCTTGGTTTTTTCCAAAAACAACTTATAGAATCTGAGAACCTACAGCGGTATAGTTAGCATATCTTTATTTGTGAGCAATAAACTAGTTACAGACCACAGTGACTTGTTTTAGACTGTTAAGCATCTGTATTATACATAATAGCTCTACTTTATATCCATAATTAGCTTCCTGTGAATAATGGCTAATTTGGGATCTTAAGAACCAAAAACAGGATATTGCCATCCACTTCTGTAAGATGTTGAACTATGGTTTTGTAATCATTTAATTTGGTTTTCTGAAATCATTTTGAAAGTTATGCCTTAGTCACAACATTCTTACAAAGTATTACAGGTAGCACCTAGATTCATGCATTTAAGAAAAACATTCCTTGAAACTTTTAAAGGCGTTCTATATAATCTTTAGAAATAGTACTATGACAACCAAATTGCTTAAGTCAGTGAGTTATCTCATTTTAATAAATGTGCTTTGAACATTATTGAACACAATTTTGAATGATATTTGAAGAGTTGAAGCAAACTTTATTACACCACTTCAACATCCATCACATTGCCAATGTTGTTTTATTTCAATATCAAGCTTTAGTGTTAAGCTGTTCTCTGCAATATAAGCGATTACATAAAGGCAATGCAACTGCATCTGTATTAAAATTATCTATTATTCGTCTTTTTGCAGATAAAGGATCACGACTAGGCATTAAAATAGAACAGCCTAAAGTTGTCTCATACCGAGGTAGCAATGCCACTCTGCCCTGTAAGTTCTATTACAAACCTGTGCCTGTGCGTGCAGTTCAAACCCCTCTTAAGGTCAGGATCAAGTGGACCAAACTCACTTCTGATTACCTCAAGGAAATTGATGTATTTGTTTCGTTGGGAAATAACTGGAAAAGTTTTGGAAGCTATCAAGGAAGAGTTTTTCTAGAAAATGAGAATGATGCTTCCATAACAATAACAGATTTAACATTGGAGGACTACGGGAACTACAAATGTGAAATAATTGAAGGATTAGATGATGTCACCGGGACTGTTCTGCTGGATTTGCAAGGTACATATATATGATTCTATTTATATGAAAAATAAGTAATCATTTAACAATTACTAATTATCATGGTAGAGAATTTTTCTTGAAAAGCATTGCGATCATGTTGTGTTCATTCAGGTGAATCATGTAATTTCAAAGCACTGCAGCACCCAATGTTAAGCTATTGTTACCGCAGTAGCCATTCCTATCACATTTTTGGATGAAACTGTCAATTTTGTTGAGAAGTCAGTTGATGTTAGGCTTGTTCTGCGACTTCACCAATACAATAATCTCAGTAGACCCATGCATCCAGCAGGCAAATGAGGCTTCATCATTTGGGCTGGACTTGAATCCAGAGCTGGCTCCCACCACCCACTGGCTCCCATTGATTTCAATTTTTGTAAAACTGCTTCATGCCACACTCAAGCAAATGATGCCCTGAGATCCAGGGTAGTCAGTATGACCCTAACATCTGGAGTTAGCTCCTTTGTTTGTCACAGAGTTGATACAGTGCTGAATGAAACCATTCAGCTGCCATGGCTGGACTGGCTCTCTAAATATCTTAACTTAGTGCCAATCTTCCTTTTCTCCATAACCCTGCACATTGTTTCCATTGAAATTATCATCTAATGCCCTCTTGAAAGCATCAATTGAACCTGCATTCTAACGCCAAACCACTCACTCTGTGAACAAGTTTTTCCTTACCTCTCATTTTCTTTATTTGCAAAACATTTTAAAACAATACTCCTTGGTTCTTGAACTTTGATAAGTACGAACAGTTTCTCCATATCTACTCTGTCCAGGTCCCTCATTATTCTGGAAACTTCTATCAAATCTTCTCTTAGCCCTTCTTCTCTCCGGGAAAACAGCCCCAACTCCTGTAGTCCTTCCTAGTAAGTGAGTGTCTCATCCCTACAGCCATTCTTGTGAACCTCTTTTGCATTCTCTCCAATGCATTCAGACCCTTCCTATAGTGTGGCATCCAGAACTGTATGCAAAATTCCAACTCAGATCCAACAGTAGTCATGTTTTTTTATGTATATGTTTGGACCAAGGTTTTAATGAGGCCTGAAGCTAGGTAATCCTGTTTTAACCCAATATGAGCATCAGTGAGCAGATATTTTGTCAGACTGTTTAATTGCTCTATTCCACTTACTTTTCATTTCTGTTTTGTTAATTTCTGCTTCCAGTCCATCAAATATTTCAGTTGGGTGAATTTTTTCATGTTTCATTTTTTCTTCTTACCACATGGGGTTTCTTTCTATTATGGCACAATTAATTCTTAAAATTCTGGACTCTGTTGGATGCTTTAGAAATTACCATGTTATTTGAGGGACTTTCTTTCTAAGGAATCCATTTTTTTTAAAGAAACAGTTTCTGACATTTGACATGATGTTTATGGTGATCTGATTTTCAAGACGGAGAGGAATTCAATTATAAACATATTGCTCCAACTTCCAATGTAAACTAGCAAGCTATGACCATCCCATTGATTTTTTACGTACTATTTGTAAATTATAGAAAAAACTCTATTATATCCAAGGAAAGAAAGCTACAAAATAGATTCCACATTCAGATTATAGAAAGAATGGCTGTAGACATGTGCTTACACAAATTTAAAAGTAGCTATTTTTTGTAAAATAATTGAGCAGGGTATAACCCTGTGCAATGTTAAGCTTTAAAAGAAACAGTAGAGAGACCCATCAGAGAATTTTTCCATAAGCCATAGTTGTTCATTTCTGCCTCAAAAATAGAAATAGAATTTGTATTTTTAAAAAATTGCAATGCCATAACTGTAATTAAAATGGAAATGCTGAGGAAAAGGAACCTAGCAGATTTGTCAGCATCTATGGAGAAGTTAATGTTTCAGATCTGTTACCTTTCATCAAATTTGAGAAAAGAATAGGAAACAAAAATGGTGGACAGATTTAACAACCTAAAATTGTTCAACTCAGTGCCAAGACCAAAAGGCTGTGAGATACCTAGATGAAAGATGAGGTGCTTTTCCTGAAGGTGACATTGTTTTTCACTGGCATTGTGCAATATGCCAAGAGCAGAAATGCCTGCATGAGGACAAGGTGGAGAAGCAAGATGACAGACCACCAGAAGCTTGGGATCATGTTTGCAGATAGAACTGAGGTGTCCTCAAAAGGTGCCATGTGTTTGGTCTCCTCAGTGTAAGGGGACCACATAGTGAGCAGCAAATACAGTACACCAGCTTGGAAGAAGTACAAGTAAATTGCTACCTCACCTAGAAAGGTATCTGGGGCCTTGGATAGTAAAGAGGGAAAAGGAAAAGGGTCGATGTTTAAGTTCCTATGTTTTCATGGGAAGGTACCATGGGAAGGTGTTGGATTGTTGGGGGCAACTGAGGTGTGGACCTCAGAGGGTACATTCCTTTTTGATTACTGAAAGGGGAGGATAGGGGGAGATGTGTTTGGTTGTGATATCATGCTGGGCGTGATGGAAATGGCTGAAAATGATCCATTTAGCACAAATACTGCTGAGGTGGAAGGAGAGAACGAGGGGAACTCGAGCAAGGGAACCTTTAGGAAGAAGGGGAAGGGGAGGGTACAGAAGTACAGGAAGCATGGCAAATATGGTTAGAAGTCCTGACAACTATTTATCTGTGCTACTGAGGGAAACTTGAAACAAATTATGTATCCTTTTTTTACTGTTTGTCAGCACAATTTTTTCCCCAGGAAAGGTTCAGCTTAGAATTCGTGTTCCAGATAAAAACACTGCAGCATCAGTGAGGCAATCCCTTATTTGTGAAGACTGGAGAGGCGATCCAGAAATGGGAGGATAAGGCTGATGAATGTGTGGCTGAACAGACGATGAAGGAGGGAGGAGATTGGATTCCTTGGACACTGGAACTGTCTCTGGGGAAGATAACACTTATACAGGTCAGATAGATTGTATTTGAACAGAGCAGAATTGAGTTCCTTGCAGGGAGATTTGCTCATGCCATTGTGAAGACTTTAAGCTAATTTGGCAGTGATATGGGAACCAGGAGGGAATTGTAGAGAAGAATACAGCTGGCAATGAGAATGGTGAGTTACTTGGTGAATATAGGTTAATAGGGAACTTTAGTAGGTGAATTTGGAGTAAGGGAGAAAGAAATGAAGTCCGAAACAGACTTAACATGCATCTATGGAAATGCACGGAGTATAGCAAATCTGTTTGGGCAGTTACCGACACAGATTTCCATGTGGAATTATGTTATTCCTACCTCAAGGAAAGGCAAACCTGTGTGTTAAATATTCCTGGGTATAAGTTGTTGTGGTAAAGTAGAAAAGGAGAAGGGATTGCAGTGTTGGTTAAGGAGAGAATCGCAATGCTGGAGAAAGAGGATGGCATCTATATATAACCCAGGTTTCCAAGCCTTGTTGAAGAGTGTGCTGCTTATGCTGCGAAATGCTTGGAAAATGGTGCTGCTTCATGTAAGACTCCCCATGCTGCTCACAGGCAGAAATTCGGCACCACTCATGCACAGAAGATGGGGAATCTACTTAGAATGCAGACTGCTTCTGCACGCAGAGACCCAAATGTTCAGTTTGAGAATGCACAATGATCAAGGATTGTATCCCGGGATGAGAAGGAACCACAAATGCACAATGAAGAGGGGCAGGATTGTTGGACAACTATTGAAATAGTATATCTGCCTGGACAAGTTTCCACATTAGCACAGACTTTAAAGTGAATATTTTTGGATTTATTTTTTAGTTCAGCCATTGTTCTAAGTCTTAGAATGGATTCTGAGAAGAAGTGGGTAAGTTTGTTGTCAAAATGAGCAATTCCTCTGTTAATTCAATCAATGAAACATCTGAACCCAAAGAAAATAAAGCTTGGACTTCCAGAGATAGCACAGTGAGAGCTGTCTGGCCTTTTAGATTTTCATGAACAGAAGATGATGCTTGCCCCTTTCTTAAATGACTCATCTGCAGAGAGAAGTTGGCAAATACTGGACTGGTACCAAGTAAGTTAGGAGTAAGTAAGTCTGCATTATAAGCAGATTCCCCATCTTCCGTTCATGAGTGGTACCGAATTTCTGCCTGGGAGCAGCATGGAGAGTCTTACATGAAGCAGCACCATTTTCCAAGAATTTCGCGGCATAAGCAGCACACTCTTCGACAAGGCTTGGAAACCTGGGTTACCTACGTCCGTGACACCACCCATGCCCTCCACCTCCTCCAGAACTTCCAATTCCCAGGTCCCCAACACCTCATTTTTACTATGGACGTCCAGTCCCTATATACCTGTATTCCCCATGCTGATGGCCTAAAGGCCCTCCGCTTCTTCCTGTCCCGCAGAACGGACCAATCCCCCTCCACCGACACCCTCATCCGCCTAGCCGAACTCGTCCTCACCCTCAACAACTTTTCTTTCAATTCCTCCCACTTCCTACAAACAAAGGGTGTGGCCATGGGTACCCGCATGGGTCCAAGCTATGCCTGCCTCTTCGTAGGTTATGTGGAACAATCCCTCTTCCGTACCTACACTGGCCCTAAACCCCACCTCTTCCTCCGTTACATTGATGACTGCATCGGCGCCGCCTCGTGCTCCCACGAGGAGCTCGAACAGTTCATCCAATTCACCAACACTTTCCACCCCAACCTGAAGTTCACCTGGACCATCTCTAACACTTCTCTCTCCTTCCTGGACCTCTCTGTCTCCATCTCGGGCAACCACCTAGAGACAGATGTCCATTTCAAGCCCACTGACTCCCACAGCTACCTGGAATACACCTCCTCCCACCCACCCTCCTGCAAAAATGCCATCCCCTATTCCCAATTCCTTCGCCTCCGCCGCATCTGTTCCCAGGATGAGACTTTCCAATCCCGCACATCTCAAATGTCCTCATTCTTCAAGGACCGCAACTTCCCCCCTACAGTGGTCGAGAACGCCCTCGACCGTGTCTCCCGCATTTCCCGGAACACATCCCTCACGCCCCGTCCCCGCAACAATAATCAAAAAAGAATCCCCCTCGTCCTCACATACCACCCCACCAACCTCCGGATCCAACGCATCATCCTCCGACACTTCCGCCATCTACAGTCAGACCCCACCACCAAAGACATCTTTCCCTCCCCACCCTTATCTGCCTTCCGGAGGGACCACTCCCTCCGCGACTCCCTTGTCCGCGCCACACTCCCCTCCAGCCCCACCACACCCGGCACTTTTCCTTGTAACCGCAGGAAGTGCTACACCTGCCCCCACACCTCCTCCCTCACCCCAATCCCAGGCCCCAAGAAGACATTCCACATCAGGCAGAGGTTCACCTGCACATCTGCCAATGTGGTATACTGCATCCGCTGTACCC
>JAHRHZ010000012.1:35607611-35638512 GCA_024137785.1 Ginglymostoma cirratum | reverse complement strand
TACCCCCCTACCTACACTCACCTTTACTGGCTCCATCCCCGCCTCTTCGACTTGTCTGCCTCCTCTCCACCTATCCTCTCCTCTATCCATCCTCTATCCGCCTCCCCCTCTCTCCCTATTTATTTCAGAACCCTCTTCCCCTCCCCCATTTCTGATGAAGGGTTTAGGCCCGAAACGTCAAGTTTTCCTGCTCCTATGATGCTGCTTGACCTGCTGTGTTCATCCAGCCCCATGCTTGTTATCTCTTATATATAGATGCCATCGTCTTTCTCCAGCACTGCAATGCTCTCCTTAACCATTTACAAATGTTTATGAGCTCCTGAGAAAACTGACAGAGTTTTCAACAGTGCACAAACTGCCTTATAGAGAGCTACTATCTGATGATTACTGCCGGGCTGAGTTGGCATATCTCACAGACTCTTCCAGCCATCTGAATGAGCTGAATACTAAAATGTCGGGGAAGAATGAGATAATCCTGACCATCACAAATAAACTTCAAGGATTCAGGTCAAAACTGGGCTTTTGGCAAGACACAAAAGCTGATGTTGAAAGAGAAAGAGGAATACGTCGCATGATAGATAAACTACACAATGAAGCTAAAGTTTGGACAGGTGTCTTTGTCTGTGTTTTAGCTGACTGTGGTACATGAATATCCAACAATCTCTGACTGCTATGACTGTGCTCTTGCAGTTTGTGACAGTATACCTCTGTAAGCTAGTATTTTCAACATCAGCATATCTGAAGAGGAACAGGAGTGGGTGTTTATCAATGGAGCAAGCTTTGAAGGTCAATTACTCCCCAGACTGTTCACACACTGGAAGTCCCAGGTTTCCCAACAATCCAAAAAATTGCAATTTACGCTGCTCTACATTTTGCTGTGATCCATTCCTAATGAACATGTTGAAATAGTTAAATTGAACAGTTTTTGAAAATGTGTCTGTGCATGCAGTTGAAGACAGTTTTTTTCTGGTAGATTTAAAACATTGATGCTTTTGATCCTTTGGTTTGTTACATGCACTTTGTTGCGAACCTCTCCAGTAAGGCTGTAATAGCAGTAAATGCAAGTACATGTGACATATCTGAGGAATCAGTTCAGTTGGAAAAAGTGGGTGTGCTGTGCAATAGTTTGCCTCATTAAAGTGTGCCTCGATACTGAAAAGATTGGGAACCACTACTGTAGACAATTTTCACACCATTGAGAAGCTTGTTCTTGATATGATGAAGGATGGTGGCGATGAAGATGGCGAAAAGGATGGGGGAAATGACACATTCCTTCTTGACTCCAACATTGACCCTGAGGGTTTTCATATTTTCATTAGTGAGGACTATTGCCAACATCATGTCATAGAGGAGACAGAGGTTGTTATAGAGACATAGAATCATAGAAATAAATAACACAGAAACCAACCCTTTGGGCCAACTCTTCCATGCCGACCAGATAACCTAAATGAACTTAGTCCCATTTGCCAGCATTTGGCCTATATCCCTCTATAGCCTTCCTATTCATATACCCATTTCCACTGTAATTGTACCAGCCTCCAACACCTTCTCTGGCAGCTCATTACATACACGCACCACCCTCTGCATGAATAAGTTGTCCCTTAGATCCCTATTAAATCTTTCCCCTCTCACCTTAAATCTATGCCCTCTAGTTTTGGCATCCTCCACCCAGGGAAAAACACCTTGTCTATTTACCTTATCCATGCCCGTCATGACTTTATAAACCTCTATAAAGTCATCCCTCAGCCTCCGACACGCCAAGAAAAATAGCCCCAGCCTATTCAGTCTCTTCCTATAGCTCAAACCCTCCACCCCAGTGACATCTTAGTAGATCGTTTCTGAACCCTTTCAAGTTTCACAACGTCCTTCCTATAGCAGGGAAACCAGAATTGCACACAGTACTCCAAAAGTGACTGTACCAATGTCCTATACAGCTGCAACATGACTTCTCAACTCCTCTATTCAGTTTACTGACCAATAAAGTTAAACATACCAAATGCCTTCTTCACTATCCTATCTATCTGCAACTCCACTTTCAAGGAACTGTGAACCTGCACTGCAAGGTCTCTTTATTCAGCAACTCTCCCCAGGAGCTTACCATTAATCCTGCCCTGATTTGCCTTTCGAAAATGCAGCATCTCACATTTATCTAAGTTAAACTCTATCTGCCACTCCTTGGCCCATTGGCCCATCTGATCAAGATCCCGTTGTACTCTGAGTTATGAGGCCAACCTTTGACAAGGCTTCCACAGCGTGTCCAGTTGATTGAGACTAATGTTTTAAGGGATATTTTTTAGACTGGAAGAAAGTTAATCGTGGAGTTCCAAGGGGCCAGAACTGCGACTCATGCTTTTCCTGATTTATTTAATCATCTGGATTTTGATTTACAGGGGACAATTTCAGATGACACAAGACTTGAAAGAATTATAAACCACGAGGAGTACAATGTGGCACTCCAAAATGCCATTGACAAGTTGGTGCAGTGGACAAAAAGGTGGCAGAAGAAGTTCAGTGCAAAGAATTGTGAGGCGTTGCACTTTGGTAGGAAGAACATGGAAAGACAATGTAAAATAAGGGCTACAATTCTAAAATGTGGCGCAGTAACAGAGGGAAATGGATGTATATATGCACAGATCATTGAAAGTAGCAGGACAGGTGGAGAGAGCAGTTAAGGGGCACAGTGTCCTCAGCTTTATTAATAAGGGCATAAAGTACAAGAACAACGAAGTATGTTGGACTTGTATAAGACAATTGTTAGACCTTAAGTAGGGTATGTGTATTGTTGTAGACACCACATTATAAAAAAGATGTGAATGCATTGGAGAGAATGCAGAAGTGATTTATAGGAATAGTTCCAGGAATTAAAAACTTCAGTTAGGAGGATAGATTGAAGCTGTTGGGACTGTTCTTCTTGGAGAGGAGATTTCATAGCTGTTTTCAAAATTGTGAGTGAGCTGGATATAGTCTATAGGGTGAAGCTGATCCTGCTCGCGAAAAGAACAAAATGAGATGGCATAGATTTAAAGTGATGTGCAAAAGAAGCAAAGGTGATGTGATGGAAAACATCTCACACAGCAAGCAGTTAGGGGTATGTAATGTACTGCCTGGAAATGTAATGGAGGCAGGTTCAAATGAGGCATTCAAGAGCGCATTGGATACTGTCTGACGGTATAGAAATAGTGTGCAAGGATATGGGGGAAAAGCAGGAGATTGGCACTGAGTAATGTTGCTTGTTTGAAGAGTTAGTACAGGCATCATAGGCCAAATAGCCTCCTTCCATGTTGTAAGAAGTTTGTGATTCAAATATTTGCATTAAATGTCAATCAAAATGTGACTTATTCTGATACTTTTCACCCTTAAAACTAAACATTTCTTCTATGTGTTGAAATAAACTTTTAATCTATCACTTCTTCTGAAACAAATTGTATTCATAGAATCCCTATTATGTGGAAGCATGCCATTCAGCCCATCAAGCCCACACCGACCCTCTGAAGAGCACACCACCCAGACCCACCCCCCTACCCCATCCCTGTAATCCTGCATTTCGCATGACTAACCCACCTAGTCTGCACATCCCTGGACACTATGGGCAATTTTGGACTGTGGGAGGAAACCAGAGCACCTAACAGAAAGCCACACTGACCCAGGGAGAACGTGCAAACTCTACACCAACAGTTGTGCAAGAGTGGAATTGAACCCAAGTCCCTGGCACTGTGTGGCAGCAGTGCTAACAACTGAACCACCATGCTGCCCCAATCCTTGGGCATTATTCTTGACATTTTCACAATGTTGGTATCTCTAGTTGTTTCTAAATAATAATAGTTGAGCTTGTTAGTTTTTGCATTAATGGTCATGGACTGAAGACTTGTACACACTTTGTAAAATGTTTCAGTTAATTTTCGTAAATTGTTATACATATTGTGATTGAGCCTGTGGCTAGAAATATGTGTTTTGTAGCACAATTACCTTCTCGACACTCTCTTTTCTGATTGGGGAGTTAGATGATGCTATATTGGTCATGGATCCATGAAGCAACCAAGGTAACAGGACAAATTCCCACACTACTCAGACATAGGATTATATCTACAAGAAGTGTTGTTGTGTATTGCAGCCTGACCCAGATACTGAAATGCAGTGTTTTAGGTCATGCCCCCGCCCCTGCTTTTGCTTAAATTATGCTTTTCACTCTGATCACTATCCATTGACACTAGATTTTATGCAATTAATAGACAGGATTTCAATCAACTTCCAATTAAAGATTCTGCCACTCATAAAACAAACATAATGACTAACATCTCAGCACAAACTATAACTTCACAGCTACCACACTGGTGTCTACTTGGCCATGTGGAAAATTGCCAAGTATGTCCTGTACGCAAAAAACCACATAATTTCAACCCAGATAATTACCAGCCCATCAGTCTACTCTCATTTATCAGTAAAGTGATGGAAGGGGTCATCAACATTGCTCTTAAACTGCACCTGATTGGCAATAACCTGTTCACTGGTGCTCCATTTGTGTATTGTCAGGGCCATTTAGCTGCTGACCTCAGTAGACCCTTGGTTCAAACATGGACAAAAGAGATACATTCAAGAAATGAGGAAAGAATGATTGCCATTGATATCAAGGCTGCATTTTTACTGAGTGTGGCATCAAGGAGCCCTGGCAAAATTGGAGTCAATGGGGATCAGAGGAAAAACTCTCACCGGTTTGTGCCATACCTAGTACAAAGGAAGATGCTTCTGGTGGTCACTTGTCTCAGCTCCAGAACAGCTCTGCAGGAGTTCTTCCATGTCCTAGGTTCAGATATCTTTAGCAGCATCTTCAATAACTTTCCCACCCTCATAAGGTCAGAAGGGATTTGCTGATCACTGCACAATGTTCAGCATCACTTGTAACTCCTTAGATGCTGAAGCATGCTGAAATGCAGCAAGAGAGGAGCCAGTACAGACACAATGGGTCAAATAGCCTCCTTCTGTACTGTAAGATTTTATAATTCTATGATTCATTATGACAAAATCCAGGTTTGGGCTGATGATCCACATGTAGAAAGTAACATTCGTGCCATAGAAGTGGCAGTCTATGAACACGTGAATTCCCGCTGTCAACATCTTGGGGGTTACCATTAACTGGAGACTGAACTGAACCAGCTATACATGTACTGTTGCTACAAAAGCAGGCCAAAGGCTAGGAATCTTGCAGGCAAGTATCTCACCTCCCAAGTCCCCAGAGTTTGTCCATAATCTACAAGGCACAAGCCAGGAGTGTGATCAAGTATACCCCACATGCCTGGATGAGTACAGCTCCAACAACACTCAACAAGCTTGGTACCATCCAGAGAAAGCAGCTTGCTTGATTGGCAACACATCCACAAGCATTCACTCCTTCCAAAACTGACACTCGGTAGCGTTGGTTGCACAGTCAACAAGGTGCATTGTAGAAATTCACCAAGGTTCCTAAGAGACGAATGAGGGGGGATCTCATAGGTACTTATACAATTCTAACAGGACTGGACAGGAGAGATGCACAGAGGCACAGAGGATGTTCTCGATGATGGCTGTGTCCAAAACCAGGGGTTACGGTATGAGAATTCAGAGTAGACAATTTAGGACAGAGATGAGGAGACATTTCTTCACCCAAAGAGTGGTGAGCCTGTGGAATTCATTACCACAGGAAGTAGTTGATGCTGAAACATTGAATTTATTCAAGAGGTGACTAGATATAGCACTTGGGGTGAATGGGATCAAAGGTTATGAGGAGAAAGCAGGATTAGGCCATGATCGTGAAGAATGGCGGAAAAGGCTTGAAGAGCCAAATGGCCCTCTCCTGTTCCTATGTTCTATGTTTCTATGTTTCCAAACCCATGACAATCACCATCAAGAAGGACAAGGGCAGCAGGTAATATGGGAAAACCACCACCTGCAAGTTCTCTTCAAGCCACTCACCAACTTGACTTGGAAATATATTGCTGTTCCTTCAATGTCTCTGAATCAAAATATTGGAACTCCTTCCCCATCAGCATTGGGGGTGAATTGCAGCTGTTCAAAAACATGGATCACCACTACCCACTCAAAGGCAATGCATAAATGAATTTGAAAAATATGCTTGACAGATTTGAGGTTTCAAATTTTTTATCTCAGTAGAAGATAGCAGAACAATGGGATCAATGACTCAAGAATAGTGGCAACACATCAGAGCACTCAGCAAAAATGACACTACTTAAAAGAATCTGTGTCAGGCAAGGAGAAGTTCTAGGTCAAGAATTCAGGGCAGGCTGGAAATAGCACATCAGGAAATTGGGAAAAAAGCCATGAAAGGTCAAGGAATTAGAATGGGAACACAGGGGCAGAAGTAGACCGTTCGAAACTTTGTGCCTGTTCCACCATTCAGTATGATCATGCTAGATCTTTACATCAAATCCTCATTCCTGCTGGCTCCTTATATCCCTTGAAAAGAGAATTAACGCAACATCAAGCATCCAGGGTAAGCATGGAACTGTAAAACTAGAAATCAAAAGGTAGAACAGAAACATAACATTGTCACACTATAAGCTGACCTTCATGTCTCTGGGTGGGATCAGATTTTAAACTGGATACTGAAATCCAACTTTTGAGTAAGAACTGTAGAATTCAATCATTTGCACATTCCTTAATGTGGCATAACTAGTTCAGATTTGTGTAAGCGAGAATTGTGACATTTAGCATAGTGTTCCAATCTTATATTTCTAGCTTCCCTATGCTGTCAGAATTAACTGAGCTATTTGTTACATTTAAATTGAGTTACAACTTGTCCTACATATTCTGGCACTGTCCTATTTTTCTCTAGTATAAACTTTCAAGAATAAACAAAAGCCTCATAAGTCTGATAAAGAAAATTCCAGCTCTAATGAAATGTAATGGCAGCATAAAGCATTAACTCTGTTTCACCCACAGACACTGCCTGACCTGCTGACTATTTGTAGCATTTTTCTTTGGTTTTAATTAAAGAGAATTTCAGATTTCAAATACATTCATTGGTTAAAATAGAAGTGAATTGGTAGCGCAACATATTTATGTGCAGACCCACAGCCTCAGAATCGTCAGACATGTGCCTGAACAAAATTCAAAATATTAACTGCCCAATTGCAAAGATTTATCTCCTGGAACCTGATTTATGGTGGTATTGGTCGAATGAAGGGTCTAGGCCCAAAATGTTGGCTGTCCTACTTCTCTGATGCTGCCCGACCTGCCGCGTTCCTCCAGGTCCACACTGTATTGACTTGGTCTGGAAACGCCTGAAATTCCTGACAGGAATGATGAATACTTTGTAAGAATTAATGAGCCAGTGGGCTAGTGGGGAAGAAACATGCAAAATGCAGAGAGTCCACAATTCAGTCAAATATAAATAAGTTAAATTTGCTTTCCACCTTCGAAGCTGACAGACTTCATTTTATTCAATTTGACGTGATTCATGTGGAAGGGTTGAAGGCATGCATATGTATGCTCAAATAAATTCACATTAATAAGTCCAGCCAAGAAGAACACTCAGAGACATCTCATTGGTTATTCACAAATTCTGCAACAGTACTTTGACAATCTCTCATGGAAATGAAGACCTATACAGAGAATTTTTCAAGGGAAATGGGAGGATAATGTGAGCGCAATATGAAGTTGTGGCAATGTGGAGAAAAGCTGAAAGTAAAATCAACTACACCCATAGATGGTATTAATGAATAATTGAAATTTCACGGAATTAGTGCACCTCTCAGATCCTGGCAAGTTATTGTGACGAATGTTAAATGAACACATATTTGAATAGAATACCTAAACATGTGTTTGACAGTCTGTGTTCATATGTGTTTTTTGTGCTTACATTTATCAAGTGGATACATTTATTTGTGTCTTCTTGTGTTCCTCATTTGCTTCCAGGTGTTGTGTTCCCATACTTCCCACGGCTAGGTCGCTACAACCTGAATTTTGCTGAGGCTCAGAAGGCTTGTGAAGATCAGGATGCAATAGTTGCTTCATTTGAGCAACTTTATGATGCATGGAGAGCAGGGATGGATTGGTGTAATGCAGGATGGCTGAGTGATGGGTCTGTGCAGTATCCCATCATTAAACCCAGGGAGCCCTGTGGAGGGAGAAATACAGTTCCGGGTATTAGAAGCTACGGATACAGAGACAAGATGAAAGACAAATATGATGTGTTCTGCTTCACATCCCACTTCAAAGGTATGAAACTCAAATGTTTGCCTCTGTCTTAAGTGATATAGAATTTTGATAAACGAGCAAACTGGAAAAGTAGTGTTCAGTTAATCCATTAAACAAAGACTCTGAACAGATTCAGTATAATTCAAAATCATACGAAAGTCAGTCAAGTTGCGACAGTCTTATACTCCTCCTAATGGCTGTTTAGAGTGTAGCAATGGCAACAGCTAAAGATTGTTTCCTTCGCCCTGGACTGAAGAATGCTGAAAAGTGGACGTATCAGGCGGACTTTGCCCAGTCAATTAACACTGTGCCATTCTTAGTACTCTTGCTGGAAGCAGGTTCAGACTGACACTGACTACCCATCTGGCAGAGGCGAGTAGTTAATTAGGCTCAATTAATGCTCTCTTGGGGGGCAAATTTGTAATGTCACTGAGATTTTCCTGATAGCAGATGGCTCAACTGCTGAGACTCAAATCTAGACTAACCTGGAAGTATCCGCTACCTTTACAGTGTTGCACACGTTAGAGATTAATATTAAAAACCTAGGAGCAGGAGAGGACATTTGGATTTTCCCATTTTCCAATTTTTAGACTGTAGCCTTTTAAATGACTTCAAGTGCCTATCCGTGTGTTTTTTTTCTCAAAGCAATGAGTGTTTCTGCCAAAATGTCCCTTAGGCCAATGGAATACTTTCCTAGCCAAGACACCATGGAAGTCATGCTGAACTGTAGAAAACACTACTTGGGCCATTGCTAAAGCACAGCATACAGTTTTACTCACTGCATGATAGGAAAAGTGCAATCATACTAGAGAAGACACAAAGGAGATATGCAAAGATGTTGCCTGGATTGGAGGGTTTTGTTAATGAAGAAAGCTGCAGTTTGTTCTTTAGAGCATAGTGGTGAAAAAGAGATTTAATGAAAGTACGCAAAGTTATAAGGAACCAACAATAAAGTCCTAAGCATTCAGAATTCCTCGGCTATTTGCTCAGTTAACTGGAGCATATTTCATTCAGCCTTGTTGATTTATCTATTTTCAAAGATAGTAAACTCCCTTCAATCACCCCTCTCACTGTTTATTTCATTCAGAATTTCGCACTTGAATCTCTGAGGCACAACACTGACCCTGGGAATTGATTGGATTGGCGTAGGCAGAGGATACAAAAACAGAAGTTACTGGAAAAGCTCAGCAGGTCTTGCAGCATCTGTGAAGAAAAATCGGAGTTAACGTTTCGGGTCTGGTGACCCTTCCTCAGGACCGAAGGAGGAAGGGTCACTGCACCCAAAACATTAACTCCAATTTTTTTCTTCACAGTTGCTGCCAGACCTGCTGAGCTTTTCCAGCAACTGCTGTTTTTGCTCCTGATTTACAGCACCCACAGTTCTTTCAGTTTTTATATTGGCAAAGGGTATTGGCTATATCTCAGGTTCAGTCACTAGTAGAGACCCTCAGTAATCTATATTAGGATTATTGCTCTTCATCAATCTTATAAATTAGTTACATTAAAGTTTTGAGAACTCCTGGACGTTTTGTTGATGTAAAGTACTTAGAAATTTGGATAAAATAGACTCCAGGGTAATTTATTGATGGAATAGGCTGTAGTACAGCAAATGTCCTTCGAATGAATACAATCCACGGAATAAAATTCCAGAATGTGTAGTGAGTATATAGTACTGAGGCCTTCTGTTATAAATCCATAACAGTGGAAGATATCTCGGGCTAGAGAGGATAAATGGTGCCAGCAGTGACAAGTGTTACCAGTTATTCTGGTCGCCTGGTATTTGATTAATTGCTTTCACAGGTCAATGTCAAAATCCACAAGAGACTTTTTTTTTTAAAAGCTTGGCTTTCAGCTTTTGTTCTCTGTATCTGACTCTCCCAGGAGGTTGCGTAACTGGGACTTAATAACATCCAGGGCTTCAATATCGTGACACAATGTGAGAGGATTTCATGGTGCGTGTAAGTTGCACAATGTCTGAATTCGACCAACTAAATGAACCAGTTTATCTTTCCTTGTCCTTTTTGTTGGTCATGTAATGCTGTACAGGCATATTATTGCAATTATCCTTCAACCTTCAACATGCTCCCCATCGCATCCTGTATTTGCCATGAAATGCAAAAAAAAAATACAGTGAGAATAGCTTGTTCTGCAATTTCTTGTGAAAAACAAAACATGACTAGCTAGATGTTGAAGGCTATAATAGCAGTGGGGAGGACAGCTGATGACCCCCTTCTGTGTATTGTCTGCAAGAAACACTCAATTGAATTGTAACTTTACATTTCCTTGGATTTTTCTACTTTCCTTTATTTGCTTTTACTATGGTAAAGTTAGTGAGATCAATTGTATAGATTTTCGATGAGTATTTAGTTAAATGGAGACTGAAGTGAAATTATAAATCCATTGCTAGTTTGGATATTATGTTAATTTGAGAGCTGAGAATCCCTCTGCAATGTTGTCAGGGGCCCATAAATGATTCCCCACTGTATGGTCTCTGACAGGGACTTCAGATTATTGTATATTATTAGCTCTCCCCAAAATAAAATTGTGAACTACCCTGGAGAGACGATGTGTATCGCGAGCAATAGCAAATAAAGTAAAGATTGAACAAGTCTTTCGATGAATTTGAGAACCAAATGTTGTGCAAGGTTCAGATATTAATTTAGTGGACAAGTGTCAGAAAATGGGCTGGGAGCCCATTATGCCAGACTGTTGCTCAATTGCATAGTTGCCAGATTTTCAAGAATCAAGTCCACTGGAGGAATTTAGGTGGGTAGTTCTATCAAGCTGGTACTTCAAATTAAATAATATTGAAATGACAATAGAACCTCATAAAGCATTTGATCTGTCATCACTATTTCAGTAACATTGCATACTCCTGATATGATCATTGTAAACGAAGGTTGGAGTTTGAGAAAACCCAGCCTCTGATATTCTGTTGTTGGCACAGAATTGGTAAAGTTGGTCCAGTTCAACTTCTGGTCACTGATAACCATCCAGATGTTAGTTGTGAGGTTACCATTGAAGATCAAAGGCAAGTCAGGTGACTTCCTCTTTTATGAGATAATCACTACATTAGCGCTTACATGGTGTGAATATCATATTGTCATTTCTCACTCCAACACTGGAGATTAGTCTTGTATTCCAGTAGTTTTGCATGGGGTCTTTCTTTCAGTGAGTTGTTAGAAATGGAGGCTGAAAGCTATGGAACTATCATTGCGGTCGCTATCCTGAACAGCCCTCCCCTGACTTTATGATGGACAAATGCCATTGAAGAAACCATTGAAAATGGTTGGGTTGATGATTCTTCCCAGAGGAAGTGTACAAGTATCTGCTGCTGACTGGTCTCCGATGACCACAGTCATTGTCCCAGCTATGATTCCAGCTATTAGAGGAGTTCCTTTTTGACTACAATTTATTAATTTTGCCAGAGCTCACTGATGCCATACATAATCTGATGTCCTGATGTCTAGGGTTGTTTGTTTCACTTTACCTCACAAATTCTTTTGTCTATATCTGATTCAAGGCTGTTATGAGTTCTGGAGTCACATGGTTATGATAGAACTTAAACTGATTATAAGTGAGGTTATTGGTGAGTAGGTGTTGCCTGATGGTTTCTTGATGATGATGCCCATCATTTTACTGGTGACTGGGTGGACACCGATAAGGCAGTGTTGATTTGGAATTGAACTGTCCTTTTCTTGTAAATGGGAACCCTTCCATATTTTAGAATAGTGTCCGAGTGGAGCAGCTTGGAACTGGCTAGTTTTGATGGACACGCCTTCAGCAATGCTGCTAGAATTCTCTCGGAGTTCAAAGCCTTTATTGTGTGGTTTTGCAACTTGACAATGCCAAGTGTCATGGACTACATTGGCTGAAGATAACTATCTAAAATGGTGAGAACGTCAGAAACAGATAGATTTGGATCATCCAGTTTCACTGAAGATACTTCCAAATATTTAAACCTTGTCTTTGCATTCATACACTTAGCTCTAACATGGTTAAGAATGGAGATGTTCATGAATTCCCATTGTATTGTTACTTGCCTGATTGCCTGTCAGATGTAGCCGGGTTTCAGTGTATTGCTGTAAACTCCTGGTTTTAGAACTACTCAGCCCTATCTATAACCTGTGACTTTTGACGTTTAGATGGCTGACAGCCCTGTGTATTTGCATTACTCAGATCTTATTCCCAGGTCTGTCTAATGCTGGTAACAGTGAAGATGTCATCGAATAGCTTAGTACTTTTTGCTGGTTCTCTCACCATCTGAAGCAAATCTAGTTGTTTCATTCCATCTTCAACCATCTCAGTTAGTATTGTTTGACTGAGTCATTTGTTCTGTTGGGCTTTGAGGAAACAGTAGCAAATGCTAATATTACAAGGTGAATAATGCAGATGACCAGACTAATGCTCTGAAGACATGAGTTCAAATTTCTCCATAGCAATGTGGAAATTGAAATTCTATTCATCAACAAGTATAGAACAAAATGATTACCAGATCACTGGATTGCTGTAAAAATCCATCTGATTCACTAAATTCCTCCAAGGAATGAAATCTGCAACCTTACACAGCCCTGGTATATATGTGATTCCAGAGCCACAGCATTGCACTGGAGTCTTAAATGCCAACTGAAATGACCCTAGCAAGCTACAATTTGTAGTTGCTTCACCACTATCTACCAAAGGATAATACAAAATACTAGTCTTTCCTGAAATACCTGCAACCCAGGGCCAAATAAAAAATACTTCTCCATCCAGATGTATGCTGGGTACTTGCTTTTTCAGAAAATCCTCAAAATGCAGTTTAAAATGGTGACATGGGACTGAGTTTCTCAGTGAAACCAGGATCCCTTCCCCACACCCAAACCCTGCAATAAATTTCAGTGATTTGCCTGCCTCCACTTGGCATTATTTGTTACTGAATAATGGAAGTCATTTAAATTTGGCAAAGTTTATTTCCTTTGAGATGTTGGCATGGCAGTTTAATATAATAGTGTTTGCTTTGTTTAGCAGCAAATTAAGTTCAGCAACTAGTGACGAATTGAACTCAGCATTGCCATAATCAACAAGAAGTAGAATTAGTGCATTGTATATTTCTAATCACTGTCAACTCTAGGAGACAAGAACAAATCCATTTCGTTATTACTGTTTTTTATTGTTGTTTTTATAAGTTTGGTTCATTAAAATTTTTAGTTTATTCTCCCAGGAAATGTATGCCATTCCATTCAATGGAATAATGACAAAATCGAAACAAAAACAGAAATGCTAGAAGCAGTTAGCAGCATCTGTGGAGAGAAAGCGGAATTAACGATTCGGGTCCAGTGACCCTTCTTCAAAACTGATGGTAGCTAGGAAGAAGGTGATATTTATGCAGAAGGTGGGGTCAGGGACAAGGGAGGAGTAAAAGATAGGTGGAAATTGATTTGATTGATCTGATTTATTGTCACGTCTACCTAAGTACAGCGAAAAGCTTTTTTTTGCGAGCAGTACAGGCGGATTGTACTGAGTAAAGACATATAGATCATGGGGTTAAAAAAGACTTGGACGGAGTGAGACGAAAAGGTTACACTGCACAGGATGTGCGTGAGGCAAGAACAACATTAACAAGATCAACATTATTTGAAGTTGGAGAGCCCATTCATCAGTCTAATAATGGCAGGGAAGAAGTTGTTCCTGAACCTGCTGGCGCACGTGTTCAAACTTCTGTGTCTTCTGCCTGATGGAAGAGGTTATAGGAGAGCATTACCAGGGTGGAATGAGTCTTTGATGATTTTGGCAACCTTTCCACAACAATGAGATGTGTAGATGGAGTCCATAGATGGGAGGTTGGCTTACGTGATGGTCTGGGCTGTGCACACAACCTTCTGTAGTTTCTTATGGCCCTGGGCAGAGCGGTTGCCATTCCACGCCGTTATGCACCCGGACAGTATGCTTTCAATGGTGCATCTGTAGAAGTTGATGAGGGTCCTTATGGACATGCCAAATTTCCTGAGCTGCCTGAAGAAGAAGAAGCATTGTTGTGCCTTCTTGACCATCACATCTATGTGGGAAGTCCAGCAGGGCAGTTTGTCAGTTATCGTCACTCCTTGGAACTTGACGCTTTCAACCCTCTCAACCTCTGTTGATGTGGATGTGAGCGTGTTCTCCTCCTTTCATTCTGAAGTCAATGATCAGTTCTTTAGATTTGCCGAAATTGAGAGGTTGTTATCATTGCACCATGTCACCAAGCCCTCTATAGTGCCGAAAGGGAGAGAAAAACTGTTGGACAGTCAAAGGACTGGGTAAAAGGTCAGCCTGAGAGAATGAATAACTGCTAATGGGAACCATTTGTAGCTGACAGTAGGTTGTGTGTAGTAGCAGCCCGGGATGACAAGGCCTGGTCTGTGGAGGTTTGGGTAAGGACATGGGAGAAAGAGGTCATTACATCAAGTTGTTTGAGGAATTGCTGATGATTACTTTTAGCTACTTTGGATCTTGCTAGGAAACGTATTTTGACATTTTCAGAATTATTTAATTACTTCCATTATGTCTGCAAAATTGTATCGAGGAGGTTCATTTGAATTTATGCTGTAAATATTGCTATGAATAAGTCTAGTGTAGCTTTTACTATAATGTAGCTGAATTTCAGAATTCAGATTTCATTACAGATGGAGGAAAATATCAATACCATTTATAAAACTTGACAAACAAATGATGATAAACAGATGGCTACAGTCAGCATTTTGGTGTTATATGTTGATATCTGTTTTTCTTCATATCTTCAAGTAGTTTGATTGTGCCTTCCAAAAACAGTTTACTTTTGTTTAATTACTGGGGTCAGAGTAACCACAAGTAAACTACAAAATCCAGCTGGATCCTTGATATGCCTGATCCAAACTTTAAGGTAAAGTTTTGAAAGGGAAGTATAAACTGTTCTGGTCCCCTGCAAGGCCATCAATGTAAGGGAAGTTAGGGCAGAACTGGGTGTACTATTTTCTTAGCCCAGTTTGAGGGTCTCACTTGGGTCATGGCACATAAATCGATGCAGCTACCTCTGGTTTTAATTGGTGCATTTAATTGAAACAGCATCATTAAGTATTAACTTGGAACTAGATTGGGACCAATGTTCATACTCGGATTTAAGTGGCTATCCCTTTAAGCGACTGCTGGGGACATGCAAATTGTTCTTCTAGGATTGAGTCCAGCTCCCCTACCTGGTTAGGCTAGTTTATCATTACTAGCCCCAAGGTCTTTGCTGGGAACAGAGGATGGGGGAAGGGAGTGGGGGGTTGCGCTCGTGGCTGAATCCCAATACCCAAAAGCCCATAGCTGTAAGATCCTTCCCCTGACCCTGTAAACATGAGCAAGATCAACAGCAGAGTTTCATGGCAGGCTTGAATCTGGCAGAAGTGTCAGAAATACATTCCCACAGATTTTCTACACCATTATTTTTTCACAAGGAAAAACATGAGCCTGAAAGAACTATTTTGTACCATAAAACGATACATTTCCAGCCACAGAAGGATTCTATTTAATCTGTCGTGTCATTGCCAACTTTTTGTGACAGCAATCCAAGATAAATCTCTCTTTGTCTCCCATTCTCATCCTTTGATTTAATACATTTTCATTCTTCCCTTAAAAGATCCAATAGTCTCTGTCTTACCCCATTCCTGTCTCAATGAATTCTGCATAAACAGGCAAATTTCAGGCATAAAGAAACTTCTTCTAATCTAGTAATTAAACAAAAGTAAACTGTTTTTGGAAGGCACAATCAAACTACTTAAAGATTATGCAGGAAAACAGATATTAATATATAACACCAAATTGCTGACTGTAGCCATCTGTTTATCATGAATGGTTTGTCATGGTTAATAAATGATATTGATACTTTCTTCCAGCTGTAATGGAATCTGAATTCTGAAATTCAGCTACATTCTAAGTAAAAGCTACACTAGACTTGTTCATAGTAATATTTGCAGAATAGATTCAAATGAACCTCCTTGTACAATTTTGCAAACATAATATAGATAATTAGATAATTCTGAAAATGTTAAAATATGTTTTCTAGCAAGTCCCAAAGCAGCTAAAAGTAATCATCAGCAATTCCTCAAACAACTTGATGTAATGGATCCTGAGCATTGTATACCTGATGTTAATTTTTAAAGATAGACCATTTTGCCTTCTAACAAATGTAAAAAATCACTGATGGAAATATAAGGTCAGTATTGACTGACATTTGGAACAGGCTATGAGCCTTCGAAAATGTGTATAAAGCATACAATTTCTATTTCTGAATCCCTTAAAATCCAGTCAGGGACAGGGAAAGAACAAGAAAGAAGAACAAGATCTGGAAATAATTGCTATTTTGACTTGATCAGTGGCAGCTTTTGGCAAAATAATACCACTGAAGTATCCCAACCCAAGAGTTTTGGTCACTCATGGATATGAATTCATTCATTGCTGTGTGTAGTCTTAGAAATGCACAATAATCATTAAATAGCAACAAATACAATTCCATATCACAGGATCATCTACCTATGAAATCATGGTGGTGATCTTTTACATTGAAAAGCATTAATTTAGCCTTTGTACGTGTGAACAAATATCTCCATAATGTTGTCTACTGGAACCTCCAAGACCAATTATTTGAAATGTTTCAAATGTGCATTCCAGATGGTTAGACAAATCGCATTTTCACCTCTAGCCAGCTGCTTGAGAAGTATGAAAGCAACATAATTATAGACCGTGTTGTGATTGGTCTTCTGCCATTCTAAGTAAAGAAGTCAGTCCTGTCAGAATTGCACAAAGGAAAATCTGTCTCATTAATTTGTGGACATTAAATTTATTTCAAAATTAATGGAGCTAAAATGCCATGAGCTTTCTAACACACTTTTATAATTAGTCAGGGATTTATGTCTCCTCCTTGTGGCAGGGGTTTTATATTATTTCAACGTTTTATATGTTCGCCTCTGAAAGAAACAGCCTTATGATGGATAAACCCAGAGGGAGTGCTTCTCAGTTCTGGGAGTTCCCCATGCATCTAGCTTCAGAGCGCCAGCAGTTCTCATTCACATGAGTGGGATTTTCACCTCCCAGCTGTGGTGGTGTGAAAGAGAAATAGTCAAGTGTGTTGGCACTGTTAAGATACCCAATTCCTTCCCACCATCTCAGCAACTAAGTTACGGTCAATATTATGGGCAAGAGGGGGAAGTGAATTGATTTGTTTTATTTTACTCCTTTTCAGTATATAAGTGTGGATCTTTTGATTTTTTTTTTCCTGTTTGTTTCCTTTTTCAACCAGGTGGTTGTGGCTTCTCCCAAATGCTTTTGTTTGCAAAGTCTCTTTTTGTTTCAAGTGACACACAACAACCTCCTTGTGATTTGAAACAGACATACAGTTTATTAATCCATTCAAACCTGGGGATAATTGTTGCAATACATACACACACAAACGTACAAGAAAGAAATCTAAGTGAAAGAAGTTACAGTTCAAAATAATTTAAAAGTCAAGGATACAAACATTGTTTCATGTGATTCTTCTGAGTCCAGAAAATCAGTGTTTGGTGGAGGTTATTCTAGATGTAGTGTTTATATCAGCAGTTTCAGTTGGCTGAATTTGCAGAATTCCTGGTGAAGTTGAAGGTTTAGCAAAATGATATTGGTGTACAGACTTGTCTATTTTTTTGGCAAATATGAGATATTTTCTGGAAACCAGGTTATGAAGAGGATTCAGACTAGAGGAAACTTGGGGTCTGCCTGCAGTAAATCCAGCGGAATCATAACAGACGGGCTTAACTTTAAGAGCAACTTGCTTCCCAAAAAACTGATGCAATGTGATTCAGAGATTGCAGGGAACATCTCCAATGGCAAGTTGGGTGGTTTGAGTGTAGTGGTAGTGGGGTTGGGGGGTAAGGGGGGAGAGAGTGGTTGGTCACGTGACAAATCCTTGAAGGAATCACTTTTAATTTAACAATTGCATTTATAGCTTCCTCACTTGAGTTCTCATATTTAATTTAGAAGATAGTTATTGATTATTTGCATCTCCCCAAATAGAAGGCACTCAGATGTCAATGATCCTATTCCCATTGATGAGATGGAGGAGGCAACAGCCCAGTGAGGTAACATTGGACGAGGAATCCAGAAACCCAGGCTGACACTTAGGTTTTGAATCCTACATTGCTGAAAATTGAATTAAATTTTAAAAATATGGAATAAAACCTGGCCAAATGGCAAACATGTATCTAATGTTGATTGTGAAAAAAAAATGTCAGGTTTACTGATGTCTTTCAGGGAAGGGAGTCTGGCCTATGTGTGACCCCAAGCCCACAGCAGTGTGGTTGACTCTTAACTGCCTTCAGGGCAATAAGAGACGAGCAAAGAGTGGTCTCCCAGTCAGCAAATCCCACATACCATGGACAAATATAAAACAATTGTAAGCCATTAGCACGAGTGCAGACAAAATGAGTTTCAGTGGCTCCCCGTTATACTTGCAGTCTACTGGAGACATAAGGCAGAATCTTACAGGGATCTGAACGACATGACCTGTAGTGAGATGTGTGACAGAATCGGGTGACAAATGCAGCAAGGACCATCTAAATATCGAAAGCAACTCAGGCCAGATTTTATGCTTTTCACGAGCAGCATGGTGTGGGCCTTACAAGGCAGTAATTATTGCTTGTTAAACGCTTTGTTAACAGCCTGACTGACTGACTTAAACTTCAGCCTCCCGTCTTACCAAACTCGTCAAACTTTCTCAATGTCAGGAAAATTCAACAAGGAAACCAAAGTGAGCACTTGGTGGATTTAATTCACTGCTGAGTCTAAACGATCTCAAGTTGGAAACTGGTCACCAACTGCTCAGGACACCGGCCACACGCACTCCACGCGCACTGTGGACTTTGACATCTGACATGTGTCAGCACCTAAAAGCCCTCATGGTACACCCTCAACCCACTTACATGATCCTTCTGCATGTCTGTACCTCAGGCTATACCAGCAACAATCATTGTAATACCGCTGCAAGGGCACGCAATCAGTGAGATGCACCCAGCTCTTCACTTGTTAACGTGGAGCTCACTCACTCTGAGCCTACCTGGATGCTCATGGCAATCTTGCCTTGCTTTAACTTTTTGCCTCCTCATCCAGAGGTGCCAGGCTGATATTACTGCTGTCTTGCTATGCCATTTAGTGCAGACACAAAGCCAGGAAGTTTTGTCATGGTTGTGAATCCAGCCTCTGTTGAGTAAAGGGTGACAGCCTTTGGTCAGAGGCTCCTGGCACAGTAAGTCTGGGTCAGCCTCCAATACCAGCACAGGGCCTACCCAGGGCAGTCAGAGTCAGGATCCTCTCTCACAAAGGGTGAGGAGCTGAATGATGGGCAGCACTCCACCCATCTGAACAATTTCTGCCCTATTTTGTGATGTCTTCCATAAGGAAAGAAAGAGCGCCGGGTCTTTTGAGAGACTAAATTAAGTGGCACAACTGTTCCTGTTGGTATGAGTGAGAAAAGCTCCTGATTAAGTGAGTGGGCAGTGTAGAGGGCATTCAGGATTAGTGGTGTCAGGGATTTGGGTGGTTAATGTGAGTAGGAAATATGCAGGTAATAGTGAGTGGTGGAGCGTGAACCTTGGTGAGAGATGGATGTAGTAGTCGAGATAGAGTGACTGTCTGATTTTGGAGACAAGGTGGTATAACTACCCTGAGCCACACCTGTTCATAGATGTTCAAGTCCCCTACCAGAGTACATTCCATGCTCTTACCACACTCAGTGCTTCTTCCAAGTGGTCCCCAACATGGAGAGCACTGGCTCATCAGTCAAGGTGTGGAGAGGAGTGGTTGGTAGTACTCAGCAGGAAGTTTCAACTCCAAATTAAGATCCTCAATTGTGGTGACAATGGGAGGCTGTCCACACACCTTACCACCATGGACATAATTGGTGAAGGACAGGAAGGTAGTGGAGCCATCAACCAATGTTTAAGTTTCCCTGCCATCAATCTCATGATGGGGCAGGACAGTTAATTCTTCCCAATGTTTTTAAAAGAAGAAAATAAATAAAGCATTGATTAACAAAGAGCCTTTCCGCAATCTCCAGGTATCCTAAAGTCCATGAGGCACTGAAATACTTTTTAAAAATAATCACTGTTGTAATGTACAAAATTCATCAGCAAAATTTGTGCAGAGCGCAGTCCAACAAGCAGCAGTGTGATAATGACTGGATAACCCTTCACACATCCATCCCCCATCAGGATAGTCTCAGGGCTGTCCACTTCTTCCCAGAGAAAGGGCCTGAACCGTCCCCATACAGCACCACCCTCCTCTGCCCGTCCAAGCTCATCCTCACTTTGAACAACTTCTCCTTTAAATCCTAAGACATTCTTCAGATCAAAGGGGTGGCTGTAGGTATCTACAGGCGCCCAGTTATGTCTGTCTCTTTGTGAGGTACTTGGAACATTCCATCTGACTTAGATCCCTCCTCACAACTCTTTGATGATAACATCGGTGCTGTTTTATCTCATCCAGAATTGGAGAAGTTTATCCCATTTTAGAAACAGTATAGGATTTTTAACTAATTTACAAAAACATTCTATTTGTAGATTCCATGTAAAAGTATTTAATAATGTATATGTATGTATGTTACCTTTGGTATTTGTGTGTCATATCCATTTAACAAAGAAAATCCTAGAATTCGGAGCAAATGCAAAAGTGTGACTTTTTGATTTCATAGGCTACTGTTTTTGTTAAAGTGGCTCCTTTTATATTCTCACTAACTCATTTAATAGCTGTTACAGACATGCAGTTACATTACCGTTTATGTTGAATTATTTTAGGATGTTCTTGGTAAAACGGATATGACATGCAAATACAAGACAATATACATAGATATACATTATTAAATACTTGTAATTGAACCTACAATTAAATCATTTTTTGTTAATTAAGGCAATCTCAAACTCTGTCCTACAAAGAGCCCATGAAAAAGAATTATTTTGAGCCCTGTTTTGTGAGATCATTCCATTTCATGTATCAGGAGTAGTTTCTTCACTGTTGCAAAAACTGAAGAACAATATTTAGAACCACAAATGAAAACAAACCAAAGATATTTCACTCTGAGAATATAACGCAATCAGAATTATTCTGTAAATTTTCTAAAATGTCACTTTATAATAATTGGATAAAATTACTGATTACTAATTAAATAGCATTTAATAGGTAAAAATGTGTAATTTTTGAAAGCTGCACAATAACTAACTCATTAAGCTGGAATTCTTCTAATGAATTTTTCGTTTGTCAATTCTTCTTAGGGCGCTTCTACTATCTGATTCACTTTAAAAAGCTGACCTACGGTGAGGCTGTGCAAGCCTGTATTAAAGACGGATCAAGGATTGCTAATGTCGGTCAGATGTATGCAGCTTGGAAGTTACTGGGCTATGACCGCTGTGACGCAGGCTGGCTAGCTGATGGCAGTGTTCGTTATCCAATCAGCAGACCCCGAAAGAGGTGCAGTGAAAGTGAAGCAGCTGTGCGCTTTGCTGGATTCCCAGACAAGAAACATCGGCTATATGGTGTCTACTGCTTCAGAAGCAACTGATAATTCATATAAAAGCTTAGATGGAGACAAGTGTTATTTTAATTCTGCACATGTGAAGGATGTACTTTCAATGATATGAACTCAAAATATGTTACCAAAACTGTGATAAAAATATTTTTACTTACTGTACAATGCCATTTTCATACAAGCCAAAACATTTTTTCTTTATAGTAATGTATCATACAATCATTAAATCTTAAAAATAATATAATTTTTATAGGAATCTATACCAAGAATTAGCACCATTTTGCTTCTTTTTAAAGTAGCAGTTAGAAAAATTTAGAAAGGACATTGCTCTAGCTGTATCTAACAGATAGAAAATTCAGGAATGGGTGGGACATGCCATAAACAGATCTTATTTAAAGTTGTACGGCCATTCATTTGCAAAATGGGCATTTCTCAGGCAATCTTTCAATTTTTTATGTCAAATATACAAGCGTTCAGATTCATCCTTTCAAATTTCTGAACTATACTGCATTTCTGACTCTCCAGCAATTGAACAAAATATTGAAGAAACTTGATGCTAGACTCTAAAGTCCTGCAGCATTTTATTATTTGTCAAGTATTTATTGTATTTGATTAGGCTACCATTTATTTTCATACTTTTGCAAAACCATTAGATAATGAACAATTTGGAAAAACCCGGCACCATTTTAATTTTCATAGATTTGTGTGATTTTCCAGATTTGATGAATCTGTTAGTTTTATCCCCGACCTGCAATAGTGATTATCATTTCAGAGAAAGTTTAAAAACTTTGACATTGGACCACTTTTTCCAATGGTGGTCAGTGGCTTTGCACCACATTTGGTAACATTTTAAAGTCAGTACTTTGTACTGTGTTGTACTAATATACTAATTTGAACAAGAAAAACATCTACTTTCCAACAATCTAATGTTTTACCTGCCTTTTTTTTGTTACCTGAACATAAGCTTTTCCAATTCTTTTAAATAAATCCTAAAACACTAGAAGAGGATAAAGGAAAAGAATGGTTACATTATTGTGATGTAAAATGGTTACAGGATTCTACAATCCTCATTGAACCCTCAGTGAAATCTTAAAATCTGCAAAACTAAGTTTGAGTTTGTAAATCCAAAAAATTATGGCACTATCACAGTTTAGTTCAAGAATAAGATGATGAAGCCAAGTCAAACATGTATTTTGTTTTGTCTATTTATACATTTTTCAATATATTATTGTAGCTTAATTTCCATATTTTTGTGGTAAGCGGGACTATTTGATTCACGCATCTCTCTTTCTGAACAAATAGGTCTGGTTATTGCACTAAATAATGAATTGTCTGAGAAATGCAACATCTTCTTAGGCCTTTTCATGTCTTCAAAATCTACTGAAGGTCACCATTATATTTAAGAAGACTGTATTTAATTGTGACACAACAAAAAAGAGGAGCCTCCCTGCACATGCGCAGATGCTGTGTCGGTGTCAGAACCTGTGACAATTTTAAGTGAGAGATGCTTTTTGTTTTCTTCTTCTCTATTTTATTCATGGAATGTAACCATGACTGGCTAGGCCAGCATTTATTGCATGTCCCTTTTGCCCTGTGGAAGGTGGTGGTCAACTGCCTTCTGGAATTGCTGCGTTACTTGGGATGCAGGGACATGCTCTGTGCTGCCATGAAGGGAGTTCCAGGATTTTGACACAGGGCTGTAAATGATAAGCAATATATTTCCAAGCCAACGTGGTGTTTAGTTTGGCAAAAAACTTGCAGATGATGGTACTCCCATGAGTTTGCTGCCCTTATCCTTCTTAGTAGTAGTCATTTTGGATTTGGAAGGTGCTGTCCAATGAGCCTTTGTGAACTGTTGCACTGCATTTGTAGCGGGTGCAAACCGTTACTACTATGCATTGGCAGTGGAGGGAGTAAATTTTGATGCTATTAGGTGGAGTGTCAATTAATTGGACTGTTTATCCTGAAGAATGTTGAGCTTTTTGGATGTTGTTGTGGCTGTACCCATCCAGACAAGTGGAGAGTATTCCATCGCACTCATGACTTATGTCTTGTAGACAGTAGACAGGCTTTGAGCAGTCTGAACCTAAGGTTCTTATTGCATAATTCCTGGTGCCTAACTTAATTTTATAGCTACAGTATTTACATGGACAGGCCAGTTCAGTTTCTGGGCATGGTAACACTCAGGATGTTGATGGCAGGGGATTCAGTCATGGTAATGTCATTGAATGTGATGGTCGGATTCTCTCTTGTTGAAGATATCCATTGCCTAGCACTTGTGTGTCACAAATGTTACTTGCCACGTATTGGCAAAGTTGTGCAGATCTCTTTTAAAATGTTGGTTTAGTTTCCTTGCTCCTGTTAGATCTATCTGCTGGCAATACCATGGGTTCACGGTGTGCTTTGTGCAGCACTCACAGTGTCCATATGTCAAAGGTTACCAAATAGAGCTGTTCCGTCTAAACAAGCAATCATCTACAAAGCAAACATTTGTCCAAAATGTTTTCAGCCCCAATTGCATAGTAAGTAAATATAATGGGTTCATTCATCGTTAACAATAAGAAAATAAAAACTCCATTTAATGGTTGTGATAGCCACAACAAATAATCAATTTTTGGAAGTCACAACCGGGTAATCATACTCAGTTTATAAGTTTTGTTTCTAATTGAATGTTAGTTATGAACATGATGTACTTCCAGTTTAACAATCTCTATTCAATTGCTTTTTGATTTTAGATTGCTGTTTGCTTTTTGGTTTTGACATTGTAAAATGATAATAGTTTCGCTCATTCAAATGTGTCACCACCAGCACTCATTTACAACTCCATTCTAATGTAATTGACATTTCCAGACTGGAAAAACTACCTATTTCAGGCCTTACCTGGAGGCTGTAAAGTCTGTTCACCAGAACAGCTAGTTGGATTCGGAGTGAACATTGAATGAGAATAAGAATTTGGAGTCGTTTTAACACAATTCTGTATTCCATTTATTTATTCTATTGGAAAGACATTACCGATTTAATGGAGGAATAGATCAATTATCGTTCAGCTAACAGAGCCTTGTTCAATGTCTAAACTATGGTGCAAACTTCACCATGGATTCATATGTTTAGATCCTTTACATGAACTGACAACAGTTCAGCAAACATAAACTTATCTAATCTTCTTCAAAGGAAAATGTTATTTAATTGTTCATCATTGTGAGATCAGGGTGCACTGGTTTATAAAGAACTAAGTGTTACATGATGTCGTCCCACTGGGTGAATTTTTACATATTGCCTAACATGATTACAAATGTGTTATGATACAATGTTTGTCATTTGTGCCTCTGTTGTATTCCAATAGGATACATCATGTGTCAATTTTTTATGCGTCAATATATTTTCCGGCTTTTATCTGATTATCTACTATTTTAAGCTGATTCTTTTTATGGTAGAAAAGTATTACTATCAAATGCTGTGATATGGTTACATACAAAGCTGTTCTGACATTTTGTTAGTTTTTTAGTTGTCCAGGTTAACATGAGTATCCTGAATACTGAATCAAACTCGTTGAGAGTGTTTCAACAAAGTTGAATATCAACTGGACTGTGGCCTTTTCATGGTTAAATCTTATCTGCTTAACATCACCAGAGATTAATGAGCCCTGAAAGGAGCTCTCCAATTGGGAGAGGGCAGGAAATCTGACCATTCCTTCATGAAACCAAGATAAAGTTTGCATTTGAAGTAGAATAGAGGAGGAAATTCTGGGGGGGCGACTTATAAAGCAGCAGACTGGAAGATTTACATTGGGCCATAACGAGCATGATGCACAGCAGCACCTAAGAAATTGCATATGATCTTTACAACTAGAGTAAGATCCAAAATTAAATATTTAATTAGGTGCCTGCCTGTTTCAAGTAAGACTGATGAGTATATATTTCAAGGCCTTATTAAAAATGGAATTGAATGGGCCTCGGAAGCCCAGTGAGTTACAGTTTCTTTTTGGAAATAAAGGTTATTGTCCCATTTTTTGGCATGAACAGAACAGTTATGCAACAATTCAAGATCCATTGAAAGGAATTTGTTGCATCAGGGAATGAAACAATGTTGAAGAGAGAGGGAGTTTTTTTGTGCTGAGGAGCAACATCTTGCTGAATGAGAAGTGAGGTCTTGACACACGTCACACAATGCGGTCATGATGAGTGTGGTTTAGAATTCAGACCATCCTGATTTTTGATAGCAAGACTCTGTCAGTCAGGAAGGTACTGCAGAAGGTGATTTTTGTTTAGTCTCGGAAGAGTGAGATCTGTTTAGGGAGAAAAAGATAAGGAACTTATCAAGTAGATGAATTTTGTCTCAAGCAGAACTTACTTATGGTATGCTAGAGTTTGAAGATGCTGTTGATGCTGTTCACTGTCTGTAATGGAAAAATTAGTTTTTACCGTACTTATTTTTATCTGGCTGCATGGAAAGCTGGAGGCAGTGGGTGATATTACTTGGTATACAGCTTCCTTTACTAGTATCACAGACAGAATTTATGTATTCCCTTTTATTGCATGTAGTCAGCTCGGAGTTTGTGTATAATGCATGTATGTTTAATCTCCTCAGAATGATTGTCCCAATTAAATAATTCCACCTGCAAGCATTTTCAGCATATTAAAACAATGCATGTTCATTTGGCATAACATATCTACCCCAGATATTTAAAATGTGATGGCTCACTCGCTTACCTCATGCACACAAAGACGAGGTACAGGTTCAAGTAAAATGATGCAATTGCGACTTTATGATTATCTCAGTCTTTTTTGTGGCAGGCGTTCATGGATGAGCTGATGCTTTAGTCAAAGGGAAGGCCCTGTAAAGCAATAAATTCTCAAAAAACTTCAAGGCTTTTTGTTAAATTTCATGATGTTCATTCTCAAGTGATACTGAAGTTGGAGCAGGTTAAGGAGAGTCCATTTCCCACTTTCAAGGAATTGCTGCTTATGACTTGGCTGCTCAGCTGACTGCTTCAGTGACTTTATAGTGGAACTCTAAGTGCAAAAAAAAACTTGTTGCTTTCAAAAACAGACAAAAATGTTGTCTCATCATTTGACCTGTTACATATCCAAAATTCTTTTCTAACTACGATGTATGGTTAGTTCAGTTACTTGTATTGTGCATTTCACACCTTGAGAGTTTGAGACAGCTTGTGTCTTGTACTTGATAAAATCCATTCAATTTATAAAATTCTTTTGAGTTAATTTCAAGACAAGGAATTACTATCAAGTCACTCTGAAAGGTTCCTTTTGATCCCTCTTAAGATAGGGGAGTGGGTTTCACAAAAGTAGTGAGGTATTCCTTGAGTGACCATCTTTTTCCAGCCCTTTGTAATCAGTTTTAAGATATAAAAACTAGTTTGATTTCAGAATATACTGGGACATGACAGTCGGTATTTCAACTTCAATTGTGCTATACATTACTTTACTGGCCTCAGTCTCAATTTGCTTGAATGAATTTACAGAGAAATTTCTATTATTTCTGAGGTACATTAGCTGGATAAGAACCCAGGATAGCTATATGGTAAAACTGCAGGCAAAGGAACAATATGATTATCTACTTTCAAAATGTTTGTGTTATTCTAACATTCCCAATATGGAATACTTAAATTGGCAATCCCCTGTATTCATCTTTGACTATGTAGAGATTTTATCACTGAATGAGATAACAAATTGCTGGTAAGAAGAAATGTAACAATTATATAATCAGACAAATCAAAATCTCTCACTATAACCAGTGCATTGGTTCACATAGCTAAAAGAAAAGCCACAAAAGCCACAAGTACAAATCTGGAGAAGATTGTTTTTAAAAAATATAGAAGCAATTGTTTTTGTGGATTCATAGAATCCCTACAGTGTGGAAGCAGGCCCTTCCTAATGAGTCCACACCAACCCTCCAAAGATCATCCTATCCAGACGCACACTCCTACCCTATCCCTGTAACTCCTGCATTTCTCATGGCTAATCCACCTAACTCGCACATCTTTGGACTGTGGGAGGAAACCAGCGCACCTGGTGGAAACTCATGCAGACACAAGGAGAAGGTGCAAACTCCACACACAGGGGTGGAATCAAACCCAGGTCTCTGGTGCTGTGAGGCAGCTGTGCTAACTGCTGTGCCACCAAAAAAAAATCACAGAAAACATTATAAATGATATTTAAGAATTATGGTAAGAGGAACTCCATAATAAATTAGTCTTAATTTACTGAGACAGTTATTTGACTTATGCAATGAATGCTCAAAGAAGATGTTTGGAATGTTTCAGTAATTGTGATACGTTTCCTTAGGTCATCTTAACTATTACATGTGATGTGAAAAATTGATATTTAAACCCATTTGAGCTCTCACTGGATTACAGCTATGAACAAGTAAGGATATCAATTTCAGATGAAAACATAGCTGACTCAAGCAAATGTGTATAATTTCAATTCAGACCTTTTTGTTTGCTAGCAATTTCTTTAAAGTCGTAAGTCAATATTTTGAATCAGAACGATAGAGTAACTGTTTCATAAAAAATGTTATGTACAATGTATGAGCAAATCCTGAAAATGAAAAGTTATTTTCTCTCAAGAGCGGATTGTGCACTGCAATCCTCCTTGAATATCACGCAGTGTATAATGATTAGTGTCTCAAACATTCTATGAAATATGTATTTTGGAGGTGAGTCAAGGGGATATTCGGAATTTTGACAGTGATTCCTGCAGAGATCCAGATTTTTCTTGCTGTATCAATGGTCCCGATGCACCTTTAACAGTTAAGCATCTCATCCTAAGCCTCTGGCCGAATGTTGGTTCTCAAATGTACATAAATAAACAGTTCAGCATATGGGTCATTTATTGCAACTTCGCATTAGCGTGAATTTGTTGCTTCAGCTGATGGAACAATGACACAGTTAAAAACTTATTGCTGACTGTGTTTTAAATAGCATCAAGGTTTGCAGCATTGGTCTTGCCAAGGGTAAAATGCTGGGTCTTTTTCTCGCTCGCGATACTTCTACTTCCGGCTCTCACATACTGCAGTATTTTGTCACTCTGTATTATCAGTATCTTAATTTTAACCTTTGGAGGACTGAATACTTTACTACAACCTGCAGCATTCTGGTGACACCATTATAGAAATTTAGTATGACGAAGGAAGTAAATTAACATTTATTTTTTAGAACACAAGCGCATAGAACAATGTTTTAATGACACTAAACAATTGGCATGCTGCTGGATGCAGAAAGAATCCTTCAGGACTCTGTTACCTTGCTATGTAAATATGACAAGCTTTTATGTTTGTATGCCTTTCCTGCATCTATTTGCACTGTACCACATTAGTACTATTGATGTGTCTTCAAGAAAATTACTTGGAATACATTAACAAAGTGAAGTAACTGATTTAATATAATGTAAATTGTAGGATATCATATTGGAAGTTAGGTAAAATTCAACCCCAAAGATCAATATTTGAAGGAATTTATTTCAAGTATTAAAAAAAACTTTTTTGGTTTTTGCATTTTGTGACAGGAGCACAGCAATGCTAATAAAAGTATGAAACTTACCTACCTCCAAGTTTTACTTCGTGATTTATTGTTGTGTTAATTTGTTAAAGGTATTAGTAATCTGTTTTTAAATGTAACCCTATCAAATGACTCATAACACTCTAAGGTATATCAGACTATTTTGAGAGAGCTTACATGGATGCGTGTACTGCTTTCAATTGTATATTTTATACACATACAAAAGGGGTCAAATTCTGAGTGCCCTCACTTTGCATTAATGGAATTTAATGGCCTCAAAATATGTTCAGTAGATTTACTGCTCCATTAGTGCGGTGACAAGTTGACATCATTTTGAAAGGGGCCACCAGCACGTGTCTAAAGTGACTGTCTATTTAAGGACACCGACCCTTTTAATGTGGGTGTCAGGATTCTCAGATATAAATATAAACCAGATTACCATTTTAGATAGGAAGTGGTAGAACCTGTGCAAGTACAGGCTCAAATCAGTGTTGATATTGGAAGAGTGGTATAAGAGCAATATTTTGTGGATGGTCGAGATCTGAAATAAAATGCTGGAAATACTTAACAGGCCTTGCAGTATCTGCTTAGCAAGAAATAGAATTAACATTTCAAGTTGCTAACCTTTTTTTCTGAATAGGAGAATACTGGAGATGGCGTAGATTTAATAAAAATGAAATGGCGAGTGTGAAGAAAAGAACAAAAGAGAAGGCCTATGATCAGGTGTTAAGTATCCATTTTTCATTTAACCTTTCCTGTCTCAGAGTTAGGATCAGTGCCTCCAGCATTTGTTACTTACCTTAATGGCAGCATTTGCAGCCCAATTTTCTGTATTTGATCTGGCAAGCCATGCCAGAGTCTGTGCCTCCCCTACTAAATTTAGACACCTCAAAGTTATGGCCAGGTCTTAACGTGCTCTACCATGTGAACATGAAGGCAGGGGTATCTGAGAAAATCGAAGGGAAGTACTTACGAATGATTCCTGGTGTCAAGGAAACTGTTCTCAATTTAATGAGGGTTGGGAAGGGCCTGACAAAGAAATCCTGTCCAGTGGCACCAAGATGTCAATTGCTGATTAAGCATTATCCTTGCCTCCACCAGAATGTAAGGGTGCTTCAGTGATTTAACAGTACACAAATTGATTTTCCATGGCTCCCAAAGTCTGCTCAGCAAACCCTGTCAGTGCCTGACCGAGAGACATTCATTGGGAATAGAGGGCTTTGAAAGCCAACCTCCTATCCTTGTGTCCAGCACCCTGACGCCTACTCAATGGTGACCCCATCCCATTCCACTCAAATGCCCACCAGTTATCCAGCAATAAAACTTGGTAAAGTCTGCAAACTGTTGCCAGCAACAGGAACCACTCCCAGTGTAAAGCTGTAGCCTCTAAACAGGCCAGACACTACAATTGCCACAGGTCTCTCAGAGAAAAGCAAAACAGCATTCCCACTAGGTCTTCAACCGCTGTGGATAACCCTCATCACTAGGTCGAAATTTTGTCTGATTTGTATGTTTTCATTGCCAGAACTTGTTACCAAACTACATGCTACATTTGTCAGGCTCACAAAAGTAAAAATTTACCCCAAATTGTTTTGGCTTGTGCTGAACCCAAAAGAATGAACCAGATATTCCACATAGGAGCACTTTATTAATTTTGGGCC